>JAUCMT010000078.1:1045435-1066361 GCA_032357475.1 Enteromius thamalakanensis
AGTGTGCGTGTGCAAGGACGTGTGATTATTACAGTTAACTATGCGAAGTGATATGGAACTGTAATGCGGTCAAGAGAACTGCCTGGAACTACGTTCGCCTTTCGTTTCCTTGAAAATAATTGCTCACCTCAGAACGTTCGTCAGCCAATCAGATTCAAGCATTCAACGGCCCCGTAGTATAAATGACCTTATTTCAGCTATAGTTAACTTTAGTTTAACTTACAAACCACGCATAATTTTTTTTCCTAAAAAATGCAAACATGTAAATTTATTGTGGTCACATATTATTGTAGAACAGTTTGTGCTAATTACAAGAAAAATACAGGTTGGTCAATAATATGTTCTAAGTAGCTGAAAAAATCACAAATATCAGAGCATGTCCAAACATCTCAATGGCCCCAAAATCACCTTGGACCCCAGATGATTAATATGAAGATACATTAGATAAACTTATTATCATGACAACTTTTAGCATGGGAATAGGCATGGTGATTGCACATTACATCTTTTTGATGCCATAGCTGACACTTTTCTAACAAACCAACATGAGAGAAGATCCCTTGAATTAATGTGCATATGTTTTGGGCAGTATACTAAGCACTTGTTCTAAATAATTGATACCTACTGCCATTCTGCTTTCTGTGTTCCAGCGGTGATGTCCCGCACCCATGAGGCTCCAGGTGAAATGGGGAAGGCTGTAGTAATTCCCAAAGAAGAGCAGGAGAAGATGAAAGAGCTCTTTAAAATCAATCAGTTCAACCTTATGGCCAGTGACATGATCGCACTCAACAGGAGTCTGCCAGATGTCCGGCTGGATGGGTGAGCATGAGTAAAACTTTTCATGTTTCTTTTTTTAATTCATTATAAGCAATAATTTGTTATCCTCATACATTATAGTACATACAGGTTTTGTGGCTGGTTGCATTTGCTGTAAATAGTCATGATTAATTTGTTCAAAATAAAGCGTTAGTTGAGCAAAAACACACTAGTAATTAATTATTAACCTAACTTAACTTAACCTAACCTAATTTTAAGGACCCGAATTAGGCAATAGATGACCACAAATAACAACTTATTAAGACACACACACATACTATATATCTTTCTCAATATATTTTTTTATTATTCATTTTTTTATTGTTATTATGTTTATTTACTGCTGGTTTGCAATTATATATGGCTAAAATATTGTAATAAACACTTTTCCCCCCCTGTTCTAATTCTACATTATGACAGTTATTGAGTGATATTCCAGTTTATAGATTAGGATAAGCTAATAATTAAGGCTAAACTACCATTATTATAGTGCTAATAAATGGAATCTGACCCCCTATTCTAAAGTGAAACTTAAATCCATATTAATTATGGCACCTATTGAGTATATTCAAGTTTATGACTAATGAATTGTAAATAATGGCTAATATGCCCTTACTATATGTTCAGATAATCATTAGTTATATGCGTGTTCATGCTTAACTGATGCATAATTGTAAACAAATTAATCATAAATTACTAGTTTATTAATGCTATACTAATCCATAATCTGGGCCCTTAAAATGTTAGGTTAATCATTCATTACTAGTGTGTTTTTAATCTACTAATGCTTAATTGTAAACAAATGAACCATTAATAAATGCTTAACTAATGCATTATTCTGGACCCTTAAGATAAAATGTTACCGAAACTTAAATCCACAATGACACATTTTCAGTTTAAATGCTATTTTTAAGTGAATTGTTTCCCCTGGGGATATGATATTTTATTTTACAGACTTTGGTTGAAGATCTTTAACAGCCAAGCATGACTGTTGCTTTAAACCACTGAAAAGACAAAATTTTGATGTCACACCTGTTCATGTTTGCTTGAAATATATTGAGGCCCTATGATCTATGATGTTTTGATACATTCAAGTCATTGTTTAAGTCCTTTTCTTTCTAAAAAGTGACTCGGCTTATCTTATTCACAATAAAAGCAGCAGGCTAAAGACTGTTGGGGAGCACACACTTCAGCAGTTTCAGAGAGAAAAAAATTGTATTTCCTAACTCTCATGAATGCAGTATAGTATTTGTCATTGCAGTGGTACAAGTTTTGTGGTTTTGTACAGCCACATCTGAAAGCTAGCAGTTATTCTAGAGCAAACAGGCAAGGCTATGAACTGACAATTAGTTGGTTGTATTAGTGTTAGCTGAGCTAAAGTATTCTAGATGAATATTAACCACAATTGCACTAGCCAAGCACAAGTTTTATTGTGAGGTTGCATAATGAGACAAAGTCTGAATGTGGAAATCTGGATTTATTTTCTGGTCAGTATGTCCTTTTAATATACCAACAGCATCTGTTCATCAAAATGTCTTTTTTATTAACTTTTCATAAGTATAGGGGATAAACATTCTCTTTATTTACTGTTCATTGTTTAAACTACTATTATTATTATTAATATGTAAAAAGCAGTCTTCATCACACTGTCTCAGTGGAGCAAATAAGGACTTTGTTTATGAAATCTAAAGAACCATTCAAGTTACATAATGAAATCCCAGAGCGCTGTTAGAGCAAAACATGCCACATTCATCTGGTGTGTTTGAGTTATGCCACCATTCAGCACACTCAAGGCCATCACCCGCATACACACGCTCCTGCCCTCCCTGCATTCACTAATGGATGTTTCGCTTGGAGTAAATATTTACTCGACATTTTAAGTCTTTTAATCTTTTTTAATGCTTAATTCTTTAAGACAGTAAATATGACTTAAATAATGTGTAGTTTGTGTGACCGTTAAATGCTTCAAGAACTACAAAACAACTCGACAATAAAAGCAACTAGATTTTTAAATTTCCTTAAGCACATTGTAACGATCAGCTGGATGTGCCAGCTCAGGCCACTGGAGGGCACTCCAGCGCCCAGCTAACTCTGAACTCCTTGTCTCCTTGTCATGTTCAGACTTATTCCCACGAACTCATGTCTCTGCCAGCCCGTCCGTTGTCATGGTGCTTCATTGCAAGTCTCCACCCTCTGACCTAGTTGTCGGTGTATAAACCTCCCTATGTTTGAGTGTTTGTCACAGATCATTGTTTATGTGTATTGCCGTCAACCTAGTGTGTTCATTCATGTTTTCATTCTTCGTGTATCTCGTCATTTGGATTACCCGTTGCCCATTTCTACCTGTTTCTGGATAGTCTCTGCCTCTTCCTAAGGACCCTGATTACTGGTATTTGACCGTTGCTTTGTTTACGTTTATGCTATTACCTCGACCATGTTTGTCTAGACCCTGAGCTTTAATAAACCCATTTGCATTTGAACTTGAATGCTTCACATCCTTCCTTGTGACACACATGTCAATGATGTTTGCGTGTGCTAAATACTTGGTAATACCTAGGATGTTGAAATATGTTTGCTAAGATATTTTAAATTGTTTCAAGTTTGTTATTTTGCATTGATTCATTATGTTTAAGGTGGTTAGGATATCCTGGTTCATGTGACTCCTTAAATTATATATATATATATATATATATATATTCTAGGCAAATTTAATGTTTAACAATAAAATTGTAAATTGTAAAAAAAAAAATCAGTTACAAAAGTATCCATGAAGCTGCATGACTTGGGATATCCTTTATATCCATTTCACACAGTTGCATGTGTAAGTTTATTTCTTTGAGGTTTTGTGATTGTTCAAATCACTGATCACAGCGATGAGCAAAAATTATGCTTCCACAAAGCAAACACTACTAATGAGTATTTTAGAATGAATGAATGAATGACGTAATGATGCAAGGAAAACAACTTGGGGTGAGAATAAATAAATTTGTGTCGCACAGTAACAACACTGGTTTAACATTGCAGTAAAATAACCCATCAGCATCATTGTCTGTCCCATTTACTAACTGCTTACAGCCAAAATCTCGCAGTTGGGTGATATTCATAGATAGATCATCATCTGTAATCTGCCTCCAGTTTGTACCCTTTTGCCCCATCCTGTCTGTGCACACAAAAAGAAGCAGAGCTATACACCTCGTATCTCTTTAACTCATTTATCCCCATATCTCTTTTCATTCCCTTGGCCATCCACTGTTTTTTATCTTACTCGATCTTCAGTGCAACTTCATGCTTTATTTAAGCTCTTAGCTGCTAGCTACTGATGAAATAAAAATCACCTTTAGATAAAGATTTTCACCTAAATGTGTCATGATTTCCAGCTGGAGTGCCCACAAGCCCCTCCAGAGGGCACTCCATCCAGAACATCACCATCATCTCAGAAACTCCATTTCCACTTACACCCCTAAGACTTTTTGCTGATTGCACACACTTGGTTCCTATAAACAGATTTTTTAAGTCACATTCACCTTATTGCGATGTCTTGTTTTGCCCCGGCCTGCATTCCTGAGCTTTTCTTTTCTCTTGGTGGTTCCTTTCATGTATTGCCTTGGACTGTTCTCTTCTGCTGATTGTTTGTTGCCTGCCTCGACCTCAGCCTGGTTATCATTTATGTCCCTGGATATTCTCTGTTACCCCTGTTGCTTTTGTATGACTCTTGCCTTCTGACATTGTCTAATAAATGCTGCATATGGATCCGCTCACCTCAGACTCCTGCGGTTCAAAATGGATACACTTACGAATTTTCACATATTGTGTGTGTAGCCCGGTACAGGATAGGGTAGGGGAGGTTAAAGTAAAATGGAGAGAATGGGCCAATAGCTAGATTCGTAGGAGGGATAAAGTGAGTTGCATGGAGAAGAATGACTGGAGCCACAGATAAAATTGCTTTGAATTGTATTGAACTGTGTATCAACAAGTAAACAACTCTTCATAAACAGGAATGAAAACATAAAATAAAATACAATTACAGCAATAATAATAACCCAGAATCCTATCTGAGCTCAGATATGTCAGTCTTGCCGGCTTAATAGTCAGTGTTCAGTCAAGTCAAATCCAGAAGGTCAAAAGTCTGTGATTGTTGTGCTTTTGTCCTATCGCACTGTTGTAATTGTTTGTGAGAGAAGAGCAACCTGCCCTTCTGGGCTAACTCGGAATGGCAATAGGTTGGTTCAAAAGAAAAGGCTGGCCATCTTCCTCATAATGGAGAAATCCAGGTCTCACGATCCCACAAAAAAACCTAGCCTGTAAACAACATGGCTATTACAAATTCAGTTCACACACTATAGTGATGTATATATGTCACGCCTTCCAGGTCCACAGATCCCTGGTCAGACACACTTGCTCGTTCACAGAGTTTTAATCAGTATCACCTGGCGACAATCAAGCACCATGTATTTAATCCAGTCAGTTTTCAAACCCTTTGCCGGAGATCAAGGTAACCCTGCTGTTCATTTGCTCATCCAGCTACCTCTTGATCTGATCTCTCTGTGTTCCAGTGACTATTTGGATAAAACAACTTTGTGCAGCTTACCAGAGTTTTTCACCTGAACGACTTACCTGCATCGGAGAGGTGTTGACATCAGTTTGTGGGAAGCGGAGCTGTCTCTTCCTGTGCTTTAACGAACACCAGTAATCCTACCCACGAAACTCACCTGTTCACCACGCACGTTCAAGCTAAAGAAAGGACTAGAGCTAACCTGACCATTAAGTTAAGTTCTTCTGTTTTCCTAACCTGTTATCACTCACTGTGTCCAGGAGACAAGGAGGATTCTGAAAGGAGGCAAGAAGGGAGAGGATTCGTTTAGGCCCGGCAAATGATTCGCTGACATCTTTGCCCATATCAACGCACACGCATGAAGGAGAGTCATCTGGTGATCGCCTGGATATCATTTATGTTGTTTAATTCCCCTCTTTTGAGTGATTCCCTTGCCTCACAACTTGTGAAATAATCTCCGTTGATTGACTCTCCTCTCGCCTCATGGGTCCTTAGTCTGAGTTACAATATGGCCATATGTGTAAATAATGCAAGTGCTTTAACAAAAACAAGCACAAAACATTAATTCTAATTTCTAACTACAGTCTATACAGGGCATATTAATCATGAATGCAATCTTTAAATCACAATCAGCTCATTTTATAAGGGGAAGGCGGGGCTTGTTCCTTCAGGTTCATCATCGTTTTCAACTTGTCTTTCAGGTGAAAGTTGATTAGTTGAGTGCTCTGACAACAGTGAATCTGACAAACTGGTCAACAAAACATTTTTTTCTTTTGAGTATCTGATAATCTCACTTGGTTTGTTGTTTTGTAGGCTTGTGTCACTTGCACTTCGTAGTAAGTTTGCTTCACTTTCACGTTCTGTCTGAGGTAAATTGGTTTCAAGTAAGTAGGTGTCAGTTGAACTTCCAGTTTCGCCTTCAGGTAAGTATGTTTCAGTTTCATTCTCAGTTTCCTGTTCAGGTAAATATGTTTCAGTTTCGTTCTCAGTTTCCTTTCCAGGTAAGTCTGTCATTTCCAGTAATGTGTTAGGTCATTCGTTATCATTTACAGGATCTTTGTCTTGTTTGAATCCTTGTGTTGGTGGCATGGCACATTTGGTAGAAATGTCTGTCTTTCCCCAGTGGGGTTCAAGGTAATGAAACTCATCTTCCTCTTCCTGAACTTTGAGCTGAACTTTGTCTTGTGTGTGGTCGTTTTTGTGACTCGCTCAGGTTCATGCTCTATTGGTGAGAGAAATTCACAGGGAAGATCAGGGAACAGATCTCTGTGGAGTGTTCTGTTGGGTCCTTTTTCCAGTTTTACATTATATACTGTTAGTTTTCCATTTGTTTGGTAACAATATACACTCCCATTTGTCTGCTAATTTGTGCTTTTCTCTCAAGCAGTGATTTCAACCGGTCTAGTCTACATCTAGTGTGGATTCACGGATGATTTTGTCAAACCGTTTCTTGTTTTTGTCAGCTACTTTCTGGGAGTTTTTGATGGCTATTTCATAGCTCTGTTCGAGGTAGCTTTTCAACTGCTTGACGTACTGAGTGAGTCAAGTGTGACTTGTTTGGTTGTGGCAGGCCAAAAGCAATATCAATGGGCAAGCGGGGCTGTCTACCAAACATTAACACATAAGGAGAATTTTTGTCATTTTTTGTACAGTTATAGGCGTGAGTAAGTGGTTTAACAAAGTCACACCAGTGATACTTTTCGGTGTCTTTTAAGGTACAGAGCATACTGATTAACGTGCGATTGTATCGCTCAACAGGGTTGCCAGGGGGATGATAAGGACTTGTTCGGACTTCATGGATACAGAGCAGAGAACACAGTTCTTTGATTGTACACGATTCAAAGTCTCCCTTGATTGCTATGTAGTACTCTGGAAAGCCATAATGAACTAGGACATTACCCCTTAAGCAACAGTGGTGGCTTTCTGATCTTTGGTTGGAATGGACACATCATACTTTGTAAAATGATCTGTGATCACTAGGACGTCTTTAGTGTTTTTACTGTCTGGCTCTATTGAGATGAAGTCCATGCAGACTAGCTCCATGCGCCTGGAAGTTGTAATATTTATCAGAGGAGCAGCCTTGTCCTGCAGGGCTTTACTACGGACACATCTCTCACAAGCTTTTACTTTCTTTTCAACATCAATTGCCATTTTTGGCCAGTAGAAACAAGACCGAATGAGTTTGACCCCTAAATGCCCCATGTTGTCATGAAGATTGCACAAAACTGAAGGGCGTAAGGAATCAGGAAGGACTAACTACTCTCTGGTCCTAATTGGTGTTTTCAGTACAGAAAGTCATTTTGAAACTCAAGACGGTTCCATTCCCTTAAAAATAAGAGAATATCACGAGACTCTGACTTAATATTGGCTGGTGGCCTTGAATCAGATGCCAGCAGCTTGATGACTTCACAAATAGCTGAATCATTGCTTTGCAAGTTGACAAGATCAGCATCTGTGTATCTGGGTAAGGCTAGGAGGTTGTTATTGTTGCCTTCTTTTTGGAACATGTCTGAAATGGCAACTGCAGACATGGCAAGTGACTGGACTAGAGCACAAGAGGGTTCAGTCTGGTTCAAGGCCATATGTCTTTGACAGGCTGCCATCACGGTATCAGATTGAAGTTGGAGCTCAATGTCTTTGACTGAGGAAAAGAGATGGAATCTGAACTTATCAATGCGTTGACATTCCTCAGTAAAAACTGGATTGTCCTCAGGTTTGTCATGTGGTTTCTAAGATAGTCCATCTGCATCAATATTTTGTCAAAGTTATACAGTAGGTGGACAATGCAGCCAACCAGCGATAACTCTTGTCATCAAGCTTGGCTGTGGTTAGAAGGTCAATGGGTTATTGTCGGTGATGACTGGCCATATAAATACTCATGAAACTTATCCGTTATGTCCCATTTTTAAGGCCCTATTTTAAATTATGTATTCTAGTTTGTGGGCAGGGTATCTAGCCTTACTACGGGATAGACCACGACTTGCATAGGCTATATGACGTTGGAATTGAAGATGCACAGTTTCATGGCCGTAGTGATCTCTCTTGAAGCCCAGATGTTCTTTAACATGACAAAAGCTGCTTGGGCTTTGCCAATTCTGGCTGTGACATCTCAGTCCGTGCCCCTACCTTCCAAATTGGCTCTCAACCTATTGTGACTTGATGTACTGACAGTGGTGTTGATCTTCATGAGTTCTGTTTTTCTCCTGTTTATCTCGAGCCCTATCCTGGCTGATGTTATTGCCAGTCTTGTCTTGCATCTGGTTATGGTTGTGTGACAGAAGTGCCAGGTCATCAGCAAAATTGAGGTCTTCCAGCTGCATCCAATGTGTCCACTGTATTCCATTTTTCTTGCCTGTCATTGTCGTCTTCATGATCCAGTCAATTACCAGCAGGAAAAGGAAAGGAGAGAGTAGGCACCCCTGACGGACTCCTGTTCTGACCTTGAAACTATCAGACATCTGGCCTGCATGAGCTACCCTACATGTCATATCTTGATAAGTGCATTTGATGAGGGAAATGAACTTCTTGGTTATTCCATAATTCCAGCTGGAACTCTCTCCTCTTCCCAGATCCTGCTGAAGAGGTGTGCAACATGTTGACCGTGAGAGGGTTTCCTGTCTTGTCCTTACCAGAAACTTACCTGTTAGTCTCTTTGTCACTGCATACAGGTCTCTCTGGTTTCCCTTTCCTGCTGCCTCTTCTGCTTGGCTGGCCAGATCATTGATGTAATATATTTTGTCCTTCTTTACACTCTTCTTTACTTCCTTATCAGCAGCTGTATAGTCTTCTTGCGCCTTTGCCTTGGCTGCCCTAGTTCTGCTCATGTTTAAAGCTGTTTTCCTCCTCTTCCTCTCTTCCACCCTCTGTAATGTTTCAGCTGAGATCCACTCTTTCTGTTTTATCTTACTCTTACGCAGGACTTTTTCACAAGTGTCAAGCCATGCTCTTTTGGTAACTTGCCACTGTTTCTCAAGGTCTACCTAAGTGTCCTCCATAATCTCTTGTGTTGGCTGGAATCTGTTGTAAAGGCTGGTTTGGAATGCTATCTGTACCTCCCTATTTATGAGCTGTCTTACGTTGTATTTGGTGCGCCTGGTGGTCTGCGTGGTATACATCTTAAATCGCAGTCTCATTGTCATCAGGACAAGATTCCCTTGAGTGAGGGATCGGTCAAGCAAAACTCTATGCTACTGTGGCAAGTGTTATAGTCACTTTCGAAAGGAGGGTGTGTAACTCTCCCTGGAAAAGGTTTCAGTCTGTATTTTTAGTTTGGTGGAGGGGTTACATGTCTGTTTATGTAATGACTGAAATTGAGGTGTGCAGATCCAAATGCAAAATTCCTTTTAATATGAGTCAGCGGGCAGGGTCAAGACATGGGCAAACAGATCAATAAAGGCAATGCAGAATCGAAGTTGGGGTACACATGGAAATATCGGGGCAACCGGCTAACAATCACAATCCAAGACATAGCCCAATAATTAGAAACCAGGAGATCAGAAAGAAATGCTCAGTAATTACAGTGGAAACAGTTCAAGACTTCATGATGGTTCATTGTAACACTGTGGTTAAATGCAGTGGCTAATGAGTGAGTGGGTGAGATGACGAGCTGCAGCTGACAGTGAATTGCTAAACGAAAAAAGGTGTGGGTATTTAGTGCATGCTAGGAAATTGACTCTGTGTGAGTGTGGAACCAAGGGAGGTGAGGGGATGTGAACGCCCTCTAGTGGGGCTTGAGGGCACTCATGACATGGCCACCCTCTAACGAGTGGTTTCCAGATACTCAAGACAGTTTTAGAAGGGTGGTGGAATGGAGGTGGAACAGTACTTTGAGCAGGGGGAGGGATAGGGGGTTGAGTACTTGCTGAACAGAGACCCCCTCCAAGGCTGCTTGGGTGACAGGAACACCCTGCAGGCTGGAATAGGTGACAGGGATGCCGGACTGGGAACTCCCTGGGGAGGATCCAGTGGCGTATCTTTCCGGTAGAAGCAATATCCAGGATGGGTCTGGAGACGGTGTGGGTGTGCAGTGCATGCTGGGAAATTGAGTCTGTGAATGTGAAACCAAGGCAGGTGAGGTGATGCGAGTGCCCTCTAGTGGCACATGAGGCTCTCATGACAGTTCATTTCTGTCATTCAGATTGTTCGTTTTAGGTTACTAAAATTTGATTGGCTGCAAGCATCCATATGCTTAGGGTATTTTAGAATGCAGAGGCAAAAGCAGAATCAATTTTTAACTTAATGGATCATATAATGATTGTTGAATTATATTTGCACCCCCAATGGGTGGAATTTGACAGAAGCTGGTGTGTATCCCCAAACATTACGTCTTATTGTTTGTGTGAATATAAAATAACTGTAGGCTTCTTAATAGCAGGAAGTAGATAGATTTTTAATAGATTGTCTGCTTTAAGCTTGAGTCAATAAGAATGCATTTGCTGAAGATTTGATTTTATGCTTGTATGGTTAAATCAATATTTAAAAGTAATGAACATAAATCAGTGTTGTAGTATCAGAGATCCACAATCATTTAGTGTTGTATTGATGATCAAACTGGGACAATTGTGTCTTGTAAACTGCGCACAAAATAAGGCAATGATGATGTTTTAAAATCACGCACATATATACAGTAAACCCAGAATAAAACATATATACCAAATTATATAGCAAATTTCAGCTACTTGATTATTGATGTTATTGCAGAATGTTCACAAGTTGGATATATAGTACATCCAATTTAATCAATATAAACTTCATATCAAATTTCAGTGACTTGATTGTTCAAAATGCAAACTATATTATTGCCTATAGCTATAATTTGCTAAATGTGTCTATACATGTTTGTTATAAAGATTATGTTATAAGTAAAGGACAATGTACATCAAGCCTGTTGTTATCTCTGAATTAGTCTCAGCCTCAGACGTCTGATGCATATGGCATACAAAAGTTACGGAGAGACTAGTCAATTTTGATTTCATACAGACTTTAAAAAATCTTAGAAGGGCAGGAGCGGCATATATTAAATGATATAGTGAGTCTGTGATACCAGGACGGCATAATTAAACATAGATTTTTGTTGCAATATTTTAATAGACAACCAAACAGTAAGCGAATAGCACCAGTTATCCCAATAAGCCAGTGTTTATCAGGGAATAACGTACCTTGGAGTGTGAAGACTGACCAATCAGAATCGAGTGTTCCACAGATCCATCTAATAATAAACATGAACCTCAGGGTTCTTTTGCAAAGGTACTTTGAAAGAATGTGCATTGAGAAAAGTTTTTGTCTTATTAACTCTGTTCTCATGTGTTTCTCAGCTGTAAAACCAAGACGTACCTCGATGACCTTCCGAACACCAGCATTGTGATTGTATTTCATAATGAAGCCTGGAGTACACTTTTGAGAACCATACACAGCGCCATAAACCGCTCACCTAGACACCTGCTGCTTGAAATACTGCTGGTGGATGATGCCAGCGAGAGAGGTCATAATAATAATTCATTAATTAAGTGATCCTTTCAATTAGATTTTAAATGTTGAGTTATTCCATCAGTACCATGATACAGGTCAACTGCAGAATATCCTCAGTGTCATCATTTATGTGAATGTTGAGAAAATTTTGAGAAAATCGCCTTTGTCCACGTTTTAGCAATGCATCTCAAAAATTAAGTTTTGATATATTTACAGACATGTACAAAATATATTCATCGAACATGATGTTTACTTAATATCCTAAAGATTTTTGGCATTAAAATGTAACATTTTGACCCAGACTATGTATTGCTGGCTACAAATATACCAGGAGTTAGTTACTTATGTCTGGTTTTGTGCTATAGGGTCACAAATTTCACTCAGCTTCTAAGATACCTTAGTGAGGAAACGGGTGTAATATGGAGCTGTCCACCATAATTTAATCTTTGTAGATGACCTCTGCCTTTACTGATTGATTGATTGATTGATTGCAGATTTTCTAAAAAAAAAATTAGAAGACCATGTTGCGACTCTGGAGGTTCCAGTGCGAATTTTAAGGATGGAGCAGCGATCTGGTTTGATTCGAGCACGACTAAGAGGGGCAGCTGCCACGCGAGGGAAGGTTATTACCTTCTTGGATGCCCACTGTGAGTGCACTGTAGGGTGGCTGGAACCGCTGCTGGCCCGGATCAAAGAGGACAGGTGAGTGTGCTTGACTCTGTACAGACAATATATTCCTAACAGCCAAATTTACATTTTAAATACTTGAGACTGTTTCCAAGGAAAGATATTTTTTCTTTCCTTCTTCTTGTGCTTTTTGTCATAAGAAAAACTAAATATAGTACTCACAAAGATGTTTACAATAAACTTGGAGTAAGACAGCAGAGGATGCACTGTAGAGCATTGGTTCCTCTTTAAAATCAAAGCACTCTGTTTTTAAACACAATATTCAAAGACCCTCATATAAGTTATGATATTTCGTTTTATGATTTGTGATGTATAACGTGTCTTAAGTATAAGTTGCTGGGGTACAGTATATTTATAGCAATAGCCAAAAATACATTGTATGGGTCAAAATTACAGATTTTCTTTTTTGTACATTTCCTACCATAAATATCAAAACGCACCCTCAAATTCCAGATTTTCAAACAGTTTTATCTTGGCCAAATATTGTTCTATCTTAACAATACCATATATCAATGGGAAGCCTACTCATTCAGCTTTCAGATGATGTATGAATCTCAATTTTTAAATTTTGACTAGTTTTGTGGTCCAGGGCCCCTTTTTATTTACACAAGGTGTGGCAATATGGGCAGTGGGGAATTTTATGTGATTTTCCTTTGCTTTCATGTGGCTCCAGTGTGGCTGTGGCAGCGCTAGATGGCCGTTCTCTTGGCACAGGGAGAGTGGCAGCAACCACCGAGGACATTCAATTACACATTGGACCACTCCATCAAGAGACCATTCTTCTGCTCACAATTCAGTCACCAGAGCATCCCATCATCCTTGGCCTTCCCTGGCTAGAGCTGCATGATCCTACCATCTCCTGGGCAGAGAGAGAAATTACCCGCTGGTATAACCATTGTCAACTTTATTGCCTCCAGAGTCTCCAGGTACCAACCAAACCCACTCACCTGAACCAGAGCCCCTCGAGAACCTACCTCCACAATATCATGACTTACAGGAGGCTTTCAGTAAAGAAACATCAGCAACATTCTTGTATACTCTGAGGATCTCCCATTACACTTCCAACACGTAAGAGCAGTCCTTAAACATCTTATTGAACATAAGCTGTATGCCAAGCTCCCCAAATGTGAGTTTCACCAGACCCGCATCTCCTTCCTTGGATACATCATCAGTGCAGATGGAGTAACAGTGCATGCAGGTCAATGCAGTACTCAACTGGCCCAAGCCCTGAACCATCAAGGATCTACAACGCTTTCTAGGGTTTGCCCACTTCTATCGAAGGTTCATTCGCAACTTTAGCTAGGTAGCATCTCCTCTCACCTCCATGACACACAAGGGTCCTAACATTCTCCGTTGGACACCACAGAGTGATCAGGCCTTCAGAGATCTCAAAACTTGATTCACGACAACCCCTATTCTTCATCATCCAGATACTGAATTGGAATGCACTGTGGAAGTAGACACATCCAACACAGGGATTGGAGCCATCCTCTTCCAACATCACGGCAATCCATCCAAATTGTTCCCTTGTGCATTCTATTCACGCAAACATACCTCAGCCGAACGGAACTATGATGTGGGTGACAGGGAACTTACCATCATTGACCGCTTCTCAAAGGCCTGCCGTCTTATCCCTCTTATCAAACTGCCATCCGCCTGGGAAACAGTTTAGATAATCATGGTACAAGTGTTTCGCTATTACGGCCTACCTGATAATATCGTCTTGGGCCGCGGCCCCCAATTCACTTTACGCCTATACTTTCTGCAAACAGATGAACATAAACATCAGTCTAACTTCTGGTTACCATCCCCAAGCCAACAGACAAGCAGAGAGAAACCAAGAACTCACCCGATTCCTCCGTACTTACTGCTACCAGAACCAACAAGATTGGAACCGCCATCTTCTTTGGGCCGAATACGCTCAAAACCATCCACAGGCATGAACCCCTTTCAGTGTGTACTTGGTTATCAAGCCCCATTGTTCCCATGGTCAGGTGAACCCACCAACCTACCTGCCTTGGATCATTGGCTACGCCGAAGTGAGGAAACATGGGACCAAGCTCACGTCCACCTTCAACGGGCTGTTAGAAGGATCACCAAACAAACAGACCTAAGACAGCGCCCGAATCCACCGTATGAACCTGGACAATGGGTGTGGCTGTCCACCAAGAACCTACGCCTACAGCAACCCTACAAAAAGTTAAATCAAATGTATGGGGGTCCATTCAAAATCCTTAGACAAATAACTCTCCCATCTCACCCACCTTTCATATGTCCCTGCTTAAGCCCGCTGATGCTCCGGGAGAGAGAGGGACCAGGACGAGGTTGCGATGCCTGGGCTTCCCCCCGATCATCGATGGCGAAGAAGCTTACCAGGTCCATGAGATCCTGGATTCTCTGCGCTGGGCCAAGTACTACAGTTCCTCATTGACTGTGAGGGTTTTGGTCCAGAAGAAAGATCATGGGTCAATGCCCAGGACATCCTGGATCCCACTCTGACCCCCAACTTCCATCGGGACCACCCAGAAATACCAGCTCCCTGACCACATGGTAGACCCCGGCGCCGTCGACCAACTCGCTTCAGCAGCCGCTTGCAGAGTAGGGGGCTGTGTCACAACACAGAGCTCTGTTGCTCTCTCTAATCGTCATCACTGGGAACCTTCCCCGGAGTATTAATGTTCCTACCCGGACCCATTTTATCAGCACACCTCTGTGATTGTTGCCACAGGTGTTTCTCATTCTCACCACTATTTAAGTTCCTCTCTGAGAGCAGAAAGGCGCAAAGTTTTTATTGCCCCAGCTGCATCACTGAGCGTTATTTCCCCTTGTTAATCAGACTGCTTTATTGTTATTACCTGGACAGCCTTTGATCTTCGACCCTTGCCTGATACCTTGACCTCTGCCCGGATTACATTTACAAATGATGTTTGATCTTTGTATGACGCTGTCTATAATAAAAGCCTGCAAATGGATCCTACTGTGTCTGATCCTACTTCACAAATTGCTAAATTGTCTGAGTATATGTTCATAAACAATTAAATTTGAACCAGTAAGCTATCAAACTTGTTCAACGTATGTACCTTGCTTGGCCTGTGTTACAAAGAGGCGATGAGACGTTCAGATTCAGGTGCAACATCTTTAAAGGAGGGTCGAGAAACAAACAGGCAGAGTCAATCAACGGCAGTCAGATACAACGTAGGTAAATGCTAAAGTATGGTCAGGGAGGCAAAGGGTCGGCAACAGGTTATCCAAAAGCAGTGAGACAAACAAAAACAAGTAACACTGGGTAAATTCGGAAGCACAGAATATCACAGCACATCTAAACAACAAACCGTGAATACACAAAGACTTCCGGGGTATTTATACATGTCAGAGTGGGCGGAGACAACAATAAAACACCATGACAGCCAACGAGATGGGCGGAGACAAGAGTTCATGGAATGAGTCCAGGCATGAAAACAGAGTTGGGTTGGCACATCCAGTTGACAATGACATTGTGCTTACCTTTCCAGCTGCTTTAGTTCATGGTCTCTTACAGTATAACAGTCCATGGAAATTCAGTACAGGGCAGAGCTCGACCACTAGGCTTTAATGAAGTGCAATGTGCTGCCCACACACACTATAGCAATTGCCATCACAGGGAGCACAGTAGACAACGGAACAGTTGATGGCGATGTCACAAAGTCCAGCCACCCTTACCGACAGCATCTGTGAACCTGCTAGGCATGCAATCAGTCTCCTCCACCTAATATGAGCCCTGTGGTCCCCACACGCTGAACTCACGATGTCCAGGAAATCAGGCTTCAAGGCGCCAGCCATGCACAGGCTAAGGTGCAGTGTCTCTCCTACACGGCATCTTGCAATTGGCGGCCATGTTGTGCAGGAGAAGGGTTAGTTTGCGGCACGCGGATTACCCTCGCTCTGATCGTGCGTGCAAATTTCCTCCTCTACCTCTCCTACGGTAAAACTGAAACCACAGCACAGTAAAACAAAGTCAATAAGCTGCTCTAGAGTCCAAGTGGGATCGTCATCAGGCAGGCTATAAAGCAATTCAAGGTCCAGTCCAGATAGGAAACAATCCTTAAATATGTCCTTACATAATCCTCAATCCGATGTCCGTGTTCAAACAGCGAATTCAGATGAGCTGGGGAAACCAGCATATATTCCTGCCTGCAAGGCGGAGAAAAGTCTCTGAACTCACATCCATTAAAATTGTCGCTGAATCCTGTTCGACGGTTTGTTCTGTAACGAAGAGGCGAGGACCCGTTCGGATTCAGGTGCAATGGAGGGTCGAGGAAAAAACAGGCAGAGTCAATCACCGGCAGTCAGATACAACGTAGGTAAATGCAAAAGGATGGTCAGAGAGGCAAAGGATCGGCAACAGGCTATTCAAAAGCAGTGAGACAAACGAAAACAAGGATAACTGGGTAAACTCGTAAGCACAGAATATCACGTCACATCTAAACAACAAACCGTGAATACACAAAGACTTCCGTAGTATTTATACATGTCAGTGTGGGCGGAGACAACAATAAAACACCATGACAGCCAACGAGATGGGCGGAGACAAGAGTTCATGGAATGAGTCTGGGCATGAAAACAGAGACAAACACACACAGAGTTTGTGGGGCGCTGAAGTGCCATCCAGTTCTGGGTTGGCACATCCAGCTGACCATGACATTGTGCTTACCTTTCCAGCTGCTTTAGTTCATGGTCTCTTACAGTTTAATCCTGTTACCCTTCTGTAAGTGTGACGTGTCCTCCATTTGTAAAATGATCTTTATTACATTCACACAGATTCAGGTACAGAAGACAGATTCAGAATTACATTACTGAGGATATCTTGTTACTCTTACTAGCACACTCACATTCGCTCATGCTCAGGTGCTCTGATACCGAAAGCCTATCTGTGAGAGCATACGGTTTGTGCTGCATGCTATGAAGAGTTTTAGTTCCCTGTCTGGACAATTCACAAAACAGTGAGGCATTAGTTGGTCAATTGGATGTGTATAGCATTATGCGGTCTTTGTATTGAGTTTGCATTGATCAAAATTGGTCTAGTGGTGCTAAAGCTGGAGGTGTTTATCCAGTTAACATTCTGGAAGCATGAGCTACAATGTGGACTTGTTTCTATTTGGAAATGTTTAAAAATAGATGCAATTCTTGTCAAAATACTCAATTTTCCACTGCTACACTGGGCTGAAGGTGAAATGGTTATTTGTGTTTGTCATTCTAGGAGGGCTGTGGTCTGTCCAATCATTGATGTCATCAGTGATGAGACATTCGAGTACATGGCCGGCTCAGATATGACCTATGGGGGATTCAACTGGAAGCTCAACTTCAGATGGTATCCAGTTCCTCAGAGAGAGATGGACCGACGCAAGGGGGACAGAACCCTTCCTGTTAGGTAATACACTGTAAAGCATTTTATTTTCAATTTGCAATATATTACAAAATGCTTGTAATTTGGATGTCTAAACATTCTGTAATGTGATGGTTATCATTACTATTGATTTATTTATTTATTTATTTAGCGACCTGCAACCACAAATGTAACCAAAATAAAAGAACAAAACCTTTAGTGATGCATGATATCAGCAGTTGGCTGATGACAGCTCATAATTGGCTTGTTTTATGGGACAAGCAATGACAGTTGTGAAGTCTAAAATGGGTACAGTGTAGTATCCACATGAGCTATTCAATTAAAAATAAATAAAATGTATACAGAAAATGCATACATTTATATAGATATATATATATACATACTTGCATTATTTGTATGCATTTTATTTTTAAGAAATAATAATAAAAAACAATCATCAATTAGTGCTGTCAAAGGATTAATATTTTGAAAATATTTACATGTATTTCATGTACACAAGCTTTTCACTCCAGTTTACATGCTTTTTCCATATCCATAAATTTGCTAAGAATTATGGTAAATTTCTACTACCATAATCACATAACACACTTATGTTTATATCTCATGCGTTTTCAGCAGCAATGTAATAAAAATTTGTTTAGTTTGCCTTTGCTGCTGTTGCTGTTTCTGGAGATGAGTGAAGGCAATTGAGTTTCCCTAGAAATGCGATGCTTTCTTATCCGAAAATGTTTCTAATCTGCATATTATTAAAGGTGCATGTCACGTCATTCATGTAAAAAATAATTACTATAAATGTGTCGGGGGAAATAGTAAGAAGATAATTATTAATAAACAAGTGTTTTCCATGAGTTTGTGTCAAAAAGACGAATATGACAATCTCACCATTGGTGACTTAGAAGTAATCTTAATGGATTATGATTAGGCTATAATTAGGGAGGTTTTGTTTTCTATTGTTTTTTTAATTAAGTGGTAATATAAAGCTTTCTATAGATACAGTTATCATGTCTTTTCGGGTTATTTTCCTCCTGTTCAAAAGCGAAAGCAGAAAATCACATTTTGTTAATAGTGTCAGTCCACACTAATAAAAGTAGACCCTTTACACTTCCGAATGATGGATCTTACATTTTATGTACAGTAGCCCGCTGTAAGACATTTTATGTATTAATTAATAAATTAATTTATTAATCAATTTTAATAATCTTATGTTAATTTCTTTATTTAATTAGCTCTTTGGTTTGTCTATGTATATGAAATCAAAGATTCCTTTAAATCTGGTTATCCTGAATTTGAAATATGGGATACACTCAGTTGACTAATACGTCCAGCGTCATAGTACAATAAGCATATAGACGGTTAACCCTCTGGGCCCTTGTTGGCTACAAAAATATGTTAGTAACATTTATGGACATGATTGCGTTTTTGAGAAAGAAGCGTTTATGCGTGGTCATTGAAAAACTACAATTTGAAGTCACTGAAATAAGGCCATGAAACACATACAGAACATTTTCAAGACTTTTGAGAACTGGGCAGGGGGACTAGTGTTTTTGCTTTAAAATGATGTGAAAATCATCTTGTTTACTTGCTCACAGAAAACTATAGAGTGATTAACATTTTTTAAGTCACCTTTTTAATTGTAAAGTGTCCATGCGAGAAGGCGTGAACTTATTTGAGAATGTTTTTCACACACAAAAAAAACTTCAATTGCGAGTTTAGTTAAACAGTTTATAAGGAACAATCAAAGTTACAAAACATTACTGCAGTCAATATATCAGAAAATATAGCTGTTATCACAAATTACACATAAATTACAAAGGGAAAAACAAGCCAATAAATGTGTTCAAGTTTATGCCACAATACACAATACAGCTGATGTGACTGTTTACATGCCGCTCAGCTTGGATGATTATCATTTCTATATTCAACTCATTTATGCCTTTCTAACATGGGACTAAATAGAAAAACTATTTATTTTGTAATTCTAGCTACATAGATTTGTTCTTCCAGTATTTCTCTTTAACCTTTTTAGTTCATCTATTAGATCTGATTCAGTAGTGTAGGGTATACGCAGGCGCATACTTCTTTATCAGTTGTGTTTGCGTAAACCCACTTCTAAATCCCATCAGTGCCTTGCATAAACCAAAATCATGACAGTCCAACACACAAACAAGCTAATCCAGTCGCACTTCTCCAAAGCCAGAGAGGATGGATACAGTGACAAAAATGCCGCAAGATCATGCGCAAGAGCGAGTTAAGGAGGCGAGCAGAGTGGTAAATAATTATGAATTACTAATTCGAATCAGTATGATAATTATGATGTAAACAATCATGTCAAGTCAAGTCAATTTTTTTTTTATATAGCACTTTTAACAACACGGATTTTAGCAAAGCACTGAACATTATAAAGTAGGAGAACAGAGTGATGGTAATGTAAAGCGACGAGATTAAACTTTATCAAATGCAGAGACAGCCTCTGTAATCAAAACGATGATAATTATTAGAAATCAGGCGTCCCCAACTAAGCAAGCAAGAGGTGACAGCGGCAAAGAACCAAAACCCCATCTGTGAGAGAATGGGAAAAAAAACCTCGGGAGAACCAGACTTAGTTTGGTCCAGTTCTCCTCTGGCCGGACACCCAGCACCTAATTTCCAGTTCTTTTTTAAACTGAACAGAAATTTTCAAACACATGTCAGATTGTGTAAAGGACTTGTAGTTTGTGTGTGTGCATCTGGATCCACCGATCTGTCCACGGAGCTCATCTAGGTGTTCTGGTCTCCAATGAAAATCATCTCTTTGTGTTGGTACACAATCTGATCTGGATACGGACTGAGAAACGGAATAAAATAGAGACAGACTAATATTAGCGTAGAGGCCATTCTTTAGTACACGTGTTGTAAGGGTAGTGTTCTTGGTTCCGGCTGATCTAATTAATGCAGCCTAACAACCCTTTAACAGATTTGATTAATAAATGTGTATCAGTGTGTTATGTGTAAGCCAGAGTAAAGAGATGTGTCTTTAATCT
>JAUCMT010000078.1:1089451-1123383 GCA_032357475.1 Enteromius thamalakanensis
ATGTTTGTTTCCATCTCAAAGATTTTCTCGGGTGAGCGCAGATAGTTTTCAAAACAAACGCAAGGTTTTTACGATAGAAGGCAATTCTTGGCAAACGTTTTCCAGCAAACACGAGAAGTTTCTTGGGAAGGTTTTGTGAGACAAAGATATTGAGATACAAATGCACTGATATGTTTTGTACATAAACCTCTAATGTTTTGCTAAAAATGTCAAAATATTCACAAGATTAAGTTAGAACGCAAAGTTTCTTTTTTGTGAGAAACAAAAGTTTTGCGAAAACATCCTGCAAAGTTTTAAAATTGAAAGTGCACTGTGTAAGAAGTTATTGTCTCTAAAAAGTAAGAGTCGACTCTAAATCATTGAAAAAAGTTGTTTTTAAAGTGCCCCTGTTATGCTTTTTCAAACATGATTGTACATGCAGTGTGTCATGTAGCTGTATGTGAACGTAAACTATCTGCAAAGTTGTGACGCTGACAGTGCACGATAAATAAAGTTATTATCTCTCAAAAATAACATTTGCCTAAACAAGTCGTCAATAATTTGAATCTTTCTCTGTTACGGATCCACGTCACAAAGTAACAACGTTCTACGTCGCATACAACTTGCCCCGCCCACAAACAATTTCCAAGTGGATTACATCATGTGAAGAAGACGCTGTATCCAGTGAGAGTAAATTTGTTTAATATGCGCTTCTGAAAGATGAATCTACAAATAATGAGTGATTAACTTCTTTTTTTTTCAACAACAGTACAATCTTTTGTTGTGTTCGCGTCATTTTACTGATGACTGCTTTTCCAATCTTGGAGTACAACGCGATATTCACTCAAAAAGGATCAGAGCTCAGTTTATTTGGACTGGCTTGCTCCTCTGAACTTCTACCTGTAAGTAAGATTAATAATTGATGATTGTATTTTTGTTCAACTTTCATTCAAAATAGATTTTTTGAAAATTGAAATTTGTGTACGTTATGCTGTGTAACAACCCTGCAGATGTCCTGGTCACTGGCTAACTTACGTTTCTGTAGTTCAGCTGTGGCCTAATGTAGTCTAATACTGTGATTGATGCAGCTTGACTGTCTGTCTGTCTGTCTCATCATTAGTTTAAGGCCCCGTTTACATGAAGGGAAGATGCAGGTATTTCGCAGTGGTTTGGTTATGTGCCAGAAATGTTTAACGTTATGTGAGTGCCCTATTTACATAGGTTTGGCATAGTTATTATCGCGATCAATGGCGTATTTATGGGGGTTGATATAAATTACAAGTTTTTTGAAAATGATGTTGTGTGCACAGTGTTATTATTGAAAACGGAGGGGCGGAAATATCAATTTCTCTAAATACCCGGCTATGTGTAAATGTGGCCTAAGTAATGATAAACGATGGCTTAATGCAGTGTTATGCATTATACAATAGAGGTGAGGTAGAGGTGGGCCTGATTCGCTCACAAAAGCACTGTCCATGTTAGTTTTGGTACAAGCTCTGTGGAGTGCTGTAGCATTAGACCAATCATACAGGACTGCGCCATCTGACCAATCACAGTGAGGGCTCACGGGAAGGAGGGGTTTAGAGAGACTGAGTCTTTGAACTGCTTTACACGAGTCATTTACGAATAATTTAGAAATGCAATAAAATTAAATCTATTTTTGGAGAAAACGTAAGTGTTTTTTGACCTTGGATACATGTAAACCTGTTTTAAGAGACTCATAAAGCAATATTAGCCACCTTTAAAATGGCATAATAGGGCCAATTTAAAACAAATCCCAAGTTGACATCAACATAAATCATTAGCATATTGCCCGCCCACTTGTTAGTCTTTCTAAGTTGTTCTGAATGAAAATGCAAATTCATTCTTTGCCACTAGGTGCTGCTTGGTAAGAATAGTTACTTGTTTTACTTGGTAAAAAAAAAGTTTGTGGTTTACCCGGTACGGCTGTACACAAAGCAGCACTGTACTCGCAAACACTGCATTAAACAAGATGAAATGAAAATGAGACCAATCGACCAATCAGCACAGATAAGCTTCACACAAAAGAAGGGTTTGGCAAAATTAGTCATTGAGCAAGTAAGGTAATAAATAAATGCATATTATAAAACAATGAAAGTGTTTTTTGACCTTGCATGTGTAACGGAGGCCAGCAAGTAGGTGCTGTGCAGGTAAACCTCACCCCCCTAAACTCAAAAAGAGGCGCTCTAGCGACTGATGCTAGCGGTCATGGCCTTAAGCCTCCTTGTTAGACCGTTCGCCTCGCATGCCGGGGACCTGGGTTCCAAACCCACTCTGCGCGAGAACGAGTAGTGGTGGTGTAGCGGACCATTGCATTAAATTTTTTGTTTGAAAAATAATGAGTGATTTAATATCAGAATTTTAAGAATTATATTGTTATGTTAAGATCAGTCTCCTCTTTGTTAATATTTCAGGATGAATCTAATCATCCTTATACTTTACAAAAGAGTGTAGCAACTGACCAATCAGTCAAATAAAGTTATGAATGTTGTCCAGGTAGCTGTGATGAGTAGATCAGTGATCAAGAGGCCTTCCTGTTGGTCCAAAAATGTCCTCTTAGACCAAATGAATTGTAGCGACAATCCAGAATAAAACTTATTAAATAGTTACCTCAACATTAATGTCCTAGTGACAGCGTTTTTCTCCACTGACTCTAGATCATTCATTTTCAAGCTCAACGTGATGAGAGGGAATGAGGGAGAGATAGTCTTTCACAGGATTTATCTCTTTGGCAGAGGACCCGGCTATTTCTTGGAAGAGGAACAAAGGATTGTGGGAAGAGGGAGTGCAGGAAAGTGAGTTATACAGCTTTGGATGAGAAGACATATTTAGTTAATATATCACTTGTATTATATTCAGACTTCTTCCCCTCATTGGGAGTAAAGTACTGCCTTAACTACAACTGTCCTCTGAACTTGTGGATGGTGAGCTAACCCTGCATCTGCTGCATGGCCTGACTTAACGCTGCACTCTTTCTTTCACGTGTAGCATCATTTGCACGAGAACCGAAACACTTCACCATATCCTGTTTGAGGTTTAGCAGCATTTCTGAATTTGGTAGTTCCCAGGGTAGCTGTACGACTTTGCATTCAGTGTGTTTGTGTTTGTATGTGTGGCAAACCACTTAATAAATTACTGCTCCTAAATCTGGAACATGTAAGAAAGTCCAGTGCCACAGTGTCGCTATGTTAACTGTGTCAGATGTCGTTTCCATCGTGTTTCCCGTGTTCCCTCCACTGGTCCTCTACTCTCTGTGACGCAAACGCTACCGTGCTTTCCATTTCCTCCTTCCTCTGACGCTCCTCCTACTTCCTGTGAATGCGACCCTTAGGAGTTATCGAGACTTCCTGACTTTGGTCTCAACAGACCTTTTTCTATGAAGTGACATTTCCCAGCATACCCACTTTCCAGAGTACTCTTAAGCATACGGGAATACATTAGACACTGTCTGTGTGCCATTAACACACTCATTTAGCAGCGTTTAGTAAACAACATTAAAGTGACTGCTAGATTTAGTCGTTTCATTTGTTTGATATACCTGTTCATTATATCCAGCAGTGGGTAATAGTGCCATGTGATCTTCGTGAGTAACATTAAACATGCATTTCGAGGTCTATAATACCTGAAGTGATTTATCTGTTAGCATTAGCATTCCCTGAAGACCATGTGGTTTGGATGCTGCAATCTTTGCTCATTGACAGAGGACAGAAATGTTAAATCTGCTTAAACATCATGACATCTTGTGTGAGTACAGTCAACATGGTCCCGTTTTTAGCAGTGACATGTACATAAGTAGTCATCTAGTAATATTCTTGTTTAATAATTTATATAATTAAGTGTTGTGGAGCTGTTGTTAGCAGAAATTGTTTTATTGCACATAAAATGTATTCTCGCAGCTTTGTATAATTACAGTTGATTTACTGATGTGAAATTGACTATTTTAACAATGTCTTTATGGGCCTTGAACTTATCAGTTGCATTGCTCTCTATTGAGGTTTAGAGTGCTCTCGGATTTCATCAAAAATATCTTAATCTGTGTTCTGAAGACGAACGAAGGTCTTACAGGTTAGGAGTGACACAAGGATGAGTAATTAATGAGTAATTTTGAGGTGAACTATCCTTTTAACATCTAGCACAGAGATGCATGATGTCTGATGTCCTACTAAATAAATGTTAAATGTGTATCAATAAAGCTTCTGCATAAATTTACTGTATTTTATGTATGCAAACTAAACAGATTTTTTTTGGTTTTTGAATAGAATTGCATAATTTTGAAGTGAATAGTACTTTAGTTTAAAAGCCTATGTAAAGAAACCATTGCAACATTTCTTAACTTTCTGACCAACATGAAATACGTTGTTTTCTGTATGTGTGTGTGTATTTATCTACCCTCACATGGCAAAGGCAGCACAACAGGTGTTCTTCACCCAGCGTCCCCTCCTACACCTCACAAACAAACACAGACATCCTCTAATCCATGCTGAGCTGCTCTTTTAACCGACACATTCAACTCAAACACACACACACACACACATTCACATACACTCAAATACTGTTTTCAGGTACAAAAACAAATCACTCCACCACTGAGATCAAGAAACATGAATGGGCTCCGAAAACGCCTCTACTTGCCCATTATAATACACTTTTCTCTGTTGTTTCTATGAATGATTGCTGACACAATCAAGTGAAAGTGTGCACAAAATATTTCCAATTTAGCAACTGGTTTCTAACAACTAACTAAAATATAATCTAAGAATGTTTTGCTAGTGTTTTCATTAAAGAAACAGTACACCCAAAAAACCTGAATCAGTTTCTTTCCTCTGAGAGAATGTCGATAACAAACAGTTATGTTAGCCATTGACTTCAATAGTATTTTTGCATACTATTGAATCTGTTGTGCTCATAACAACACAAATAATAATAATACCTGTAATAATGTGGTTATGCATTAACATTTCATTCATAACGCATTTCATTAGTTTGCAAACATTAGCAAAAATGCTATTTTGGAATGTTCTCTGCACATCCTGAAGCAAGTAGTAACATTTCATATATTTATAAGGCTCTATGAACAATGTATAAATAATGTTTTTGTTCTAGCATTTTGAGAACATTATAGAAGGGGCCTCAGATTTCATCTTAGAGTTTGTGTACACTTAAATGCACTAAAAAAGGCTTTTAACATGAAAAAGAGCTTAGTGTCACTTCAGGGTGTGGGCAGACGTACACAGGTTTTTGAAGACATAAGCTGTTTTGCAGCTCGCTGTTCTAAATGAAAGAATTTGGACAATGACTGGTAATATTTTATATTTTAAAGACATTAATTAGAAGTTGTTTACAAGGCAGAAAGTTATGCGCAAGTTCAAGATGATTGTGATTCATAAATTTCAAATCTTTTTATTTTTATTTTAGGAGAGCCCCGGCTGAATGTTGAGAGAACATTCCACGTAAGCTGAAAAGATGCAGGTTTTGGTGCAACTATTGATTTCTCCTCGTATATACGTAGAAGCTCTATGATGATGAAAAACCTGGCAGAGGAAAAATTGTCAAGAGACTCAAGAGCCCAAGGACAGTGGACGAAGATGAGTAAATGGTAAAAAAACAAATCACATGGAAAGAACAGTACATGCTGTCAGATGGATATGGAAGGAAGGAGAATGGTGCGTCAGAGCATCAGGGTAAGGAGAGAGCATTCTGGAGGGGTTGTGTAAGCCTATTAGACTAAGTGAGGTAAATCCCTGCACGTGCATTTGGCAAGAGAGGCTCGCAGAGAATACCCATCCACCCTAACACCTAGAAAACTCTCCAGCAGCAGAGACAGATTAAACATACCTGAAGACAAAACAGGACAGGAGGGAGCAAGAGGAAAAGCCTCAGATGGAAGAGGAAACATAAGAAGATGAAGGGCAGAGGGCAGAGATGTCACACGAGATCTTCCTCTAACAATAAACCTAATACCCAGACATAATCGGTTGAAGGCTGTACTCTTTCACATTTGTATTGCATGAAACAATGGTAATGCACACAGACATAATGTTAATAAATATTTCGGCTAGATTTCAACAGTATTCTGCTGGCCTGTTTTTGTTGGCCCAAAAAGAAGCCAAGGTTATGAAAACACATTGTTTATCAGAAGTCTAGTCTTTAATAATGTTCTCAAAAGCAAACAAACATGGCATAGGCTACATATTTATTTTCCCTAAAACACTTTAGTGGAATGTTCATCTAACATTTTTTAAATGCAACTACTTCAGAGAACATTCAGAAGGTACTTTTTTTTTTTTTTTTTTGCAGTTGCTTAACTTTAATGTTTTCAACTTTCTAGACACATTCAATAATAATAATAATAATCTTTTTTAAATTTAATGAGAACTCTGTTTAATGATGTTGATGATTAAGTTGGATTCATGCAACTATGGTGTGGTTGGTTTATTGCCTGCCTTTTGTTTCTTACTTCAAATTAATACATTTACATAGGTTTCAAAAAAAAAAAAATTTTTTGTTTATTTGTTTAGATAATCAGGATGAACAAAAATGAAATAATAAGACTTTAAATGGCGTTTTCTATTAGCAACAATCTAAAAGACAAAGGAATACATGATGAAAATGAAACAGCAGATGCTGTATGTGAGTGTGTGCGTGAAAGCAAAACAGCAGGCTGAGGTAGCAGAAGCTATCAGAAAACTGGACACCTGTGGCTCTGTCAGCAGCAGCTGTCTTCTTGTTTAACCTTGCTTGAAGGCTGGATTTGATCTCTCTCTGTGTGTGTGCACATGATGTGCTTTCCAGGTGGGAAAGCTTTGAGCTTTAGGTTTTTCATATTTTCTCTGTCACACACAGTATATGTGGCACCTGCTATTAATATATTTTGAAGTCATATACCATCTACCTCATTTCTCTGCACTCATACGTCTTTGTATTGACTCACTGGGCCTCTGAGAGACACCCCGTCTACTCTGACATATTTATTTTGCTGTTATTTAAAATCACCTCCTACACATTTAATCAAAACCCACTGGCCTGCGTATTAAATTCATTCATTTAAGAGAAATAGCACCCTGTGAATGATCTCCTGCTCTGTCTCACATATACACCCCCACACTCCCTCTGTCTGCCTCTCAGTCAGTCTGCTTACAATAATTACCGTGTGTCTGTCTGTATTTGTCGGTCTAATAAACAAAATCTGCTCTTTATTATTATAATTATTATTTTAATTTAATTTAAAATTATCATAATCATTTAGCAAATTAAAAAACAAACAAATAATAAATTAATAATAATAATAAAAGTAATAATAATATATTCATTAGGTTAATTAACTTTAAATTAATTATTCATTTAATAAACAAAACAAATATATGAGGTAATTTTTCTATTTATGTTTGTTGCTATGTTTATTAATAATAATAATTATAATAATTAACATTTTTAATCAACTTCGGCAATAATTATTAATAAAAAAGTAATTATTAATTAATTATTAAATAAACAATTATCTCTGAAATTATAATATTGTTGTTATTACTGTAAGACGAAGGTTATAAAATAATAAGAAAAACAACAAATACAAATAAATATTTTTTAAATATTTGATGTAATTATATAGTTATTTTATGTTAACAGCATACATGAATTACAATATAATAAAAAAAAAATAAACTGGGAAATAAAATGCTCATCAAGCTCATCAAATTTTTTATGTTCATTTTTGAACAAATCTGCACATTTTATTCACATTTTATGTGAAACATGCAAATGGTAGTTGCATAACAAACCAAATGTTTGACCTCTTTATCTCTTTCTGTCAGCCTGTCTGTGTTCCCTTCATTCTCTCTGTCTCATCCTCTCCATAGTTCATGTTTCTAAATCCTTTTTAGCTTTTACCCTAATTTTCTCTTTTTTCTCCATTACTCTCTGCATCACCCTGTCTCTCTGCCTCTCTTTTTTCCTTAGGGACAAAGGACTGTCTACCAGCAATGACGCACATAGGGCTTTTGTGCAGAGAGGCATTTGAGCAAACATATTCGTGTGTCTAAAACGGGAGGGGGAAGAGCGAGAGAGAGAGATGAACTGTACGTGAACATGAGCCATGCGTGTGAAGGCATGCCAGCTAATAAACATTAATTAAAGCTGGCTGTGAGGTACATCTCACCTCACCTCAGCAGGTGTGAATGAGCTCCTTTGACTAATCTTCCAATAATGTTATGTGTGTTATGACTCAAATATCACAGTATGATGATTCAGAGCCTACTGAATAAGGTTTGAGAACCTCATATGAAGAGATGACATATCTCTAAATCACATGTGTGCTCCTCTGGATCTTGTGAGAGGGTGCCTAGATGTGATGCAAAAACTGCCCTGAGATGATATCACATGTGTTAGGGAGCTTTACACCATGTGAGCACACCTCATTATTGTCCATTGCCATATTTACAGGAAACTTTGTAATCTGCTAAACAGTTGACAGAGCAGTTGAAAGAGGCTTTAATGTTTGTTGTCTAAACTGAGCAGGAAGTTCTAAGAAAAGCCATGACTGATGTTTTGACATGTCCAGGATTTTTTGTAGTCTTGCCAGCAGTACAGAGCTTCATCACTAGACGTGCTGGGAAAATACTTTGAGCTCTAGCTTATCAAGATGCAAGATATTTCCAAAAGACGTCATAAAAAATTTCATTCTGGCTGTCAGGGGATGTCATTTCAACATCTGACAAAGACGATTGTTCAGTGGGTTATAAGTTAAATACAGTCAACATACTCTTTTGAGAAAAATGTGTTACATTCTGCGTCTGCGAGTGAACCATTTTTGAAAGATGTCTCTCACCAAGGCTAATAAAAAATACAGTAAAAGCAATAATACTGTCAAATATGATTACAATTTCAAATAAATGTTTTCCATTCTACTATATTCTAATGTATTATTATTCCTGTGATGACCAAGTAGCCATTACTCCAGTCTTCAGTGTTGCATGATTTTATTTATTTATTTTTTCAGGATCCTTTTGTAACTTTAAAGTTATTTGAAATATAAATGTTATATAAAATTTAAAGCATCCTTGATGAATATACGTATTAGTACAGACCAAATTACCACCAATAAAACTAGAAAACTCCATATATTTCATAAATATGCATTTCATACTAGGTATAGTTAAAATCTTAACATATTTACTGACAGATAACTCGAGACCTACTGAAAGAACTATTTTAATTCAACTTTATTTGCACTATTACTTGTGCACAATGCATATTTCTTATTATTAAGCCTAAAATGCGTGTTTATGTCAATTTTAATAAGAATAGTGTAATATGAAAATGCATCTGTAGTATACTGAGCATGAAATAAACGTATTTCAAATACAGTTAAAGTACATTTATTTTTCACTAGGGTAATCTAACATTATGGATGAGTGGTGGACTAAATGTTATATTGTTTTGTAAAATTATTTAAAGAAACGTTATAATACTGCCATATATATATATATATATATATATATATATATATATAATTGCCCAAAAAAGCCCAAATTAATAAGAAAAAGAAAGTGTAATATTCTATAGGCAAATGCATCAGAGAATTGATTCATTCAGATGAATCATTCAAACCAGCTGATTCGTTCAAATGAATCTGACTTCCCAATGTTTCATGTGTGAGAGAAACATTTTAACATGTTTGTTTATTATCTCAGTTTTCTCATCTGTAAAGCTATGATGTGACAAATGTGTCATGGTAACTCTCTACTTGTTAGAAAAGCCGCACTTCCTCGAAAAAAAGAAGAACAAAAGTCACTATACTGAAAATGAGCAGCATGACAACCATGAATTGGTTACTCCTCAACACTGAGCACCAGCTTCATTCGGCCAACCCTCGGTGTGATTTACTGACCCACCGCAAACGTGCATTTTCATATCAATCTTCTTTAAAATGCCATCCTGATATACAGAAATTGACAACACAAGCTGAACACGTTTGCTATGTTTCCATTCCATCAAAATAATATGTTTGGTGATATTAGGGCAATTATAAATAGAAGTACATAGTAGCATAGCTTGAAATATATACGTCAAGGAATTGATTTATTGAGACGGTAATCCATAAATATTTGGACGTGGCTCTCATTTAGCTGATGGGTCATTGATTAGCCCAGCAGAGATGATTGAGTTACAGGAAATGACTGTTTGTTTGCCTGACAAACCCTGCAGAAGCAAGCGCTGAACTTTGAACTCTGACCCATTAGCCAAATAGGCATTAAGCAACATAATGTTCTGTCCTTCAAACATGCACTTCCTTTGTCTGTGTTTGCTTGTGTGCGTTTTGTGCTTTCGTTAACAGTGCGCCTTCAGATTCCAAGACAGCAGCACCACAAAGTCAGTGCTGTTGTTTGTTATAAAAAAGACTTCTTTGAAAATGAATCTTTGACGTACAAACTCACGAGGTGGGGATGTAGCTGCCAAAATCAACAGATAGTGGGAAAAACAAATTCAATAATCAGTCGGAAGAAGAAAAGCTTCTCTATTCTCTCTTTCCTGCCCTCTTTTCTCTCTTCATCATTCTCACAATATTGAATCACAACAGCACAAGCAACTAGCCATGCATAGTCCATTTTTTTGGACTTGCTTGCACCGAAAGATCTGGCTAACCGACATGAAAAGCAATCAATTAGAGTTCGTTTTGCTTCATAGGACCAGTAAATTACATTTAAACAGCCAGCTCTTGCCATTTTTGCATGAGATAGTCAGTCAGACTGTGGGTGGTACTGCAGATGATAATAACAAGAGTCCAACAAGATTTAAACATGTTTAGTCTTAGCCAAGCAGGCTAGCAGACCATAAGCACAGGAAAGACTCAACTTGAAGTGTTTAATTTATAATTATGTACAGTGGTTGCATGATCATGATTACAGAGAAAGACAATGATATATAGGATTCTGACATAAGCATCTGATGTGAAGTAAGAGGAGTCAGTGGGAGTTGTATTTTAGTATGACTATGATTGGCAATGGTGGTTGCTGTGGTTGCATTTCCTAAAACAAGGTTGTGGCAAATTCCATCCCAAACTCTGAAATCCTTTCTTACCCGCTGTAATACACCGGTGAGAAATATAAATGGCTTTTTGAGGCCATGTGCTAACAAAGGCTTGTGATGTTTTGCTCCTCTTAATGTGGTTTCTAGAGTTTTGGTATGAAAAGACTTTAAACACGTTCATGCCTTTCATAATAGCCCTGTAGATTAGCAGCTGAATATGAGTGTAATTTATCATGCCATGGTGATGTGACGTACAAGAGCAAGGAATTTGCAAACAATAAGGGTGGTACTGCAAAATGCTCCTGTCGAAAGCATTGGTTTCGCAAACAATGCTATTTGAAAAACTTACTAAGTATGTCATGCATGTTTATTATGCAGGTATGAAAAGAAAAGATGAGAGATTCTTTAGTGACATGAAACATGAAGAAGGTGAATAGGGCGTAGCTGCTAGACAGCATGCTAATTCTATGGTTTTGAGTAAGCAGTGACTGTTTTGTGTGTGTTTTGATTGGGAGAGATGTTTGCAAAGCAGTATGGAGGCTCCAGAGTGGTTAAATATCATCGGAGCACAGCTAAAACACTTTTTGGACAGCTAAAGGAAGTTATTAAGGTTAGTGAAAGCACTTCACAGTTTTTGTGACACATGCATTCACACGTACTCTTGGGCTAAAACTTGGACTTTGACGTCACAATAAACTGGCCAGTAATACTATGAATGTTTGCTCATGCCAATATCCTTTCCCAGCAGACATCTGTCTATGTATTTGCATGTTATTGAGGATTTTGTTTTGCGCACCTTGGCATTTAATGTTTCTTCATATGAATGAAAAATAAAGATGTGGAATATTTATCGTCCTCATCTTTATGTGGCATACATACACTTGCAAAAATATGCAAAAATATTTTTTTGTATATATTTGTATTTTATGCAAAAAAAAAAGCATATTTTATGCATATATACCAAAATAACCAAAAAGATATGAAAAGAAAATACAGAATTTTTATTATATCTAATACATAGCATGTGGTGTTAAATCTATAAGCATCGCTCAGGTGACAGGTTTTTATCATATTGCATTTTGATATATTTTGTATTTTCTCTTTGAAATTGTAGAAGTTGTCTTTAACAATTCACTTATTAAAATTAAATCACCTGACAATCCAAGATGAGGGAATATTCTCTCTCTCTCTCTCTCTCTCTCTCTCTCTCTCTCTCTCTCTCTATATATATATATATATATATATATATATGTATATGTGTGTCAAGTTAATGTAAGTAGTGTTGTTAGTACAACAGTTTAATATGTGTAATTAGTTATAATAACTTGTGTTTTAAATGAATAAAATACATCTGAGAGTTCATTAATGTGCTGTTCTTTTTAATGAATTGGGAGCAGTAATGTCTGATATATGAATTATGGACCTGGCTTGAATGAGCTAAATGCAATTATTTGCGTTTTAGCTAAAAAGACATGTCTGAGAGCTCATTAATATTGCACTTATTCTGCATACTTCAATAATGCATCTTAATGTGCATTTTATATTCCTTTCATTTAATGCATTATACCTTGCATGTCAGAGCATGGAATTAAAATGGTTTGGAAATGGCATTTAATGTGAAAGGGCACAGTTTCTCTGAAAAAGCCTGATTTGGGAATTGATATTATAACTGCAATGACCTAAATGTCTGTTCGGATTAAATCACTCAAGGTTAAGAGTCTTGAGCAGAGCCCAGGTGGCATCATGTTACAGGTTGCATAACAAATAGGATCATATCAAAGTCAGATTACATTCAAAGCAGAGAGATATGCAAACAGGTTGGGTTAAAGTCATCTGCAATGCAAACAGTGTGCTGCGGTAAGTGCGGGCCTGCAGAGTTTCACAGCTAGCGTGTGACCTTTAGGCCTGTGCAGTACTGATGCTTTAGTCAGGTGAAAGTATATGACATTTGAGTCAGCTGGTTTCTTTGCATCGTGTTTGCATTACTCCAGCTGAGAAAAGATTAACCAGCAGCGTGGGATGACCTGCTTTTTGAGTTGCCTTCGTGTTGAGTTGCCTCCCCCATCAGCTGATTCTCCCTCATATTCTGCCCCGTTTCTATTCATCTATCCTTTGGCATTTATCCACTGGATACAATCAGTTTCTTATTGGCTATTTTTGTCTTCTTTTACAGTGAATTTTTCCATGTTAATAAGCAAAATTATATAAAACATTGTCTTATTTTGTGAAAAATGTAAGGGACATATAAAGGACCATGATGTGGATGAGTTCGTGAAACAGATTTGGCGTAACACACCTGCTAACCAATGGATCCCCAGCAGTGAATGGGTGCCGTCAGAACAAGCTTATAAAAGTTTTAAGAAAACCTCCAATCAGGCATTTTAACCTTAAATTATTGCTTGAGTCCATAATCCATAATAATGCTTTCTCAAGCTAAAAAGTCCATCCAGTGTTGTCCTCTCACATCAAAATCCATATATTTGGATCAGTGCATATATCTCTCATGATTCGAACAGGACTTTGTCGATAGAGAAGCAAGCATTTGAAGTTAAAAATAATGATTGATTAGTTTTTTTACATGCAACTTTGTGACGTTATCAGCTGTTTGGACACTTATTCTGATGGCACCCATTCACTGCAGAGGATATACTGGATGATGTAAAGCTAAATTTTCTTTCTTTTTTTTCACTATGCTTTTACAGCAAGCAAAAAAAAGACAAAATGTAGCTTTTCTTTCCTTTAAAATTACATCTATTTTTCATAACTCTCTTAATATTCATAAATATTTATGAAAAAAGACTCAATGTCATTTTGCTTATAAAATGTTTGTATATTTGCACAGAAAAACATTAAAATGGAAATATATAGTAATTTCAGCAACAAAACATGGTTTTAAGTGGGTTATTTCTATCTTTTGCGGTAGCGTGTCAGTTGGAAATATCAGTTTACAAACATTATTTTTGTAGGTTTTTTTTAAGTGTCTTGGAGATGTTGCCACAGTTCTTCTGGATTGAGTCTGTCTCAGTTTGTTCTGTTACTTCATGTGATTCCAGACAGACTGGATGTGTGGAGCACTGGCTGTTGTCAGACTCCTTGTGCAGACAATAATCTCACTCCATTATAACAATGATAATAATAATTTTTGGAAATGTAAACTGATATTTCCAACTGACACGCTACCGCAAAAGATAGAAATAGCCCACTTAAAACCATTTTTTGTTGCTGAAAATACTAGTGGTTTAAGATTATTGCATAGAACTGTATATATTTCTTTTCATTGTTTGCAGTGGCAGTTATTTCTTGTTTGTTTACTCTAAGTCTATTCCAGTTCCACCATGACTCAGAAAACTTTTTGACACCACTGTAAGCACGGGGAGCGGAAAAGTTTGTGTTGTTGTTGAACATGTTAAATGTCTCACCACCAAAACCAAGAAACTCCTCCGGAGACTTTCATCGTCTTTTGCGTGGGCAGCACATCCTCTCTTTCAAAAAGGTCGCATGTGAGGGAGACCCCTCATTAATGTCACGGTATAAAGATGCTATAATGGGATTTCTTTTCAGAGATATCAAAACCAAACAGAGTCCCCAATCTTCACCTCCTGTGAAATTTAGGTTCTTTCCGCAACCCACCAGCCTCTAAGTCGTGTGCTCAGATAGTGACTAAGCCAGATATTGCGCAAAAATAAATGACAAATAAAAATAGATTGCTTTTAAAACGCAGGAGATGACTCTTTTGTGAGAGACAGCATTAGGAAAGAAGGCTACTTTCTTCTTTGATAAATTTCAAGCAGCAAGGTCTGATCTATGAATTATGAGCTGGATTGAACGAGCTTTTAATCTGAAACACATTTTTTGGAAGATAATCTTCGTCATCTGTTTGACAGATGAATTGAGGTCAGAAAGTAAAACATCACACCTGTTGATAATAAGGATAATGCCACGTTTCATTCCATGACAAACAAGTATGTGTTTTACGGTGCTGTTGTTTAAACTGTCATCTATGGAATGATGCAGTGCTACCAGCATATTAGCATTGTGCATCTGTTCGAGTGTTGACGCACAAATTATCAGCTGATCTTTATCTGTATCAGCCATTTCGAATGGCTTTATTCCTCTGCGGTGTTGCCTCAGGCATAAATCTATGCACCGGTGTGTGTGTGTGCATGATTGAGACTGTGTGTCCACAGGGAGGGGTTTGCAAGCAAAAGCTTGTGCATGCACATATTTGCGTGCAAATGTAAGATCTCTAAGAAATGCTAATGCCGATGTGGTATATGCTCTCTGTGGACATTAAGCATTGTCATATAGATCAGCGATGTGCATACACAATGAATGATGCACCCCTCCCTCTCTTGTTGAGCTGCAGAGCAGATTACTCACAACCTTGACTTTCAGAAGGATACTCAAATCTTGCAAAGAGCCCTGCAAGCTGTGTTTTCCAAGCACAGAATTATGCATTACAATCATTGCACTTGCATTTATATATATATATATATATATATATATATTCTGAGCTTTTTGAGCATGTTATTTTAAAAGCACAGCGACTGGTATCAAGTATGACTGTATACTTTCTTTTATGCAGCTGTTAGAAATGGGTGTAGCTGAAGAAATCATACTTGTTCTTAAGAGGATGTTGTCCATACCTGTGGTTGTGTAAAATACCTTATAAAGAATTAGTAATGACATATTGCAATATATGAAAAATGAAAGAATAGGCATCCCAGACTGCACAGATATGCATTTCTATGCATATTCAGTAATATTCAGTAATATTTTCCAATAAGGTTTCATTCGCTAAAAATACAAATAAAAATACATCCAGTGCATTATTATAATCTAAAATTGCATCTGTTATCAATGTTTAATGGGTCTGAGCTAACATGAAGTAACAATTAACATCTCTCTGTTCTCCTATTTGATAATGTTCAGTGCTTTGCTACAATCTAAGCGCTATAAAAACAAAAGTGATTGATTGATTGATTAATTGATTAATAACTCTTTACAATAAGGTTTCCTGTGCAAAATCTGATCTAAAAAAATGTAGAATAAGTTTTAAAAAGTTATAAATCCTGATATTAACTAAGATTAATAGGCTAAATACTCATTCTTAACTTGTGTTTAAACCTTATTGTTCATGCATTTACCAGTTTTCGTAATGCAAAAGTTTTTCATGTTGGTGAGGTTTTGCATTATGGTGATGTCACTCTAATAAATCACTATGGATAAAAGTATTTGCTAAATGACAGCTTGCTATTTACTTTCTTACTAAATGCCCATCAGAACATGATATTTAAGCCAGGAATTAACCTGTGTAAATAACAGATGTAAAGTGAAAAACAGTTACATTTGTTCTCTATATACAATCTAGAGACAAATAAAATTGCGAAATAAAAGTGAACTAAATTCTTGAAAATAAAGGTTCTTTATTGGTTCTATTAAGAACATTGAACATCAAATGCAGGCAGGGTTCTTTATTTCGTCGAAAAATATTTTTTAGGTTTTTAGAATGTTCTTTAAAATGGTTCTCTTAAAACTTTTAGAACTGTTCACGGAAAGCAAATCTCTGCAAAACACCATTTATTTTTTTAAAGTAAATTACATATGGCTGTAGATGTGTTTATTAAAAGTTGCCCACGTGTTTCTTTTAGGTGTAAATGTATACTGGGGTCTCAAATGAACCCCATGGCTCCAAAACAAACTCGCATTCTCATTTGCCTTCGCGCAGCACAATCATAATTCATTCTTTGTATTGCTCAAATAACACAAGCATGTCAAGCAAGCGGAAAGCTCGCGGACTGCGCATGCCTTCCAGCAGGTGGAGCAGAGCCTCCGAGCCTCCATCACATCGACAGCTTGAGAGCGGCGACACTTCTCCGCCACTGGCGTCATCGTCCTCATCTCCTAGCAACCCCTCCATCAGCACTGGCGTCATCGCACGACGAGCCGCACGGTTGCTCGGCAACTTCTGCCTTGTGCGCTCGCGCCCCGCTCTGAGCTCTGACGCGAGTGTGACGTTAATGAGGCGGGTATCAGTTTGTTATGGCAAGAGCAGGAGAGGAGGAGTCCCTCATCATAGCACGAGCCTGTAGCGCTTGCCTCGCGCCAGCAGAGCTGCTCAAGAGCGGAGCCTCACCTTGTACATAGTAGCGCGCTCCGTCAAAGTGTGTATCGTTGTACATAAGAAGACAGAGTAAAAACAAAAAACAAGTTTTTCCCCTCAAGATTTGCATAAGGAATGACTTGTAAATGCAGATTTAAAAATCATTTGTACTGTGGAAGGAGGTGGAATATATTCGTGTGTTAAAGGTAAGAGTACCTTCGCATTTGGCATTTCCCATGGCAAAGCAGATACACTTGTCATTATATAGCCTCTCTAGATTTTGTTTTCGTTTATTTATAATTATTTAAATTTGGGACCTGAAGGACATTTATGGACGCTGCGCGCTGGTTTTACGTTTTAGCATCATTGTTCGTTTATTCTGAAGTTTCTGGCTACAATTTGAATGACCGTCACAATGACATTAACTTGCTTTAAAGTTTAAATGTGTTATATGTCAGTGCATGTTAAAATGAACGTTTAGGTAGGCTATATTTATTCAATAATTTAGCGTGTAATCGTACAACTACCGGTTGTTTGCTGTGTAAAAATGCTTGTTAATATAACGAATAGTATCAATAATGATTGTACATTTGTCGCTGAAGTTCAGTAGAGTTCGTGCGTATTTGTAAATGACAATTTCTGGTTTACGCAGATAAATTGAAGTTATCGCTGCGCACAAAACCGGCATCATGGTTATAATGACGGACAGCAGCGCGGGCTCTCAGTCAAGCTGTGCCCAGGCCAGGCCTCTGCAGGTCGGCTTCTATGAAATCATCAGAACCCTCGGCAAGGGAAACTTCGCTGTGGTCAAACTGGCCAGACACAAAGTCACGAAAACACAGGTAGGACTCCAGCAAAATATTTTGCATAGTTTTTTGCATTTAAAAAAAGTTATTTTGTGTGTTTTCAATTGGCATATAATAATAATTATAAAGCAATAAATAAAATAACTGTTTTTTTTGTATTTCCATGCAGGTTGCAATTAAAATAATTGATAAAACAAGACTTAACTCTGCAAACTTGGAGAAAATCTACAGGGAGGTTCAGATTATGAAGCTGCTCAATCACCCTCACATCATAAAGCTCTATCAGGTAAGTTATAGGATTTGTAAAGTTAATGATGCCTTAATTACAAAGGCTTCCCTGTTAAATTCCTGGATTAATGTCAGTTAAACTGTGGGAGTGTTGTGTACTATTTTAGTATGATCAGTGAAATGGAGAAAGTGTGGTTTAATTGTGATGGTACTGGTCAGGCAAATGGTGAGGTGATCTTCTCTGGAAGTATATCTGGATAGCGTGCAATGTATAAATAGAATGAAGTTACTTTCTCCCTTGCATTCTGCTTCTGCATAGCAACTGTCCACTGCATTACACTGTTAAAATTGTTTCGTCAGGTTGTTGGTTTTATTGAATTAAAAATATATAGTAGCTTACACCAAATGGAGTAATTTTAGAAGCAGAAAAAGATTCTGAATGTAACAACTGCACGGCTTCTCTAACGATGGAACTTTATATGTGCAATTTTATTTGATCACATTGTTTTTTAAATATGTTTTAACATGAGACTAATATTTGTTTTTGTCTGGGAATGAGAGAAACAGAAAAACAGAGAGTGTGTTGGACATAAGGATAATAGGTCTAAATCTCTGACTTAATTAGAGCTGGTGGAAGTCAAGTGCAATGTGTCTACAGTGTCACGTGAAGCTAGCCAGAGGAAAATTCTCTAAGAAGTACAATCTGATTTGATCCCTGGGCTTGTTTTGTCACCATAGTTTGGCTCGCACTTTCATGCAAACAGTGGCAGGCTAATACAGAGTGCTAATATGTCAGCACATTCTTTCTCTCATAGCCTGTGCAAATGAAGTTTGTTTTGTTCGGAGATTACCATTTTGCAGATTATACTGAGAACTGCGGTTGCGAGAAACTGAAATCCTTGCGAATAACACCACACCTCACTTCATTGGATCTGACCTCTCACATTTGCAACGTTTTTGGGAAGTGAGCAGTAGCGTTGTAGTTTGATATGAGCTGGATGTGCCATTCCTTCTGCATACTCTTTCAAGTTAATTAATTAAAACATAATCTAACGTCATCCAGCACATAAAATGATGACTGCAGCGTCAGTAAGAATCCTTCACGAAAGCGTGCTGGATTTTCAGTTTTCGGTTTGATCCTGGTTTAGTGTCAGATAACCTCATATGTACCTCTCCTTTCACAACTGAAGCCTTGTTTATTTAAAGCAAAAAGCCCTTGAGTTGAAAAATGTAGAACTAGTGACCTATGGCCCCTCATGTTAAACTGTTTCTGTTCTCATGCGCCTTGTACAAACAGTGTTTTTATTGCCTTTAGCTTCTCATTCGCTTCAGACGCACTCTATTCAGAACTATCAATAGTTTCCTTCATTCATCTCCCTCTGCGTTCGTGACGGAGGGAGACGTCTCTGTGGGCTGAACAGGATGGGGTTTCTAAGGAAGCTATGACATCATTGGCACCTCTGGGTTGACACTACAGGCTGAAGTCTTTGGACGCCGTGTTTATCTAGAGATAAAGACCCTTTTCCTGCTGTTGTACAGCCTGACTACGTGGGTCTTGACACATTATGTTAGGCATTGACCTAAAGTATCTTGAGTCTGAGCGCTCATATGGACGATTACATAGGTTTTCTCAGCAAGAGAAAAAGAGGACAGCGTAGAACCTGTTGTGCAACTCTTTCGCGTTTAGTATTTCTCCCTCAGGCCTCTGCCGGGACATTCCCATAAAGGGCGAGGACGTCATACACCCTCTCTTTTATAATTTTTTACAATATTAATTGCTGGACTAGTTTCTTTTGTGTCACCACATGCCATTGTGCTTAAACTAGGTCTTGTGTGTGAACGTATTTTATTGTTCAGAAGAAACTTGTTGGTGAAGATGAAGTTTCAGCTGTCATTAGCTGCTTCAGTGGTACTAATGGATCAGTCAGCAGGCATCTGAGAAAGACGTGCACAGTATGTGTGTGTGTGCTCAGGGCATTCAGGAAATGCTTGGGTACACTCTTATGCAAGGGTACATATTTACAAACTAACAACATGGCATGTATGAACAACAAAAGTTGACAGAATTTGGTTTAAAAGGGAAATAGAGATCAGACAGTTGGCTTTGTTGAGGCATACATTGTACATTGACATGTCCAAAATTAAAACTACTATTGGTGTAATAAAAGTAAATTTTGGTTGTTTTATGTGTATGTAACTGCATTATTAAACCATTGTCCTATGTTATATAAATAGACTTCTATAAAAGCTACATGCAAGAGAATGCAAAATGTGATCATTTGATAATGTGATTAATTATATTTTCAATTTTTTTTTGTGTCATTACAGGTCATGGAGACCAAAGACATGCTGTACATCGTGACAGAGTATGCAAAAAATGGAGAAATGTTTGGTAAGTGGAAACACTTTTGTAAACGAGTCACTAATTAATCTGAGAAAAGATGCACGTCTGTTGTTTTTGACGTCAGTGGCTCTCCCAAAACCCTCTTGTCCAGTTGTTGATAATGAGGTATGACGGGAAGAGAATTATTTAGATCAACATTGCCGTCAGAGCAGTGAGTCAGTGAGTGAGCACAGAGCGAGACAGGTGTTGGATTTTCAAGCTTTATGTAACTATGTAAGGGATAAGCTGCTCTACCTCTGGTTGTCCTCACCACCTAGGGATTTAAACAGTATAACATATCTGTCTCTTCACCTGTCATATACTCAGGCTTTAAAAAAAACAATGGCTGTCTCCCCAGATAACCGTATGCTTGGTTCTGTCTTTATATGGTGCTTTTAAGGTGATGTCTCCTCCCTTCCTAAGCCGTCCTCTTTTTTTACAGACTATCTGACGTCCAACGGAAGGATGAGTGAAAATGAGGCTCGTAAGAAGTTTTGGCAGATTCTGACGGCGGTGGACTACTGCCACCGGCACCACATAGTCCACAGAGACCTTAAAACTGAAAACCTGCTGCTAGATGCCAACATGAACATCAAGCTGGCAGGTGAGCAAAGAAAATAAGCTTTGAAGGGTTCACATACTCATGTGCCAGGCTCATAAACACTTCCCACAGCCAGACTATGAGTGTTCTAAAAAGAAAGTAACTACCGAATTTACAGTTAGGATCAGTAATAAAATTAAGTCATCAAACGATTCTACAGGCTTTTATATAAGGATTGTATACCATTTAAATGCAGTTTTAAGAGCCTTTTTATCAACAAAGAACTCAGTTCTCCTCTTTCTTTCAGACTTTGGATTTGGAAATTTTTATAATGCTGGGGAGCCTCTTTCCACGTGGTGTGGAAGCCCACCATATGCTGCCCCTGAGGTCTTTGAGGGGAAGGAGTATGAGGGGCCACAGCTAGACATATGGGTATGTTTATCATTATGATTCTCAGCTAATGTTTTACACATCTGCTAAAAAAAATTTTTATTAAATTATTAAAAAATGAGCATTGCTAAATTATAAAAAGTACTGCTATTAGACAGCAAAACTCTGTTTAGCATTTATAACATAACCACCTTCAATGCTGTCATTGTCTGATTTGCAATCTATCTTGCAGCTGGTCCTTGAGCTAACACTAATTTGCATACTGAATATAATATAGAACACTTTTATTTGATGCCTTGCAGGCATTCTGTTAAATGCAAATCTAATACATGCTACAAATATGTTTCTTTCGCAGAGTCTAGGTGTGGTTCTGTATGTGTTGGTGTGCGGGTCCCTGCCCTTTGATGGGGACAGTCTTCCAGCTCTGAGACAGAGAGTGACGGAGGGCCGCTTCAGAATACCATTCTTCATGTCACAAGGTAGAGCTCTTCGCTCATTCTTTTTACATACAAAGCTGCATCCTCAGAACAAAAGCATTTTTGACTGAGATCTCCTTGTCTCTTTGTCCAGACTGTGAAAATCTGATTCGTAAGATGCTGGTTGTCGACCCAGCCAAAAGAATCAGTGTGGCTCAGATCAAGCAGCACCGCTGGATGCTTGCGGATCCCAGCGCACCTCACCAGACCCTTTCCCTGTCTCTCACCGACTACAACTCCAACTTGGGAGACTACAGTGAACCCGTCTTGGGTATCATGCAGACCCTCGGCATTGACAGACAGAGGACTGTGGAGGTGAGAAAAGGAGCAGATACTCTCTCTGTATGTGTTACAAACAGTACGGGTTAAGTTATTTCCAGCTGGAAAGGGCTAAGGGCATGTTTACCAGGGCAAGGGTTAATGTTGTTCGAAGGACATAAATTGTCAATTTGTCACCTCAGAATAAAAACAACACCCTATCCAGCTTCCTATGGTGTTAAATATGCCCTTCTGTTGGCACAGAAAAGATAAACACTGTAGCATCTGCTTTGAAAGCTGCCATGCTGTGTTGCTTTTAGCTTTCGCTAATATCCCTTAAGAAGTTAATTCTTGACGCAGTCTGCTAGCGTTTCATTACACCTGTTAAAGTGACACTCAGTATGGTCACTGTGTCTAAAACAGTTTTTCGATTGCTTTCCACAGTCTCTCCAGAACAGTAGCTACAACCACTTCTCAGCAATCTATTACCTGCTGCTAGAAAGAGTGAAAGAGCACCGAAGTCAACAATTGATCCGCCAATGTGGGGCCTGGAATCAGAGGTCGAGGACGGCATCTGACTCCTCCACCCCTGAGGTGAGTGTCGAAGTGAGGCCAAGACAGTCTCATGTTTGAGATGAAATCTCCCTTTGCTAACTCAGCCCTGTCTCACATTTAAGGTAATCATGGAGTCGTCTGACAGCTTCAGAACCTCAGCCTTCCCTATCGCCACCAAGGTGAACACTCCTGTCCATTCAGAGATGGAGTGTGAACAAGGAGGCCTGTTCCAGGTCAGTACTTCCCTTGAGCTTGATGTAATCCCTCTCTAGACTAAAGAAGGGGAACCTGAGGTCCACTGTCCTGAAGAGATTAGCTCCGACCCTGATTAGACATATCTGAAAATCTGCCAAAATCACCAGGACAGTTGACCTCGAGGACCAGAGTTGCCCACCCCTGCTCTAGACCCCTCTCTTCCTAGTTGCTCAGTAAATAGACTCCCTGTCCTGTTTCATATTACAGATATGCAGTGCACCCCCAATCCCCCTCCTCCATTAGAAACAGGCAGTGGCTAATGTGAATGCCTCCCTCCCTTCCTCAGCGCGTGGTGTGTCCGATGGAGGCCAGCCTGAACGGGCTCCTGTGGAACCGATCCATCTCCCCCAACAGCCTGCTTGAGACCACCATAAGTGAGGAGGTGCGACCCCATGACCTGGAAGAGGAAGAGGGTATGCTGCAGGTCCAGCCGCCCCATTTGCCTAGCACCACCTCTCGAAGGCACACGCTTGCAGAAGTCTCAGCTCGATTCCACCAATGCAGTCCACCTTGTAAGTAAAATGTTACAATTAGGGTAAATTAAAGGACGTAATACAACGATCTGGTTGTTAATTAGATCTGTGATTCTCTTTCAGGTATTGTTGTTAGCCCCTCGGATGGTGCTTCTTCTGACAGCTGTCTGAAGTCCTCCTCGAACCCCAACCCTGCTCTCTCCACGGCTGTAGGAGATCTTTCATCACTGCTTGCCTCCAATACTTGCTCAGAGGCATTAGCTCCTGCTGGGACACCCCTCACCCTTTCCTCCAACCTCCTCTTGCAGAACCAAGGCAGTATGCTTGCAGCCAGCTTCCAAGAGGGTCGTAGGGCTTCAGATACCTCCCTAACACAGGGTGAGTTTCATTGATTAAAAAATGTATGTTTATGCACATGTGCCAGCTTTATAGAATCACATGGCTAATTTGTTTCTTTGATTATTTCTTCAGGGTTAAAGGCATTCAGACAGCAGCTGAGGAAAAACACTCGTGCAAAAGGCCTGCTGGGGTTAAACAAAATCAAAGGTCTGGCACGACAGGTGTGCCCTCCAACCTCAAGCTTCAGAGGCAGTCGGGGGTCTCTCTGCCCAACTATGTGCTCTCCCTCAAGCCTCCAGAGCTCCAGCGGCCCCAGAGAGCGTCGCAGCATGCTGGAGGAAGTTCTGCACCAGCAAAGGTGAGAAGAAATCCATAGATATTCCATATTGCTGAAGACTGAAAACATAAGTGTTTCCCAACACTGTTCCTGGTGCCACCCCAGTACTTAATTCATCCCAATCAAACACACCTGAATCAGCTCAGTAGTTAAAAACTCCAAGATAATGGAAACTTTCAAAATGTGTACTGCTGAGTTGCCTCCAGGAACATGTTTAGTACATTTGTTGAATATACCTTAACCCTTGTTCTTTTATCATACAGGATGCTGCAGATTCAGCACCAGCCTCAGGCCCAAGTGCAGACTCCGCAGCCTGTGCTCTTCCTCTCGCAGTCCCACCCCTCGTCTCCTCCCTCCAACAGTCTCTTCGCCCCCGCCGTCCTCTTTTCCAACCCCCCGACTCAACCTATCCTCCCTCCATGCCAGCAGACTCCCATCACCTTCCAGCACAACCTGTGGCAGTCTCTTGACTCATCTTCCTCATCTTTGTCCCCTGTTGCATCTGCTGCGCATCTACTGGAGGCTCGTCTGCACATCAGCCAGCGGCCGCATCTCCACCCTCAGTCCCCACAGCACCTACAGCTCCAGCCCTCCATCCCATCCCAGGGGCCTTTCTCGCTATTGCCCCAGCAGGGCAATTGGAGCCTGAGCACCTGCATAGAGCCTGAACATGATGTCCAGGAGCTGGTCTGTGCCGGTCAAAAACAGCAACTTAGCAGCTGTGTCATGGTCAAGTAAAGAAGACTTTGAAGAAGGTCTTAAGGTGATGCTGACTCTTTCCACCACTCTCACTCCAGAGTGCCCAAATGGTGAGGAGCGAAAGAACTTTAAAAGCATCTCAGTATGATGATGCTCTCATTAGTTTTCTAATGCAAAGTAGAGACTCTCTCTGGACACACAATTCCATGATTGTGTCTACATGTGTTGGAATGACCAGAGAAAATAAGAAGCAATAACCAACCTCTTTATTGAGCCCATGACCCTTGCCAGGTGCTCCTGTCCACACAGCAATAAAGGACGGGTCGCTGAACAAGGAACTGAATAGAGTTTCTATCCATTTGCAAGTGGGTCCACTCATATGTAGAACTGGCCTCCACAATCGCGAATGATTATGTTAGAGACACTTGTTTATCCTTGATACAAGTATGAAAGTAAGACGGCGATGTCTTCCTTGTAGATTTTTCCAATGATTTCCTCTAAGATCTTGAACTTTTTATTTTGTGTTTTACATCTCCAGAGAAGACCAAAGTTGATTGTGTATTTTTTTTTTTTGCATCTTTGAATTCTTTCCTTGAAGTTCTTGAAACTAAATGCAGTATCTGACTTATCCATAGTTCCAAAACTAAGAAAAAATATTGTCATTTCACCTGTGATGTGAAAATGTGCATCACACTATGCCTCCAATGGATGAAGAGGCGCCTTAGCATGAGGGGAGTGTCAAGCAAAATGAGAGTAAGCTAGATATAAGCACAAGAGGTACTGCATTGTGTTTATTAGACCAGGTCTTTGGATTTTTGCTGTCTGTGACAATGACTTTAATGCTGCTTCATGTTTAGTCACATGTATACAAAGACACTAGGTATCATACAAATGTGCACCTACCAATGACATTGTCCACAAAGCTGTTTAGTTTTGGTCCCTCAAAACTCCTCTTCCATCAGTTCACTACCTCCTCCATCTTTCACCTCAAAAGACTGTATGAGATCTAAACACACACTGTATGAGAATAAGTTAGGCCCATGTATTGAACCCATGACTCTCAATGGTTTTTTATCTTTTTCTTTTTAAGAGTGAACAAAGATTATGAGTTTAGTGCAATATTTCACATTGAAATGTAGAACCAGGAAAAAAAGCTGTTGTAGGAAGGCAAAAGGTACTGTATGCCTGTTATTGCTATTTAATTCTTTCTTTTATAGAGCATGTTTTTTTTCAGTTTGTAATGACTGTATGTACGAGGTGATTTTACTGATGTATTCTGCATGAGCATAGGAAATAAGAGTCTGGCTATTTTGTACAGCTTGTTGACACAGGTTGCCTTTGCATCCAGGCTGGCTTTGTAGAACGGCAGAACTAGAAAAATGACAGGAAAAGCCAAAGAGAGAGTGACAGGGAAGATCAAGAAAATCATACATTTTTCTGCAGATGTCACTGTGGTGAAAAGCTCTCCTTTTATTAAATTGTAGCACGTTTAAATCTCCTCTAGTTCACAAATATTTGATAACCAATCGTTTTAGGTTCTCCCTTTCTCAGAAAGGCCATGCATTTGCATACTCGTATAATTTTTTTGATTATTGATTAAAATTCACACACAGATGCAGACACAAATAGCTGAAGTAGCAATAGTTGAATTTTATATATTTTCTATTTTATTTTTAGCCTACAATCTAGGTGCTAGAAGTAGATTTCAGAAGTGTTTCTGGGTTTGTGTGCAATTTATATGAAATAATAGTGTGTTACCATTGTTGAAGCTCCATTTGCTTGAAGCACTGTTTTTATAGCTATAAATGATCCTGTTGCATGTCTGTCTTTTGTGAATTCGACATATTTGTGCAATGGTTTTAGTAGATAATTTAGTAGAAAAAATCTGTACTGTGTTTCCAGATTGGGTCATAAAACGACAGTGTTTGAAAGCAGTACAGGTAAAGATGTGTTGAAGGTAAAGCTGTTGAAGGTGATGTAAGAAACAGTGTTAACACCCCTTTCCTTTTTCACCCACCACAAAACTTGTGCCTTTGTCTGAACAAATCCAGTGGTGGTGATTTTTTTAAGAATGATTTTAGGATGTAAGAAAGCTGCAGTTGTTTCACTTATTCTCGTTGTTAGTTCAAACACCCCATTTTATACTTTCATTTCATTTGCTGTTTGAAAATTATGCACTTTATGATGACAGTTGCTTTTGAAAATAGTGTTTGTTTCCACTGCAGGTATAGACAAGTCTGTAGTTACTTCTGAAACACTATATTTTGATGCTGAACTGTTCTGATTTTTATTTTTTTTTTTGGGTTATACTTCCCTGATGTGCTTGCTTGCTGTATGTGTGATTGTACATGACTGTGTGAGAGAGTACATGAGAGATGGAGTTTTATTTATGTGGCTATTTATTTGAATAAAAAAATCAACTCTTGAAATGTATTTCTGTGTTCAGATGTGTTTTTCTCCACAATTTGTGAGACATTTTGCTTTAATGTAATTTAAATTTTCTACTAAAGATATTCATTTTAAACATACAGTTGCTTAAAATTAATCTGTGTTATTGAATAACTGATATTAAATGAATAGTTCATCCAAAAATGGAAATTAAAGCATATTTTACTCACCCCCAAGCATTCAGTTAGTTTTACAAACACAGTACTCGAGATATATCCGATTTACGAGCATTACCAAGCTTGGAATAAAAAAAAACTGTGTTCACCTGAAAAAAGAAAGTCATATATACTTTAGGATTCCTTGGGGGTGAGTAAAGCATCCTCAAAACAAAAGACCTGTTTTTTCCTTAAAGACATATGTCAAATATAGATTGTCAGAATTATCCAAATGCATGATTGTTCACCTATAAATTAACATGTACAAAATGCTATATATACACATGCATACAGTACTCAGCATTTAAAGTCTTGTCTTAGGACAACTTTCATTAACTTTTATGATCCACATAAAATGTTGACTATAGTATGCGTAAATCTTGCAATGCAACGCAATAGAAAACAAGTATTTACTATTTAGAGTCAAATATTTAAAATAACAATATTATGAATATACAGTGTGTACAGAAAGTATTCATATACAATACTTAATTCAATATGTATTCTCTAAACTCTAAAGCAGTTGTACTTCTTAAGTATTTATTTCAATGAAATTTATTTCCAGACTGTAAACAACTCAGCAACTTGTATAAACAAAATTATTATTGTGAAACACAACTGTTTGTAATATATAATCTAATGCGACAGCTTCTGCGGAGAGGATCACAGGTACAGTGGAGGACATAGCCCATGTAAACACATTCCAGCGTGTGTGCGCTCATCTCTCCAGCTGTAAGCAAGCGGGTGGCTCTGTGCTCAGAGCTTGCATTGATCTGTGCTGGGAATACCATGCTCATACATTCAGCTGTAAAGCCAGTGGTCCATGCCAATCATTCTGACTGGGTCCCCTGCTCCGACTCATGAGCTCAAACGCCTGCTCACAGCGTGTCAAAACCTCTGTCACACAGACTCTGATTGATGAAGCTCTCTTAAATATCTCTGTGTGTATATCCAGATCTGAAAGACAGCTGATCTCATGATGAGGGCCTGCAATAAACATCAGTTACCAAGAACAGGCATTCATTTTCTACTTGTTATGCTTCTTCATTCATAAATGTCAAAGGTAAATATCAAATGTAATATTGTATTGAAATGCTATGAAAATTAAATTACACCTGCATTTAATATATATATATATATATATATACAATATTCTGTATTCTGATTTTTTTTTCTTTTTCTATCCTTAATATTTTATTTTATGTTAAAATAGTAGAAAATGAACTTAAACAAATGAAGACTAAAATTAAGTGGACAGGGATTTAAAGATTTGAGAAACAAATGTAGTCAAGCGTGTCTTCATGATATTCACAGAGGACAGTTCAAGGTAGCATTTGGTGCACTTTGTTACTCTTGAGAGGTAAGAAAAAAAAGTTCATTGGTTTTTCATTTTGAAGAATAATCAATTGAGGAATGCGTTTATTGCTGAACACTTGACATGCCTCTTGGGACATTCAAAGTATATGATGAGTATCAGATTAAAGTGTGTCTTAAATGAGGCGAGCATGTGGATGTAATGACATTACATGGGTTATGGAGTGCAATAGTTGTGTGTATGGTAGGTTAGTCAGAGGTATTTTTGGTACCGCACCGCTCTATCTTTCCCTTCTGGGACATTCAGTAGCCAAGATTGTAAGCTGAGATAAGTATGAGTGAGAGATAAGTTGAATCTGTAAGAGGTCATGTAGTGCAGTGCTAGGAGACTAACAGCTGGAAGCTCAGAGCAACCACTTCAATGTCTTTTTAGAAATGCTTTTAGCTTTTAGTCTAGTTCTCAGTTGTTCAGGTAAGAGTGGACAGCAATGGGAGATATCTGATATTTGAAGACCTTTACTTTGAACTTCCAATGGGAAACAAGAGACAACAGACAGTCAGCTGCTCATTATCGCAAAATAAACTCTGGCCGGGTGATCAACACCTAAATGTGAGCGAAGGAGTCTTACGTCACACTGCAGGAGTTTATTGTGAGATAATGACCAGCTGAGTGTACTTTTTCCCATGGCTAATTAACAGATAAATTCAACCCTGTTGAAAAATCGAGCATTTCCTGGTTATGCATGTTTTGAAGCATGGTCATGAGCTGGTTTAAGTTTGTTTAAGTTGGTCATGTGCTGGTCCTAGCTAGTCCTGAGCAGGAGCTAGTTTCTTAGGACCAGTAGCTTAGCATTAGTGCATGACAAGCAAACAACCATCTCAAACAAGCTCAAACCAGCCTTTTAAAAAAAATCTGTACATGAAATACTGATTGGATTTAAATGGAAAAGAGACATGGGGACACTGCTACATGGACTAACTAAAGAGTTTAACAGTAATAATAATATTTACAGAAAGCCATGACTGACCAATCAGAGTCAAGTATTTTAGAGCAGCATGTAGCTGTCCACTTTAGTAATTGTGAAGGTTAAAAACAGGTTTGTTCATCACAAAATCAGTAAACAGTAGCCGTGATGTTCTGTGCAAACTGAAATTGTAAATATTTTTCTGCCAAACGGTGCACATAGCAGATGTTTTAAGTGTAAAAAATGTTAGTCTACGGATGTGGAATGAAACAAAACAGACAATCACAAGGTCTTGCATTCTGTTCCCTTAAGGCCCAGTTCACAACAAGAAAGATAACATCAACAATTACAATATCTATATTAAGCGTCAGTGGACCAATGGACAATAAAGTCTTGTTTATTATGTGTGCCCAGGACCGTTTTAAAGTCAATGGACCAATGGACAATAAAGTCTTGTTTATTATGTGTGCCCAGGACCGTTTTAAAGTCAATTTAGGTTCACTTCTGATGAAAGTGATTCCCATGATCCTCAGTGTTCCTCTGAGCAGTTACAAGCTTTGTGGTGCTGACAGCTATTTCAGCACAGAATTAGAACATTTGTAAAACTATCTTGTAAAACTTTGTAGAAATTTGTAAAACTACTCGTAAAACTAAATGCAATTTTGCCAAACTGTGACTTGCTCCTCTGACAAAAGTTCGAGAAACAGCCAGATGATCAGATCATTGTGTGTGAACCAAATCGCTGTTTGTTCAATACTTCATAATCTTCTTGTCATAAGCTGCACAGTGTGGCCTATGCTGTTGGCATCAATCACATCAACAAGTCTGATCTTGCTAAAATCCATGTTTTTTTGTGCGCTGTTCTAATTGTTTGTGATGATTTTGATATGATGGACATTTCTAGTTTCCATTAAACTTCCACTTTCAGGTGACTAGATCTGGCATTTTGAACAAAGCAGAGCACACAAAACCCATACAGTTGTGAAACGATGAGGGGTTTAACCTTTATGATAACAGTCATCATGAGACCATTCCCATTCATTCTGTTGCATAACTCTTCCTTACAGTCCATCGTGACACTCCTGTAGATTATTAAAGGAGAATGTGTGGTTCACAGATTGAGAAAGGCTTTGCGTCACTAACGAGAAACAGCCGGTACTGGGTTGGGTGTAATAGTGTGTTTCTCAGAAAGGCGGCTTCACACAAAGAGATTTAAAGTTTGCATGACATTTGCATTGTCACCGTCAGATTCTTTTTCACCGCAGGAATTTACAAGTGAATAGTGCATTTATTATGATTATGTATTTAGAAAGCTTACTTCATAATATAAAGCATTTTAATTAGATTCTCTATGATTGCATGTGGTTTTCGTGATATGGAATTTGTGATATCTTTGAGCTTTTTTGAGTATTTATCATACTGCAGGACCATTAAAAATCAATGCATAAGAGATTCAAATGGTGGAAAATAAAGAAATGGTTCATCATTACCAAATATACACTTTCCCTTATACAGTCATGATACATATATCAATATATTGATGACAAAAAAAGACAGTGTGCCAACTATTTATGTTCAGTACAAGTATCTATGGTAAACAGGAGCAAAACGAACTGTTAAAATTAGACCAATTAAAACAAACGCTGTGCAATGAACCTTTCTATGTCATGCTATTGATCGGTATTATGTCCCTTCTTTGTAATGTTGGTAAATGACCCAGACTTTGATCCCGGGACAGAGAGAGAGAGAGAAGCAGGCTAAATCAGTGCACAGCTGCTTAGTGAACTCAGCATGAAAGGCCTGTAATGGAATGCTCAGTCAGACGCCAATGCCTCCTGTACAATATTAACTGGGGCTCAATGTGCGTCATTCAGCAAACAGCTGACCCTGGGAGCACTGGAGCAAGCGAGAAGCTCTCACCCTTCTATCTCTTATTACTTTCATTTTAATATCTTGCCTGATTGCCTCTTCCTTTAAAATAAGACGTGTGACAGTAATTAACAACAATACTGCAACTGCTCCTGTTAAAAATACTATTGATAACGACGTTATAACAATGTCAGTTTGAAAAGTGAATATCAATATCCAACCCAAACTTATGAAAGTGCGTATAAATAACATGAGTTATGTTTCGATTTTGCGTGCTGTTTATACGCAGAATTTGATATATGATATATTGATATATGTGCATATAATATGCTATGGGTATGATTAGGGTTGTAGGGTAGATGTTTATCATATGTAGGCCAAAACTGTATATGCACTGCAACAAATTTCTTATAATATGCACGCAAAAACTGCATATTATATGCACGCTAAACAGATGCGTATCATCCTTTATGCTGGTCCTTTACTGGTTTATGCTGGTTCTTTACCAGCACGTGACCAACATGAACCAGCAAAAAGGCCAGCGTAAATTAGCAAAGAACCAGCATTCACCAGCAGAGGACAAGGTTAATAGACCAGCATAAACCAGCATCCCAGCATCAAAACATACCTAATCAAAATAGCCACTCATGATGAAATGCTAAAAGCTAAGCTATGGCTATTGGTAGGGGGGATAGTTGTGACAGTTAATGAAAACGTATCCTCCTCAATAGAGGACTTATATATTTTGTGCAAATTTTTAAATTTGTGTACTTCTTATTCAGCATTTTAAATTTGATATCGGAAAAATGTATGTAAAAAATAAGTGGAGAGCATCACACAGTACACTTGCATTGCAGTGTTTTTATTATGTTGCTTTAGGTACATTTTGCAGCTATTCAGAATTCAAATATCAATTGAGTATTGCTGATTAATGCTCTGTCATGCTGGAAATATCCCCTACACCAGGAGGACCCCAGCTCTTCACATTTCGTATGTCTCCCTAAATAAACACATGCAATTTAGTTCTTGCAGCATCTTATGAGTGTGTGTGTGTGTGTGTGTGTGTGTGTGTTAGATGAGGAAGACATACAAAATGTGCAGGGGGTCCTCCAAGACAGGTTTGGGAAGCACTGCACCAGACCCAAACCTAATTCTAAACCAACCCAACAGTGTTAACAAATGCAAAAGAAATGTAAAAACGTAGCCTACTTGCTGAAGCAGCCGTGCTTCTGCAAGTAATTGTGTAAAAATTAAACTTTATTAATCAAAACAATACCTGTTAATCATACTTTTGTGTAAAAAGGAACACAAGTTCTCAGTTTTACATTTCTCAGAAATGTATCGAATGTAGAGGCACGTATTTCCAATGAGCCTAGGTTGCTTAAAATGCACTTTGTTTTTTCACCTAAGACAAAACAAATAAAATAATCAATGACTCATCTTGCACTTATGGGCGTGTCCACTTTCTCCAATCAAATGCTTACATCACCATGTCAACCGCTAAGCCTCTAATTTTTACGACGGAGTTTTAGTGCTACCAGAAAAAGAAAAAAAACATTTAAAACTACGAGATTAAAGTCGTAATATTACGAGATTAAAGTCACAACTACAAGAATAAAGTCGTTATACTACGAGAATAAAAATGAAAATACTACGAGAATAAAGTTAAAACTACGAGATTAAAATATAAAATATAATATTTAGTGTAGGCTAGTGCACTTATAAATGACCCGGATGGAGAGAAGGCCACCAGATATAGGCATATTTGAATATTGTTGCGTCCGAGGGGCCGCTTAATATTACTGTGATGAGATCTAAGAACTCGCGGAAAAAATATTAAGAATATGATATTTATTAAAGAGCTGAACTTTTGATCTTAACATCAGCTCACACACTCAGTCGACACTACTTCGGGGGGCGCGGTAACTCTCTTATTTAACCCTTTTAATAAACTACAAAGACATTTATATGGGATTACTAGAAGTCAAGTCACTTTTATTTATATAGTGCTTTTAAGAATACAGATTGTAGCAAAGCACTGAACATTATCAAATAGAACAACAGAGCAATCGTCATGTATAATGACGAGAATTAAACTTTATTTATCAAATGCAGACACGGTCTCTGTAGTCAAGACGACGGTAATCACTAGAAGAAATTATATCATGTGTAATATTGGCGGGATAATAATACTTCATGTCTTCCCCTTGGATTCGTTATATTACGACTTTAATCTCAAAGTTTTAGATTTATTTATTCTTTTTTGGTGGCACTAAAACTTGAATTTAAAATAGCCAGCGAGCTCTAAGACAT
>JAUCMT010000078.1:1123483-1143917 GCA_032357475.1 Enteromius thamalakanensis
CACACACAAACACACGATTTAAAATAAAAGCAGCCTGTTGTTGATTGTGTAATATTGCTGACATTAAAAGTTGATTTTGCATTTTGTTGACTGTCCTGCAGCTGGCTGTGGAGTAATGGAGGTGTGTGAAAGCCGGCGGTCTGCTTCCCATTCCCATGGAGAACGTGCAGATCAGGTTTCCTGTCACGTGTCAGAGTTGAGGGTGACACAGGAGAGTGCTACGTGACCAGCACTGCATTGTGTCATGTTGTGATGATAAAACACTCCACCACTTAACCGGTTTTTCCCCCACTTTGGCATAGTGTCATATAATTTAGTTAATTACATAATGTGTTTTTAGTGCATAACTTCAATTACAAAATAATGATATGCATTCAATATTTGCTAATGTCAAAAATCCAATATTTACTAAGAAAAACTTCGCAAACAGTGGATTTAGCAGTCAATAAATTGTATTTCCATACTATTAACCTAAAGTCTACAAATGGTCTACATTCCACAGCAATCCATTTAGCAAACAGTCATTTCCTGCCTTAAACAGATAGTCAGTTTTTGGCCATAAATAAATTATATTGCCATTATAAATATAACTAATATTATAACTATATGTCCTTTTATTAACAAATTATAATTGTAATAATTTATTTGTTTGTTGAAAAATCAGAATAAAATATAGTGTTAACATTTTACAAAATTAAAAAAATGCATAGCAACTGTCACTTTTCCTATGAAAAATATGGCAATACAGTATATGTATAAATGTTTTGTATATGAAATGTGTAAAATTCAAACAATAAAGTTTATCAATCAATCACTTTATTTAATATAGCACTTTTAACAATACAGATTGTAGCAGAGCACTGATCATTATCAAATAGCAGATGATGGTAATGTATAATGATGAGATTAAACTATTTATTTATTAAATGCAGAAATGGTCTCTGTAATAAAACGACGATCATCATTAAAAATCAGGTGTCCCAAACTAAGCAAAACAGAGACGACAGCGAAAAGGAACCAAAACCCCATCCATGAGAGAATGAGGGGAAAAAAAACCTTGGGAGAAACCAGGCTTATTGAGGGCAGTTCTCCTCTGGCCGGATGCCCAGCTCCTAATCTCCAGTTCAATTTTAAGCACGTCAGATTGTGAAAAGGACTTATAGTTTGTGTGTGTTTGTCCACAGGGCCCATCTAGGTGTTCTGCTAAGGAATTGAGATAAATCCGGAAGATTACTTACAAAGCAGTCTTTTGTGCTAGACTTGATGATTCTACCATTCTTGTAACAAGGTTCAGAATTCACAGGTTTATCTATATGAAGTTTACACACGACTAGATAATGATCTGAGATATCATCCCTTTGCTGCAGGATCTCAACACCATTAACATCAATTCCACCTGACAGTACTAAATCTAGAGTATGATTTACCCCAAAATAGTTCAAAATATCTAAGAATGTAGATCCTAATGCATCTTTTTTGTTATCAACATGAATATTAATCACCAGAAAATCAGTAAACTCTTTAATAAAGTCTGTGTGGTGCCCTGGTGGACTGTATACAGTAGCCAGTACAAACATCACAGGGGATTTATAACTATCACACAATTCCCTAGATACTGTTACATGCAGCACCATAACTTCAAACGATTTATACTTAAAGCCTGCCTTCTGAGAAACGCTGAGAATATTGCTATAAATTATATAGATTGTAGCAACACCACCTCCTTTGCCTTTTGGACGTGGCTAGTTTTTATAGCTGTAATCCTGGGGTGTAGACTCATTTAATGTAATATATTCATCTGGTTTCAGCCAGGTTTCTGTCAAACAGAGCAAATCTAGGTTATGATCATTGATCAAATCATTTACCAAAAGTGATTTAGTAAAGAGACCTGATATTCAGTAAGCCGAGCTTAATCATTTGTTTCTCTGTATTATAAACAGCTTTTATTTTTTGAACATCAATTAAATTGTTACTCTTAATTTGGTTTGGACGTTTTCTGAATGTTCTAGTTTGGGGAACAGACACAGTCTGTTCATATGTCTATACTTTGTACATTTGACTGTGAAGAGTCATGTAAATTTATGGCCTCCTTCTGAGAAACTCTGCCATGGGAGAAGGGATTTGCAATCGTGCTTCACTGAATGTGTCAAATGGCTTCCTCAGTGGAAAAAAGGAACAGGCCGAAGACACGTCACGTCACGCTCCAGGAGTCATGCTCATTTAACTTTGGCAGTGTGTCAAATCTATAGTCCAGAATGTTTACATACGAGATAAACAACTGTGTAGCCAGTAGAAAGGAAACGACCTCATTGCCTCCAATGATTTTGGGTCAGACAGATATGATAGCGCACACTGTCTGTTGCTGAGCCCTGGGTTTTTATTCTGCCTCGTTTGCACTGGCTGTCACCTCTGTTTGCGCCGCCTGCAGCAAAGCACTGTGGGGACCTGTGATGTCATCCATGTGTGAATGCACTTAAGGCCTTCCCACACTGAGCTATTAAAATTCAAACGACTGCGCGAGACAGTGTCATATCTCAGAGGAATGAACTCCTGTCTGTCCATGAGAAAACACTACTTCCATAAACATGACTTGATGTACAGTATCCTGTTACACAGACTGCTTACAGACAATAAACTGCATTTGTTTATGTAATCGAGAAACCCAACGATGACGCAGGCAGAAAACCGTTTATTTTCATACTTGCAGATGTTTTCTTTTCTTATCAACAACAGTCTAAAACAGAGTACAGCTTCAACGAAATAAAATGAATTGAGATTTGGTGATTGAATAGAAATGAAAATACGCAAGATAGCTTTTACCGCAATGAAAAATTTCTCAAAATGTTAGAGATAAATACTTCTGAATCGCTTTCAAATCTGTTCTGCAACACTTTTCATATTTAGTCCATATTTACACTATAATAATCCTGTAATAATTTTCACTATCCACATAATCCTGCTGACATAGCTAATTTATAATAGAAAGGTAGTTTTTATATTCTTGTATTCCTAAACAACTGATATGAGATGGTTAAGTTAAGGTTAAGGGTCATGCAAAGATTTTTTTAGGAGCATTATTTCAGACTTCAGTGTCACGTGATGCTTCAGAAATCAATTTAATTTGCTAATTTACCATCACACTTGTGTTATCAAGACTCAGTCACCATCAATAATATTTTACTTTCCAAGTCTGTCACAGATACACAACAGCATAATTGATTCCAATAGCGCAGAAGCAATGTTGACACTGGCTAAAAAAATAACTAAATAACATGAAGGCTTAATATAACATAAGATGTGTATTTATTTAAAGGTCCATAAACTGTAGATTTCCATACAAAGCGTCTGAGTTTAGCCTATCTCACACGTAGGCCTACACATGGAAAGATTCGCCTATCTCTGACTCATTCCCTATTCTGAACTGCTATATAGCACTTAAATTCATCTGCTTCTAACTATAGTCTCGTGTGGAATAAGTTCTGATCTTTGGAGACAGAAAAAAAATCTCCAGGGTGTAAAGACACTGAGGCTGTTTTCCCTGAATAACGCCAATCTAATGCAGTTAGCCTCTCCCCGCAGAGAAGAAAAACTCCTAATAATCTATTTGCGTCAGCAACTACGGAAAACGGCTTTTGTGTTGATTCATACACATTTCAGTAATGATGAAAGATAGTCCCGTCATTGAATGGAAGGAGCTTTGTTAGCAGGCATCGCAATCTGCGTAATTACAAATAATCACCGCAATGAAGAATTCATTAGAAGCCCATTTATCAACTGCTTTGGCACCTTTTCTTAGCTTTCCAGATACCCAGAAGATAATAACGCTTTTAGGCAATGCACCCTTAGGAGATTTACAAACGGTCTGTTATTAAGGCGATTTCAGTGTAGTTATGCATTATTACAAAAACTTGGCTTGAAATATTGTGACGTGTATTCTTGTAGCGTTTGCAAAGGAGTTCCAGAGGTTAAGTGCTTCATACCTCATGTCAACTCAAGGGCGCCCTCCTCTGGTTCAGACCTCTCACGGACATCTGAGGTAATAAAAAACACAATATTAAGAAATACAGACATTATTGTTAGTAAAATTCAAGCAAGTAATGTAGCACAGATTGTAAACTTCATTATGATTATGATCTGTCCGTTTATGCAATGAAATCAAGTGTGAGGGTCAACAAAGCCAGCTAAGACGTTAGCCTTCAGGGGGGCTGATTCACAACTGAGCTCAAACGTTTGTAATACAATAACAGTAGGCGTTGGAACCACCACCCCAGAATCTCTTCTCACAGTCACAGGGTAAATTACTCACTCGAATAAGCAACATACACTTCTCTGCAGTCCTTCAGATAAGAGAATCAGAGTCGGACTGCTGCTAAAACCTTAAAGAAAAGAAACATTAAAAGAAATAACTATCATTACTGGTACGTCATTCTAAACTTTAGCGTGGATCCTAAAATTCTTGTGCTAAAATTAAACTAGTGCACATGCATAGCATTAGTGATGCCAAGATCATGGGAATTATGCACGTATGCTGGGTCCCATCCTAAATGTGCAGTTTTTCATTACAGTTTTGACACCATCTTCTACAACAATAAACTTAATCTGCATTATGAATGTTATGTCTAGGCTTACTACTATAATAATAATTATAATCATCACCATCACCACAATGCATGTTTTATTGATGCAAAATATTGTTTTTGTAGTATTTAAAGTTATTTTTCTTTGTTCATTGTAAGTTTTTATTTTATATTAAACCAAGAATAATTACGTAATATATAAAAAAAACACTTTGCATTGCAGAATGTGCATGCGTGCATATGATACAAAATATGTTGGCATGCATATGATACGTAGTTTTCGCGTACATTTGATGCGCATCTACTCCACAACGCTAATCCATACCCATCGTTGGCATATACACGCCAAACTCCGTTTTCGGCGTATCTATACCACGACTTTTCGTATCTATTTGGCGCACTATTTATATGCACATTCATGAGATCGGGCAGGATTTCCAGAGCCAATCAGCTGACTAACAACATAAAAACCGCTGCAGCTGAAAACTCTGAGTTTCTAGAAACAAAAACAGGCCCTTTTTGAGTCTAAAAGTAAAAAGTTGAAAAGCCAACCACATGTTCCTCTTCTCTGCCTGAAGCTGCGCCCTGAGCACTGGCTGTGACGTCAGTTCATCATCAAATGCACACAGCTACCTCTCCATTCTTTTCACTTTGCCCTCTAGTTACCCTTACTGTCTAGTTTGACTCTTTCAACAGCTTCATTCTTCGGTCTTCTGATAACCTTTTCATTTAGACTCTCAGAGCCACTTCGTTCTGCTTTTATAGTGCTTTCCTCTCTCTCAATGGATATAGTGATATTTTATACCTCGCCATATGAAGAAGCACAGCTGAAGGCTAAGTGGAGGTCGGTAGAGGGCGGAAGCCAGGAGTGGGGCTAATGGGATGTCATTTCCAAGATTTATTATAGCATTCAGAGGAATGACGCAAAAGACTCCGATTGAAACCAAAGCATTTTTTCCTTACGTCATGTGTACCCAACCATCAACCCTCCCAGCAACTTCCCCATTACGATTGCACAAGCACAACCACCACTTTCTTCTGCTTTTCAGAATCATATAGCTCTTCTCAATGCCTCGTATTATGTGGTGTTCTGGCCAGGGCACTCTCTGGAGGGGCTGAGTAAATCTAAAACACCTCAAGCCTTTATTTAACATTGACTTTCCCAGCAGGAGAATGTGGATGCATCTGTGTTTCACTGCAAATAAACAAAGGTATGTATGTGTATTGGACTTTGTGTACTTGTGCATCTATGTATTTAGGGGCAGACGGACAAACTTGTTGATCTCCAGTCTCTACAGGTTTGAGAGGACCAATATCCTTGTTTACTCTCTGTCAGCTTCTCTTCTGAATAGCTTTGGAATGGACAGGTCTGTCAAAAGTTCTGAAGTAAGCAGCATGCAGCTTAAAGGAGTTGTATGTGATTTATTTAAAGTGCCAGTGAAGGGTTGACAGATATCACATAAATAGTCTAATAAACGTCTCCAGTTATTATGCTTTGGGTAGTAGGCCGTATCTAGCAAGAGTAAGATCTCTCAAAGTTTAATTGGTTTACAATTGTCTGGTCAATAATACATTTCCTTTGTTTTAATAACTTCACTAATGCATTTACAATTAGCCTACTTAATTATTTGTAAATGGGTAGATTGTAAATTGTACACATTTACACAGCTCTGAATTGGTAAATGTGACTATGAAGTATGGCGATATTAATACATTTATATTAAAACCTTAACATTGTGATTTTCTGCATAGCTGCTTTAAAACAATGTGTACTGTGAAAGGGTGCTATGCAAATACATTTGACTTGCCTTTTTGTCTTTATAGACTACAAAAGTTAATGTGCATTTCACTTGTTCTCTCTGATCGTAAGTGAACTGAGATTACACCGAAAGCCCCAATCCCTTATCACACAGTGTCACAGGCGTCGTCACTGGAAATTAGAAGAACTGAACCCCAGATTGAAAGACGTTGGCAGGGACATTTGTGCAATAAAGGTTTGTCATGCTCTTGGAGGTGGTCCAACACTCTGAGTTTAGAGAGGAATGAACACCAACGGATTCAGACATTTGAACACACACACACAAACACTCCTTAACGCTCTTGTCTGAGAAGCTTGAAAACATAATGATGAGTTTGACTGACCAGGGCCTGAGGCTGAAAAACCACTGCATGTTCTTGGCAAAGTAAATCCTGTTATACAAGTGTGTCTTTACAACAGCCCAAAACACAAATCATGCTGACAGAAAAAGCCAAAGCAATGTTTCAATTTCAGGAAGCTGTGTGGCTGAACACTGCAGCGGCAGCAGTGACTGATGGATTGCATGCTGGCTGCCAATCAGTGAACTTTGGCACTTATTATGATGTTTCTTTTAATACCTTTTCAGAAAAATGGCTTTCGTCTATGTAAAAGTTTTAAGTTTAATAATAAAAATGACTACTCGTTTGTCAACATTTGTTTAAAGTTTATTTCTACGTTAAATAATTTGGTTCAGGCAATAATTATAAAAAGTCAATTACAACATTAGTACTTAATTTAAGAAATGTAGCATTTTGTGAATTACTTGCTCAAACATGGCTTTGGTAGGTCTACACCAGCCTAAACCATGTTTGTAAGCTATATTTCATACAACAGTTTAATAAACGAGTTTGTGAGAGAAAAACACAGACATGGCAGATTCGGATGTATGATTATAATCATCAAGTACGTTTGTGAAACAAAACATCTAACGACCCCCTGTAAAAATAGTCCCGTCATATGTATGATCGTGCATGCGCCTCTGGGAAATGTAGTTTCAAAGGAATCAGCGTTTTTTAACTTTAAGGAAAATCAGTCTCCTCTTGGCTTATATCGAAATCCTTCTAGATTTTTTTTCATTTAAAAATCCTTGGTGTGTGTTTCTAATTCATGACTGGCATTTTGTTTAATCTCTGCGCTCGTCACTAATCATGTAACGCAATGTGTCCTACATCATCCACTCGGACTCCTTCCGGTCTCCTCACTCAGCAGAAGGGAGAGAAAAGTTTTTATTAAATTTGAAATATGGATATTTATCATACAAAAATGCATGGATTTGTTACTTTATTCACAACCCTGAGCCGTGTGAGGGGCGTTTTTATTACGGATACGTGCACGTTATTTCAGGTCTCCTGACGTGTAAAGTCTACCACCCAAAGTCTTGAAGGGGTCTGGGCAATTTTTATCAAATTGAATTTGTCCGAAAGATGAAAGCCACATACACATAGGATGCTTTAAATATAAGCAAAAGACAGGAACATTTTTATTTTTGGATTAAATATACCTTAAAACACATGGAAGTTTCTAATATGCGTAAGAGCACCTGCTTCAGGTGTGTTTAACTAGAGTTGGAACTAAATTATCGAGTAACTGTGCAATCAACAGAAACTGGAGCGTATCAGAGAAGGTTGAAAAGCAGTCACTCGAGAAAGGAGCGTGTTATCTTGGCTCTGGATAATAAGCTCAATATGAATGTTATTCGGATGAATTTCCTCCTGGTGGCTGTGACGGAGAATGACGCAGAAGCCCGCATGACTCAATCCCAGGATACAAGTCTGTGTGAGTGAGCGGAGATCTGCACAGCACACGTAATGAGTGGAAATAATGCTGTTAAGCAGACAGGAGCGCTTGTAATGTTTTTGTTGGAGCAGGACTTCATTCGCCTCACTGCTTTCCAGGCATGTCTCCTGCCAGAGCTGTCTTTCTGCCTTATTAAGCCGCTCTACGGTGTGATTCTGAGCTAAGAGCAGACACAGGGCTCTTACCAACACTGTGGCAGTGAAATTAAACAATTATATAATTACAATGAGTGCTAGACGGTTATGGAAACCTGAACAAAAACGAATCATCTATGAGAGTTATTCTTAATTTTAATTATCATGTGAATTGATTTATTCAGCATTAAACATATATAGATCATTTAATTATAATTTCATTATTTTATCATGTAGGCTTTATATAAGGTATTAATAACACTATAGGCTAACTTGCAAAATGTTAGTAAGGTTTTATTAATATTTTTTATAAATAAGTCTCCACGCACCACGGCTGCAATTATTTTCTGAAAGGGTAAAAGCAGTAGGCTAGTATTGTGAAATATTATATCTTACAAAATTTTAATTAATTAAACAACTTTAACTAATTCCTGTGAAGCGAAACTGAATTCTCAGCATCAAAACTCCAGTCTTAAATTGTTCATAAATCATTCTAACATGCTGACAACAGTTGTGCTGCTTAATGTATTTGTGGAAACGTCTCCACAAAATTATTAAAAGGAAATTTATTGCATCCTTGCCAAATAAAAACATTATATATAGCCGATATTGGGATTTTCTGCAAGTCTGTTTTCATTAATGAAAATATTACTGAAACAATCTAATGTAAATCATCTGCAGCAGGAACATGCCTGATCTGAACCAACACTTCCAGCTTGTCCACATTTCATGGCCTCCAGTTAATTCAATATAGCAGCCAAAATCAGCATGTGCAAACGCGATCCTAAACCATCAAGAGAGGAGGAAAAAAGGAACTGGTTTTATTTTTGGAAACATTTACTGTCACACTTGCAAGTTGAAATCACCATTAGTTCATCAGAAAATTGAAGTTCAGGTAAAGCTGGGATATGCATTACTGCTGATCGAATAGGAAGGGTCCTGTATGACAACAAAGGCAGATTTCCCATAACAAGCAGCGGCCCTGTGCCAGGAAGCTTCAAAGGAAAAACTAATGACGTTATTGATGGTCAGTGGAGATGGAATGGAGACTCGACCAGAAGATAAAATATTTCCAAAACAACCCCCATGCACTCATACACTCCTGTGCAAGTTCATGCAGAGCACATTTTTTGGCCTCATGAGTCTCATGTTAAAGTTGCACATGCTTTCTTGTTCACCCATGTGAGCATGTGAAAAGCTTTGCAGTAAAAGATATTTTTTTCCATAAAGAAAAATTTTGATATATGTTTATTTGTGAGCTAAATATGGGCAAATAGTGTACAATACTTCTAGTGCTATTAATAAACCTCCTTGGTATTCTATGAAACTGTGCAAACTGATTTATTATGTTGCTAATACAAAAAGGCTCTTGAAGATGCAATGCTGAATAATGGCATATTTATCATTTTGTACATCTTACTAAAGATAAAAAAGATAATTTTATATATCTACTGATAAAAAAAATCACTAGCGAAGAAAAAACAAGACAATTGCTGAGCTCTCGTACAGTCCAGCTAAAACCACATTTTTAGATAGTAAGTGCTAATCCTTATAACCCCAGCAGGCGGCGCTGTTGATTAAAATAGTTAACAGAAGCTGTATGGAGACTTTTTTTATCTTTACATTATAAAAGTGTATGTGTCGTTAATATAGTAATGCCTATTTTGTTTATTTTTTATGTTTATTTATTTAAATATGTTTGAACGTGAGTGAATGTTAAAATAATGTTTTGGTTTTATTAAAATAAATAAATAATTTGACCACGCTGTGGTGAAAAATAAATCTATTACATTTATTTCATGCTTAGTATACCACACATACATTTTCATATTTCCTTAATAAAATGCCATGCACTTGTATTTTACAGTGCATGTAAAACAGATGTACTTAAAGTCTACTAAATTGGAACAACTAATTTTGTACATGATGCACTTTAATTGTGCGGAAGTAATACAATTAAATACACTTACCCAGTTTCACAGACAAGGCTAGTCCCAGACTAAATTGCATGTTTGACATATCTTAGAACATGTCAGTGTCTTTGTTCTGTGTTAAGATGCACACCTGTAATATTTTCTTATGAGGCATTTTTAAACATTTTGCTTAAATATCTTAATTTAACTAATGCCTAGTCCTAGCTTAAGCTAAACCCCGTTTGTGAAACCGGGCCTTAGTATATTTGATTGTGCTAAAGTGGAGCTATTGCAAGTATAGTTTAGGTACACTTTACATTTTTTGCATTTAAAGGGCAATCCTTATTAAAAATGACATGCATTTAAAGCTTTTTTTTTTAGTTTATTATTATTATAAAGGTTAAACTGCTTTGTGGCATTTTATGCCTTTTACATCATTACTTGTTAATGCAAGCCTAATTTATTTAATTAAACTATATAGACTTTGGCTGATTGTGGGGTGCACAGGTGTCTTTATGACAGCTAACGACCTCAAACAGGTGCTACTAATTTAGAATCATGAGTGTAGCTGGACTATTAAAAAGCAAAAAAACTCGTCACAAATCTGTCTGATAAGCAAATGATCAAATGCTTATATGACACAGTAATTCCCAAATAAATTGTTAAAAAATCATACAATGTGATTTCTGGGTTTTTCTTTTTAGATTCTGTCTCTCACAGTGGAAATGCACCTATGCTGAAAATTGAAGACCCCTCCATGATTTCTGAGTAAGAGAACTTGCAAAATCACAGGGTGATCAAATACTTCTATATATATATACTGTATATAAATTTTAATATAATGCTTTTACTGCTTATAAAAAATTTACATTCCAAACAGTAATAAATATAATTACCTTATATTTTTGATAACCTTAGCATTTTAAAATTATAGTTTAGCATTTCAAATTATTTTATTCAAAAAAATGCATTTATATTTAGTATTTTATTCTTTTTTTCACGTCTATGTTGATTTGAAGAAAATGATATTTTAAAGTTCTGTACAGTGTAAAAAGCAAAATAGTTTCTAATCCATTTTTTTAGTGTAGCAATTTATGAGAGAAAAAGAAAATCCTACGCATTGTTTCCATGCATGTACCACCCATAGAAACACAAGCTGATGGTGCAAGAGTCTTTTGAGCAGCACATGGTGCTGCAGACGTTCAAAGTGGATTGGAAAGACTTGAATTGGTGCAGATGGTACTGTACCACGTCCCGCAAGACGAGAAAGAACGTCAGCAGACTCAATCAAAGCCTCTTCCATTAATCACGGATGAATTACACCAGAATTTTACTGCTTCACAGGAAGAGACCGTTCCAAATGTGCCGTACAGGAGATGGGCCAGAAGGATCTTGTGTGTGTGTGTGTGTGAAGGAAATTGTAAAAGCTGGGTCACAGTAATTTCAAAGCCGCTGATGAAGCAGTGTGCGTTTGGGTGGTACAATTTACTTTAAGATGGAAAACGAGAGAGCATTTGAATGAGAGTGTGTTTAATTAGTGTTTGTGTGTGTTTTCTTACTTCATGCATCTGGAGTGCAGTTGGCACCGTGCGACAGGCACTCGCACCACGCAAGAGTGGAAGGCCAGCAGGAGTGTGTGACTGGGTTTATCCAGGGTCAGTGAGAGAGGCTGCCTTGCCTGCACAGAGTCATCTCCGCACCTACACACACACACACACACATTAAAGTCATCAATACAACCCCTCATGCACTTTTACAATCAAACATTTCCTAGGACACGGATACACACATTCATTAAAACCCAACAACTCCACATCAGCGTCTCCATGAGTCATGAACACATTTAACATACAGTTTGACCACCCGCACTCAGCAGAGACATTCTAACTCATTTCACATGCGAGAAGGTTAACCAATCACTATTTATTTATAGAACATCCAGTACATGTCATTTGTCATACATGTCTTAAAGGTACAATACCAAAATGGTGTTAGGAAGAGAGTAAACCTAAACAGATTTTCCAAAAGACCAATAGGATGAAAAGTGAAAGTGTTTATTAGTAATTTTAAACAATATATATTAGCTATTTTATATATAATTTTACGACTGTGTTTAGTCTCTTTGTGTTTTGCTCCCCATGTGTCCGCTCTTGCCCATATTTGGTCCTGTGTTTCTTGTCCTAGTTTAGTTGATTATGTTAACTAGTGTCCAGCTGTGTTCTTTATGTGCCTTGAGTTCTGTCCTCGTCAGTTTTGTATTTAAGTGTCTGTGTTTGAATCCCCAGTGTCGATCCTCAAGTGTCAAAAGCTCATGTTCTCTGTACCTGTTTGCTTTGTTTATTAAAACTCTTTTCATCTGTGCCTCGTGTGCTACATGCTTGAGAGCCAGCGTGACAACGACATTATGTTTATCTTTTAGAAATTAATGAAGCATACTGTGGATTGTAGTCTTTTATGTCACTTTAAATGTCCCTTTAAGTCAAAATAATGTATCTTTAAATCAATTTATTCTATACTTACTAAATAAAAGTATGATTGCCTAAATAATTATTGAATAAAAATACAGTATAATAAAACAATAAATAATGAACAGATAATTTACGGACCATGATATAATTTCTCCAGAATGCACTATTCAATTTCGGACTTTCCACTTCCTGTAATTTAACTTTAACTTCCTGTGGGGTGTGGCCAACTTTCCAACTTTAAGAACAATTTCTTAAATTCTGAATTTCATCCAGACTTGTTCTTGATCCAATTTCCTCACTCTCATGTTCTCTGGAGTAATCTCCTTTTCTCTTTCTACTGTCTGTGGTTATAAAAATGTGGCAAAACAGCCCAAAAATACACACTACAAGGGATTCATTCAGTTGGTCTGTTTCCAACACACATTAACTGTCAAGCTGCTAATAAAGCATTAAATTACTGCAACAACTCTGATTAAATGACAACACCAGTGTCTCAGAAAAACTCCCCAATGGTAGGTCTACAGATATCAGACATATAATCTAAACACTGATAAATAGCTGGAAGACAAATTACAGGAAGTTGTATGAGAGTTTTGGATGGCATCCAGAGAACACCTGAGGCAGGACAGAAGGTCAAGCAGACACAGTGATCTCTTTGTTTCAGGTGTGTGTGTGTGTGTTTCTCAGCAAGCACTGCGTCCTGCTGAGAACCTTATCTCAACCACCACACAACTCGCCTTCATCTCCCAGCATGCAACTCTCTGAACCTTACTGTTCTTCCTCCAGACAGGTATTGCCTTTCATCTTCAAAACCCCAGCCATGTTTTCATCCATCAGAGCGCTACACACTCACACACAGACACACGCACACGCACACGCACACGCACTCACACACATACACACACACACACACAAAATAATAAGAAACCCGGTTGAATCGTTTTTCCTCCTTTTGCTTTTGAGGACATTTTCAGAGGCGCTGTGTATTTGTTTGTTTGTTTGTGGATAAAAAGCATGGATTTATTTCTTCAGTTGCATTTGATACTGAATACCTTTTACTCTTTCACAGTGCTGAAGTTTTTAATCCTCGGCTAAACGTCAAAAACAGTAAAAGAACTGTGGGAAGGTCTGGAAACAGATAAAAGTGGGTGACAACTTGATCTCTGCTCCTGACTTTTCAAAGACATACTCTGTGTCCAAAACTTGCAACAAGCTGCCTCATCTAGAAGGCAGGAAGTCATCAAGGCATGTAAAAAACCAATGTAACATTTGGCCTACTAAGATGTTTTCATCAGTTTGGAGGCAGCACAGATATATCTCTCTTGCACTGTCATATTCTTAATTAAGGCAGTTGTTTTGCAATACAATTTTTCTGAAAAGTAATTTTGAATATGCAAATGAGGCAGCAAATGAGGCAATGTCTAATTAAATATGCAGTAATTTGCATATAATTCTAGAAGTGAAATATGAACATTGGATGAAAAAAGGTTCAAAATTCATTTTGTTGAGATATCAGAACTAAACATTTATCTTTTTGAATTTTGATTTCCTTTTGTCCCCCCATTAATTAGAAAACACTATTAAGAATTAGAAAAAAAGAAATCTGGGTATTTGTGACCCTGAACCATAAGTGTACATTTTTTCGAAATTAAGATTTATATATCACCTGAACCCTAAATAAATAAGAAAATTGCCTTTAAATTTGTTCAAATGAATTATTCTTGAATTAATTCTTAGCAATATTTATTACTAATCAAACATTTTCTTTTTACACATTTACGGTACAAAATTGATTAAATATCTAATGGAGCCATTCTCAAATGCATGTCGGTGTGGCGTCACACAGACAGAGGCCACTCCCACAATAGTTGATTGACAGCAGCGTGTCACACAGACCCGCCCTGAGTGAGCCGTCATCAGACCGAGATGCAGAGACAAGTATGACTCCTAAAAGATTGAGGTGTTTTGTTGTTTAATGTATTAATGAACATAGCAGTAGACATTTACTGCCGACATCTGAGAGACTGAAGAGGCCGAAGATTAACGTTACGTTTGGTTCTGAAGGAAATTTTTGATCCTTAATCAACCGAAATGCGCTTATGTTTGTGCGAATCATTCATGATCCAGCCACACCTACAGAAGCAGTGAGTATAATGTCTTTTAATGAATCTTTGCAAATTGCCTTTCCTAATAATGTGCTAATAAGCAAATTTACTATAAATACGGCTAAAAATGATCCTCCAAGAGCGCCTCGAAAAAGAGGTCAGCAGGGCTTGTGAAGATTTATAGGGGAAATACACGGAACAGAGTGATTTCTAAAGAGCTGTTTTTGACAGGATAAAATGAGTGTTTTTTTACACTATCTTTGGGAAATTTTAAAGCAATCTATATTACAAACTTTCCATTAAGATCCTAAAGAATCATATTAGCTTGTGGAAAGTTGTTTTTGTATGACCTCTTTAAGTAAATGAAAACGGAATTTCCATTTCAATATTTGAGGCTGTGAAACTGATGGAAAATTGACAGGCTTTTGCTGCAGTTCTATCTAATTTTTGCCCTCCAGATCTTTGAATTGGTAACGTAACTGAAAACAATGGATTGTGATTGAAATCTATACATATAAATTAATGTAAATGTATATTTTGGATGTTTTCTTTGTACTTCTATGACAGAAGATGCAAAATCTCAAAACTGACCAGTGTCTGAAAAAACAATGGTCTTGCCTTAAGCCACTTTCAAACACAACATTCCTTCACCTTTCTGGGTTGTAGCCCTCCAGCTCTTCCAGAAAGGTATTGGTGTTGGAGTAAGGGTTCTCCGGGCTGGGTGTGATGAGGAACTTGAGAACAGTTCCCCTGGTGGATCCGAGGAACACCACTGTCCGATTGCGATGCGGGCCTGCCTCAGTGTCCACCACCATAGTGTTCAGCTGGTACCTTAATAGCGAGGGGAAGAAAATGATATGAACACCATTACAGAAGCTTGTTGCTTTTATAAAACAGTTGCAGCACCAATATGATGAAAGACAATTAAAGAACATTTTTCAGCCGGGAATATATTTTATCATGTTAAATGTAAGCCAAATAAAATAGTGCTTTAAAATCAGCACAAAACTGCATTTGCAAGCCATTTTGCAAGAATAATGTGATTTATTTCCAAGTAAAACAGAATATTGAATAAGAAGAAACAATGCAACGCTGTATTATTTTCCCCACCCATATAGCCCATATACAATTATTAGGAATAGAAGAGTCCTTTCAGAGGTAAATCAAGTTATTACAATTTGAATAAACTTCGCAAAGAGATATTTTCTTTAGAATAGCATTCACTGATTAATTGTGCACTGAAACATTAAGACAGCAAATTTGGTTGAATTCAGCAGATGATCATAGTTTGTCATTTAATAGCTTTAAACATAAATCAGATTTTGAGTGCTGTCGCTATCTGTTTTAAACCATTCTTGGTGTATTATACTTAATACAGCTTATGAAATAATAAATAATTAAAAAGGGATGTAAGAGATAAGATTCGTAAATACTCCTGTTGAGACTCGAGAAGATTAGGTGTAAAAAGGCTTATTTGGATTAAAGTCTGCAAACACAGAGGAGTTTCACCAGCATCTTTGACGGCTCACACCAGCTTTTACTTTCTGCATACTTTTACTTTGTTGTAATCGTAAAAAACCTGATCTGAAGTCAGTGAAATCTTTATGAGGAGTAAATCACTAATGTTTATTTCAAAATAATAAACAAAATACCCTGTTATTGAATATGAATCAAATGTACACCACTCTTATTTGTTTCAATTTACCTCTAGTTATCTTGAAGAAACCCAGTGGCCATTTCAATCAAATTTTTAAAAGCGAGATGATTTATAGCTATATTTTTCCTCCTTGCAGAGAAGCTTCGCTTCAAGCCTGAAGGCCTCAGGCAATTTACTCTCTGCAGAAGCACTTCTGGAGAAGAGATTTATATTTTAACTAAGGTTTTTTTTTCCCTCTAACCTTCAGAGACACTACAGGAACACTTTTAATAGGAACGCTCACAGAACGATGTCCTTTGAATGTAGGTGGTGTTAAGACTAACCACACTACAGCACAGCTTGGACTTTGATTCCTGATATCTCAGGCAATTTCAGTTTAAGCAGCATGGCTTTTAGCAGACCTTGAGAATGACGTTTCAACTTTTCAACTCTCTGCAACACACTACACATACTGTAACAAGCATCTTTAGGTTTATTGATGTTTTTCCACAACACCTGTGTTGAGTAGTGTTCTCATCTTACCGGACCATAGTCTTGACTATCCACGGTCTGTGTCCAAGCAAAGGAACCGCTTCATCCATCAGAGGATGCGTTTTGATAAAATTCAACACTTCGTCAGGAAGAGTGTTGGAGGAGCTGAACCTTGACCCCTGGACTGCACATCCTCCAGGCCTAGGAAAGTACCACATTCACTATATAAACATCCAAACTGAACATTTCATTAGTTCATTCATGGATGGAATGATAGAACAATAAATGAATGAATGGATGGATTAATATACAAATGGATGGATGGACAAAAAAGGAATAAAACAAAAGATCCATAGATAGATTGATAGAATGACAAATGGATGGATGGAACGATAGAACAAAAGAGAGGAATAGTTAGAGATGGGTGAATTATTTATATGGATGGATGATTAGGATGACAAATAGAATAATGGATGTTTGGATGAATGCATAGATTGATGGATGCTATTGATTGATGGATGGATGGATGGATGACAGAATGACCGATTGATAGATTTATTGATTGATGGATAAATAGATTTAAAGATAGAATAGAATGACAGATTGATAGACGAATGGATGGATGAACAGAATGGCAAAAAAAATGATGTATGGATGGATAGATGGGTGGAGGATGACTACAGTAGAAGGATGAACAGTAGATAAAATGATTGATAGATCAAATTATGAATAATAGAACAACAGATAGAAAAATAAATGAATAAATGGATGGATGGATGAATAGAATGATTGATGTATGAAATTATAGATAGATAGCTTGACTGATAGTCAGACAGGTACAGTACCTGGGTTTAGGTACAAGTTCATCAGGTACAGGGGTCCATATGGATTCTGGTGATTTCTGCTCTTTGAATCTGCCCTCAAACACACGTGCCAGCTGCTGCATGTCAAACGCACACACCGCAGAGCCGGGGATGCTGCAAAGACACAGAGCAGCAAGAGGGTCAAGACACATCACTGATCCAATCCACACCTCACACACACATACACTCGCAGTCTGACACATTTTCACAAGCACACACACACACTGTTACCCTGAGCCAAAGTGACATGTCACAACAAGACCATTCGTTTTTCTAGAGCTGACAGACTAATCGACCAATCTGCCTCTGCTGCATCTCATTAGAGAGCGTCTCCACAGCCACTCACATCAGACTGATAAAAACTCCAGAACAAACTCAAGTGACTCAACTAGCTCACCAAATGTACATATGGCTATTATATAGCACATAAGCACTATACATACAACAATACAGCACACATATGGACTGCTTTTTGGTCACTATGTACTTTCAATACATGAAAAACATCTTCTGTGCTTCATGAAAGAAAGAAAAACCTCTTTGAAAATATATGAGGATGAATAAATGATGACAGTTTTATTTTTTGGGTGAATTCTTCCTTTTAAATGCAAAATATTATAGCTTGATGGACATGAAACAGAAAGGAAATCATAGATCAGTCAGACACAGAAAGAAGGCTGTAAAATAAACTGCCAGGATGGGTGTACAGCCCGATGGTGTGTGTGTGTGTGTGTGTGTGTGTTCTGGCCTGCAGGTGTTCACCATGTGTTTCAGGGCAGCTTGTCTCTCTCTCTTCTCCACTTCCAAGCGGTGGGAGGTCAGATGGACTGTTGAGGAAACTTGGAACCTCTTATCTGTCCAGATTTCAGCTTTCAGTCACAACAAGACAGCCAATCTTTTTGAAGGCTTGGTGTAAACTGAAGCCTTATGCAAAATATGAAATAATCGATTTCTGTGTGCTTCGATGTATTAACATAACAATTATTATTTGTAAACCATTGTTAAACTATTTGGCGTGAGTAAGAAATAAATTTTTATTCAGTGAGTAATAAATGCTTTACTTTTCAACGTTTTGATTTATCAGATAATCCTAAAAAATGTTTGATATATGACATATGAATGTGAACACCATTGCTTTCAATATGGATAATATCAGTTTATTCAGTAATCAGTATATTAGAATGATTTCTGATACATCATGTGACGTTGAAGACTGGAATAATTATGATGAATGTTCTGAAGGCATCACAGAAATAAATTGCATTGTATAATATATATTAATTTAACAATTTTACATTTTAATAATATTTCACAGTATTTCTGAGTGCGTACCGAGTTAAATTGTTGATTAAATAAAGGCACCCTTGGTGTGCATAAGAGACTTCTTTTGAAAACTACGACTACATTAATAAAATAAAATTGGTAAAATTACCTAAAAATATTATTTTAACAGATAATCATAGTTTTCTTTTAACACAATTAAATTGTGCAATATTTTTTTATTTATTACAAAAATCATAATATTTCTACCCCTCCTTTTCTTGGGAATATTGTCTAGATTATTGTCTAGAAACATATAAATGAATAAATAAACTACTAAATTTATGTTTTGTTTTTGTTTTTTTTCTCAGTTTTAATTTCCATCCTATTTTTCTTTTGCAAAATCACTTTCATGCTATATCCATGGATTCTGCCTCCGGGACATGTTATATTTTTTGTTGGGACAACAAACGAGAAAACATTAACAATAGATTTGTTTCTTGTAAAACAGAAGCAGGCTGTGCTCACACATGGCCCCATCAGCTGCTCTCAGAACATGTGTGTTTGGATCGCGGTGACAGATTTGGCGAGTTCTGTAAGGTGTCCTGCTGGAGCTGGAGAGAGAGGGCTTGTCTCCACCCCTCACCTGACACCAGACCTGCTGAGCCAACGCTGGATCACATTTGGCCAATATTGAGCCAGTGCTGGGCCAAAAACTAACCCAACCTCATGGTCCTTTATCTGAAATGACAGTGCTGTGCAAATCCAAGCCTTCGGATCCACAACAAACTCAAAAACAGCCTCAAACAAAACAAACTCCATAGACTTAAATATGACATGAATATTTCTACTGTGGAACATAAAAAATATATTTTAAAGAATGTTTAATACCAAACATTTTCGGTTCTCATTAACTTATATGAAAAAAAAAAAACACAAAATCAAAGGTAAACAAGGGCATTCGTTAACCAATATTTTTCAAAATATATATTTTTGTGGTCCACACTAAAAAGAAAAGAATAAATGATGACAGAAACTGTCCATGCAGCGAGAAAGCTCACTTGTTAATTATTTGTAAAACTTTACAATAAGGTTCATTAGTTAAGATTAGTGAAAGATACAGTTGTACTATTCCGTTATAAAAAACACAAGTTGTTTTTTTAAACATTAGTTAATGCACTGTGAACTAAAATGAACTAACAACAAATGACTGAGATTAGGGCTGCACGATTTGGGAAAAATGTCACATTGCGATTATTAAGGGCAAAATTGTGATTTGCAATTACGATGCAATATTTAAGTGGTTTGACTCAACTTGTTATCAAGGAAAATGCACACACAGATTACTAATAATGCTGAAATCTGTATTTCTCAACTGAGATACAGTATAC
>JAUCMT010000078.1:1198393-1215767 GCA_032357475.1 Enteromius thamalakanensis
CCACTTTGTTAGTTCATCTATTGTTTAGTTTGTTGGTTTAAGCAACAATTTAACTACAGTAGCATACATTTAGTAAAGTACACATTTTTACAATAAGAAGGAGGTCAGTCAACCACTGTTGTTACAGCAACTATAGCAATAGATAGATCACCACAGAACCACTGCTGCACGCTTGGTGGCAGATTACAGACCTTTCATACCCCTGTATTTGCTCTCATAACAGTTAGAGAAAACCTTAACCTGAGGTCTTCAAAGATTTTTTGCAACTTGACTCTCTTGTGAGAAAAGACTGAACTAGGCCCATGTTCAATATCCACACAACAACAAATCATCAACTACTGCATTTCAGAAAAACATGTTATCATTAAATAATAGAGGTATACATTTATGGTCTGTATTTATAAATATAACACATAACACCTATATAACAGGAGATGATGTGTTTTTGAAGGCCAAACCCCATTGTTATGAAGTCAGTGTGTTTTTTAATAGGTTTTTGGTTAAATTTCTAAAATTAGGTTATAACAGAAGCCTGATATATGTTTTATTCTACACAACATGAAATACTAAGTATTACCCCACACAGCATCTTTTAACGCTTTAATGTGTCCTGAAAAAGACTAGCAAGTGCCTAAATGGGACTACAGATGTAATTCGAGACATATTGTTAGCTGAACAGGAAAACGCATCTACTCACTAGTTCACTTTTATAGCCTCACTGTGTTGATGATCACGCTCTTGCAAAGTATTCTAATTTAAATTTTCAAAGAATTAAAAAAACAGATGTGTCAGAGCTGAAGTCACATGACCATGGATCATTTACAGACTATGTGTAGCTTTTAACATCATATTATTTTTATGTTTTAAAAGACATAAAAGTTGTTTGCATTTGTGAAGACTATGTTGAAAACCAAACGTCTAAGAATCTTCTTTTCTGCAAATATCCAAAAGCCATTAAAAATCCTAGTGGCCTTTTGTTAATAGAACCAGGGTGGTTCAAACCTCTAGGTTGGCCATGTCAAGATCAATGTAGTACCCTGTACAGAGGTAGTTTATTTGCTGTAGCAGCAGCCTGTGCTTTTATCTCCTTGCTAATCCGGAGTCTTTATCAGGTTTTGGCGCCGTGCTTCCCACCTGTGACCTTTTATTTACTCGAATTATGACTTATTCTGTTGACATAGATGGGTTCAGCTGCAAAAAAGGGCAAATGCAAAGTACATTATGAGTAGGCAGAAGCATGGAAAATAACTGATACTTTTTTTTATTTAAATTAAGTAACATCATTAAAAGACAACACTGTAACTACACCAAATGAATGGAATGATTGAGTTTTAGTTTTTGAACAATTTCATTGAGTTCTGATGGAGTCATTCAGATTTGATTCGGTTTCAAACCCCATTTTTACTGAGAAACTCAAGACATTTTAGATCCAATTCTAGTCAACTCAAAATGTGTACAGATTCTGTGAATACAATGTTACATTTTAGTCTATTCCTTACACAAAGCTTTAGCCAGACAATATTGCTATAGCTCTTAATGGTTATATGGAACAAACCGATTACAGTTAAACTTATTATAGAATAATATATTCTTCTTGTTTAATTTTTGGTCATAACCACACCAGTTGACATATACTTGCATTATATGGAAAAAAGCAGTCAGGACATTACAATAAATATATGTTGTTTTATGGAGGAAAGAAAGTTTCATGAGGATAAGTAAATGACAGTAACATTTTAACTTATGATAAATATAAAAGAGGAAACCTATACATTACAATCACACTTACCTGAAGTGTTGCAACACTTTTTTCTACATTTGAAGATGAAAATAGTGGCTACTATTAAGAGTATTGCAAGTGCTGAGCACACAGCTATTGCAATCAAAGCTGTTTCAGTAACATTGGGCTCTACAGGGAAAGGAAAATAAGATGATGGCTGTAAAGATTCAGCATTGTAAAAAATCCAATATACAGAGTCATGTTGGCTTTGCAATAATAATAATAATAGTAATGATAATAATAAAATAAAAAATATAACTCCTTTAAAATGTTTCACAACTCATAGTGACATAATGTGTAGTTGCATATCATATACTAAAAACATTATATTTACGTGACTGAAAAAGATTTCTCTAGGCTAAAGACTGTGTCTTTCATCTAATGTTAAACTAATATGAAATTAAATGAGTGAAAAGGTACCTGATGATGCAAATGTTGTGTTGTATATTTTGCTGTTTGATTCAGTCGTTGAGTCTTCTGATGAGAAAACAAAAGGTTATTAGCCCACAAACACATTTTACAAAAGCCTGAAGGCATACGTTAATCAAACTTTTTAATTTAACATAGATAATTACTCTATACTATTAATCATGGAATAATTGACAAGGTGGCAGTTAACATCCCTCGGGTGTGCAGTATTTTTTATTCAACGTCTCAGAGTCAATTATTCCACTTATAAAAAACTCCCATACCTCAAGTCATCGATCAAAAGATATATTGGTAACACTATAGAGTACTGTATCTTACTTACTGCATAACTAATAAGAAATCACTGTGGAACTAATAGGTTGTTCTTTATTAACCCTCAAGTCAACTACTATTAGTTACTAAGAAATATGTGACCAAGTATGTAACAGCATTTTAAAATTGTGTTAAAGAGTCACAACACCCCCCTGTTTCCGAAGTGTTTTTTCACACCTCTGATTTGAAAAACTTTCTGAAAAGGGGCGTTGTTCACTGGGTGTAAAGGGTGGGGGTAGAGTGTGGAGACAAGGCGGAGACTGCATTAAAGCGGGAATGACAATAAGTAAATACATTTTGCTAATTTGCACACCGACAATGTAAACAAACACATGTTGGCAAGATGGACAACGACACATGGCGGCAAATCTATGCCAATACTACGCTGATGCTGGCGCGCGCGGTAAATCACATACTGATCTACACGAGAAGAAACGGGAGCCGCGAGCTCATTTCAAAACCGCGCACATAATGTAAAAAAAACACGAGGTATTCGCCATTAGTTTAACCCAAATATAAATACATAAATAAAGCAGATTTCAGACACAACTTTCTTCTCACTTTAACAGTTCATTAATGTCGTATCTAAAGCAATTATTTACATTTAATAAACATTTACATTGCAGATCTAACAGTAATACTTTAGCTAATAACATTAGTAGCAAAGAAGAAGAAAGGGCCACGAGCTGACATGGTGCTTCGCTGTTCACTTAATTGTAGTTCCTCAGGAGTCCTGGCTGAATTTAATAGTTAATGATTAACTAATTATTACTTAACAAAATGTAAAAATGCTATTACATACTGGGTAGTAAACACATATTCCTTAGTAGCTAATAGTAGTGATTTGAGGGTTAATAAAGAACAACCTATTAAGTACAGTACTCTAAAGTGTTACCCATATATTCAACACAGTCCAGTTTTAAAACGCTATTGTGAAAAGGATTCTTCCACGTCTCATCCAATGCCTCACAGTCTGTATCTCTCAAAAGCGTTAGACTGGTGAGATTTTAAGTTAGTTTTTTTCAAGTCAAGTTGTTTTTAAGTTAATGTTAGCCGTCAGAGTAGTGCTCACAACATTAGCGGGTGTATGTGTTTCTGAGGGAGACAGAGCATGAAAGATGTGCTTTCCGTACATAATAAAATGTAATTTTGAGCTGTAGTGTTTATCATATTGATTTTTATATTTATTTGTTTATAGTGTCATTGTGGGTTTTGGTAATTTTGTTGTTAAAAACCTTTGAAATAATAGAAACCATTTGATATAACGTCAAAGAGCTGCCTGGAACTACATCAGCTGTGCGGTTACATGAAAATAATTGCACACCTTAGAACGTTCATTAGCCAATCAGATTCAAGCATTCTGCGACCCATAGTGTAACATATCTAGCCAATCATTTTCTAATTTAAAAAAGAGAAATGTACCATGAAGTACTTGAAGATAAATCTCCTCTATCCATAACTTTTGATCCTGGAAAATGATGGTGCAAGAGTAGTTCCCAGAGTCTTCATCTTTTACATCTGCAGTGCTAAGTGTACCATTTTTCATTATTCGCATGCCAGTCCTCATGCTGAAAAGTTTTGATTCCTGTTGATTATTTAGATTTATCTTGGCCAGTAAGATTGTTTTGTCGACTGTGTGGTATTTCCATTCAATTGAATTAATGGAAGCCCCCAGTGGAAGTTCAGGAAGAGGAAACATTACAGTCTGTCCCTTCAATATAGTTACGTGAACACCTTTTACATGAGAGAAAAGAGAAAAGTCAAGAATCAGTCACTTAGTTTACAGCTGAGCCATCAGATTCAGAACAAAAACCCTTGAAGATGCTTTATGTTTAAACACATTTAACAGAAACTATGATGTTGAAGAGAGATCACGGAGAGTTTGCACCACAGTGCTGTTAAAGTCTGAAGGTCTGCGTGGGAATGGAAGAATATGACAGTACTAGAGTGATTTCTGTGGCAAATTTAAACTAGGATTAAATTTGCAAGACTGGATATTGCTAAAGGGTTTGATTAACCTTTTAATATACCCTGTATTTCTGTTTGCAAGAAATGGTTTTATCTATTTAGGGCTCTCGCAACACATGCTTAACCACTTCCTTTACTTCTCACAGCTGGACAGAAATAGGCTAGTGTTGACCATCAAGAGTCTCAGGACGATTAAAAACAGCTTTAATGTGTCACACTGAAATCGGTATTTAGCTACCAAATATTAGTTTTCATTTTAACATATCGTTTAAGGCAGTCAGTGATTTTTTCTAACTAATTGTGGTCATTGTCTGACAGTCCAGCTGTCTGTCACAATATAAGGTTATTATTATATTATAGGCTTAGATGAATCCTGAATTCACTCACATACACTTTTTAAAAAGGCAGACTCCAGACGGGAGTTTTAATGTCATAAAATAAAGTTTTATGATATTTAATCATAATCGCATTTGATTCCTTAAAATATCTGTCAGTGAACCTGTCAGAGCTTTTAAAGAATTTGTTAGTATGAAGAACAAAAACAAACAAAAAAACTTTTTCCACTGTAAAGAATCTTTGGTTCAATGGAAAGATTCTATGGATGTTAAAGATTCTTTCATCATGGAACTATCCACTATTATTTTTTATAAAGTGGGTAAAGCAGTGTCTCTGCAACAATGCATTCAGCCAAGTCACTTAGCGCTTTTAACAATACAGATTGTAGCAAAGCACTGAACATTATAGTTGCAAATAGGAGAACAGAGTGATGGTAATGTCTAATGTAAATAAACTATTTATTTATCAAATGCAGAGACGGTCTCTGTAGTCAAGACGACGATAATCACTAGAAATCAGGTGTTCAGATTTACTGTTAACCATTAACACTGTTCTGTGAACCACAATACACTGATAATTTCCACACACACACACACACACACACACACACAAAAAAACTAGCATATCTGCATTTCAGATTAAAGATTAATGTAAGATCAGACACTTTAAGAGGGCTGCCATGAAAGAATATTTGCCAGTAGCCAACTTAAAATTATTATACATAAGATTTTAACTCTTACCCAAAGCCAGCTGCAGGAGAGTACAGAAGATGATGTACTGATAATTTCTCATCCCCGCTAAAATCCACCATAAGAAAAAGCGTCTGACATTAAGACTGTTTCTTTCATTGGCTGTCTTTAGAAAAATGAGAGTGCTTTACCAACTCTATAGCTTCCTGCTAGTAGCCAGTGCTACAAAGTTATGGTGGAATTATTGTATACACATTTTCTGAGTGTTTATTTTTTTTCCCCCAGCATCAAGGCACTGTAGCTGTTTTTGTACTTTAATGTGATGTCATACTGACCCCTAGAGGAGTGATGGTGACAGTGCAGAGGAAGAGCTGACCGAACTTAAATCTACTCAAAAATGTCAAAAAAGCTTTTTTCTTTGCGATTTATACAAGCTAAAGTTACACTTGTAGGCAGTTTCCAAACGCAAGTCAACTGTAATTTGTAAATATTATAAAGCCAGGCAAATTTCCTGATAAAAACGCATTGACGTGTATAGTTAGAGAGAGTATTATCAGTATCTACCTTGTGGTTTTAAAGGAAATGCACAACTTCCTGTGCCTAAGCAGTGCATCAACTGTCAGAAACCGAACATGTATCATATCTTTGAAGAAATGGGTACATTTTTTCACCCATTTGAATTTAAAAGGAAATAACAGACACTATATTTGTTTTCCAGGGCACAGCTATTTGCATACCTATGATATATTAAAGATTAGTAAAAATAATAAAGCAGCTCTCACGGAAAAGCTCTCATGGAACATTAAATGACACACTCACACACAGCTTATAAATCATTTAAAATGATCTATAAGCTGTTTTTCCTGAGGTGCATTGCGCCATTGCGTTCATGCTTTGCTTACTAACTTTAAATTTGGTCCCCCTCACAATGTATACAAGTACACACACACACACACACACACACACTATAAGGATAGTGGACAGCAGAATGATGTGTGAACGGACACACATGAAAATAAGCATGTCTTCATATCATGCACTCAAAGGCAAATGAAACCACAAAAGACAGGAAATACAAGTGAAATACAAGCAGTCTGTTGTTTGACCGCTGTACACAACGAATCACTCTCTCGAACCCTCCCTTGTATCTTATTCTGTCTGACAGGGAGTTTAGAAACTCTGCGTACAGACCGCACTGTTTCAGCAGTTTGCAGTTTGTGGTTGTAGCTTGAGTATTAATACCACGGCATACAACCCATATTAAGCTTTTTGGAGCAATGGGAAGTTGCAACCAAAGGTAGGTCAACTTTATTTTAATTTACTGAGACCATGTAATAGCAGTCTATTTAGCTTATGTTTTTGTATTTTCTATTTAATATCTACACTGCATATTATGACAGTCTTCCGTTTACTGCTTTTTGTAATTATATGAGACTGTATATAATTAACACATGTTTTAATTCTCAGAAAGAAGAAACCTGAAAACACTGGTAAGCAAATACTTCAGCTGACATATTCTGATAAAGCATGTTCCAGCTAATAGAGCGTATTAATGAGGAAGTGTTTTAGTGGACCTTTGACAGTAAACTCAAGCAAGCATACAGTTTTATGTCAAGGTTCAAAATACACACTTGTGTGAACTTCTGTGCAGCTGATTAAAGTGCTTGAGTTTTGGGATGACGTAGGCCTGTATTTAAGCATTGTATATTGTGAATAGACACTGTTCAGTGACATGTACATTTATGTTTTATTGAGCAGATAATGACAATCAGATAGAAACGGCAACAGACACAAAGGTAAGAATAGTATTATTTGAGTAAACCACTTGTTTTTGCTCTTTTAATGAAGGCAGTTCTAACTAAAACAGTATGAATGCTGCTTTAGTTTCATACAGCTCTTATATCGAGTACTGATGTTCTTATAACATCATGTTAAAAACAGGAGGGTGTTAGTTAAATCAAATGACGTTAATGACGTAATGGGTCTTACAAAACAACAAAAAAAAGTGTGTTTGCTTGTTTTGCATTTTTGTGCTTTACAATGTCTGCTCTGAATGACTCTCTTTACTGTAATATTCAAATGATAAACATTTAGTCACATTGGTTTTTCCTGTTTCTCCAAATGATGCTCTCAATGACACAGAAATAGAATCCAGGAAAGTGTGTCAAAGCAAATAACCTTCAACCTTTAAAAGCTGGTAAATGCATTTGAAGGACAGCTGAATTAACTGTGCAGTTCATTAATCAACTAATTCTTTAGAAAATTTTCATTTTTCCAATTCCTTTTCTTATTAAAGAAGAGCTCTGACCTCAAGAAATAGTCATGCGTGATGTATCGTTCACTTACATAATGACTCAATCATTGTGTCATAAATGGTTGTTTTATTTTTCAAAAGCTTTTTCTATTCAAGCATTATTTTGTCATAGTACTGAAATTAAAGGCGCCTCACTGTTCAGACAGTCATTTACAGTAACTGACAATGTTTTGTTTCTCACAAGCCTCCATGGAACAATAACGTCATTTCTAATGGTCTAAATTAAAGTGTGTTTACAGATAATCAATTCCTAGTTCTTGCTTTAAAATAATGAAGAGGAGGGGGGGGGGGGGGCATTTTATTTGATTATCTGATTTTCTTCTTTAAGGCTGGTCATTTACATAAAGTATTTTATTTGTATTGATGTTTTAAAATAATAACATTGTGTAACAATGACAGCAAAAGCTATTTTATTATTTTTATTAGGCTACTTTATATATAATTTTAAGTGCTGTCAAATGATTAATCGCATGCACCCAAGCATGTTGTCACACTTACAGTGTCAGAAGGATTAGAGATAAGAGTGAAACACAGTGGAATCTAACACAAGCATGAGAGTACACACGTATAGACAAAGAACAGACGATATACTGAGAACTCAACGCAACTAATAAAGGGTTGCGACGAATAGAATGGTGTGCGTAAGTACAAATGTGTAACAGGACATAACAACACTTTTTAAGTATATAACAGGAATTAGACAGCTACATTTGTATCAGCAGTGTGTATGTGATCAGGGGGTGTAGTTGGGTAGGTGTGGGGATATGTAAAGTGGGTGAAGTTAGTGCACCTCTGTAACACCAGTGTATATACATGGTAACTCCTCAGGAACTGCTCACTTAATATAAAGTGTAACAATCTGGACACCAACCACAATTTATATGTAAAGCCTAACTTACTGCCCGCTGCTGTGTAACATCAGAGTAATCATAGCAATTAATCATAGCAATTGCATTTAATTTTAAAAAAGTGTAACGCTTTATTTAACAAAAAGTGCTGTTAGTCCTGTTACACATTTGTACTCTTCTTTCATTACCAAAAAGTGTTACCCATGCTTTGTAACATATTTGTACTTACACACACCATTCTGAGGGTTGTTACATGTGTGAAGTTACAGAAATATTACAGCTGTAGATGGTATGTATCGGTGTGTACTTACACTGTGGTAACATACACTTCTAGATGCTGTGGAAGTACACAGGTATTAGGGACACTTAATATAAAGTGGGACCTATTATGTTGTTATTATATTTCCTGTTAGTCATCTAAATACTTATTTAGGTAAAAAAAAAATCTCATTAATCTCTTTTGAATCTGAATGGTAAGACCATTTGTTAATAATTAGTTGGTCTTATTAACACATAGCTGTGTGAACTGAATATGTAAACAGCCCTGAATCAACCACAAAGCTGAATTATCTTGATTTACAGTAATATGCCTCTAGGACATGCAACATGATGAAAAAATACCATACAACAACAACACAGAGAAAGACTTTCACGCATTAAATTAACAACATTTTTTAGATTTTTGTCTACATTTATGCACTTTGTAACACTTTCGCTGAAGCCTGAATTTATAACATATTGTAAGGGTATTCTTAAGGCATTATAATAAATACATAATGCATTATATAAAACCATATAACATCTCATGAATAATCATAAAAAACAATTATAACTTTTAAGAGTATGCTTATTTTTAACACACAATGGACACCATATTACATTCATAATGGACTATCATATCTTTATATCATCTTGTGAGTGGTTAAGTGCTGAGGGTTATTTGACCATTTCCTGTGGGGCTAATGTGTAGTGTACTAACACTATTTCCACAAATAAGTAAATATTATAACACATTAAAACTGTTCTTATGAATATTCATGAGATGATCAAATTATGTATAATGCATTATTCATTCATTAAGAATAATGTATTATAAATACAGGCTTCAGAGAAAGTGGTATCAAGACTTCCTCTGCAAAACTGACATGTGTTTTTCTCTGTGACTCATACAGATAGAAGATGTGCTCTATGCCTCCATTGACCATGGTAACGTCAGTCCAAACAGACCTGTTCAAGAAAACATGGAGGATACCGACTGTGATTACGCTGTTGTAAGGCTCCCTGAAAACACAACAAACACAGCCAAGCACAAAAGCACTGAGGACAGTTCAGATGATTATGTGCTCATGGGCTGAACGCTCTGAGATGCTCCTGCGGCTGAAGTCTGCACGTTCAGCTGGATTGGACACCTGAGATCCACAAGCAAAGCTTGTCTTATTTAGCTTTTTAGAATTTTTATTTATATTAAGTTTCTGTTTGTTTGTTTTAATAATTGCTTTATTTCAGGTGGTTTTGTCACTGCATGTTTACAGTATGAAGTATAATATTTTAAAGAAATTTTTTAGTGAAGTGAATATTTTGAAGCAATTTAAGTAATTACTACCTTCATCTACATGCGTGAATAAAAAGTGCATATTATGTATGTCTTCCTGTATGAATGTGTGTTATATTAATGATATAGTGATTTATATAGGCTGTGTGAAACTAAAGAGAGACTTATATTTTTTCCTGTGATGGAAACTAAAACTTTAAAGAAAAGTAATCAATAGGTGATAAAGTACAACAAAAGTTATATGTGTTTGATATGAGGAATTATGAATTTATGTTGATGTATAAAATGTAATAGGCTATTTTACTCATTTTTACTCATCTTAAATAATTGTTTTTCTTTTCTCAGAATTAAAATTTCAGTATCATTATATTGGCTAACAAGTGAACACAATACAACACATATACATTTAGACAATTGTAAAATGATATAAAATATTATTTATAATTCAACAATATAATAAAGGAAACATGAAAGTTGTTGTCACAAGTTGCGCCTCTGTGGCGCTCTCCGAAAGACAGCAGCGGGAACCATCACCCGAATTCTAAGTTCCTACCCGGACCCTTTTCACCCACGAAAAAGGGTCGCTTCCACTGCCGATCTCCCGCCATTTGGACTGGACACATAGACTTCGCGAAGTTTTGATTTGCCTGGCAATCATTTACGAGCGTTTTTCCGTGTTTGTTTTCTCTGTTATTATTTGGACTGTTTATTGGATTTGGATACGTTTGTCATTACTGTTTTGCCCTGTTTGATTCTGTCTGCCTGTGATTTCGACTTCTGCCTGTTTGACCACGATAATAAAACGCCTGCAAATGGATCCCACTGACTCCAGTGATATGTCACAGAAAACTTCGCCATCACCGGATCCTGTGGCGTTGTACCACATGATGAGTGAGATGGGACGCCAAGCATTCATTTTGTCTACCCACCAGACCCAGTTGGAGAAACTTACCAGCCTTACTGACGAGTTAGTTTGCTCCATCCAGGCCCTCACCACCGCCACCACGGCCCTCGCTCAAGCCACGGCTCCCGCGCCCACGCCACCAGCGGCGCCATCGGCCCCGATTGCGGCCGCATCAGCTGAAAGCCCTGCCCGGGTTTCACTCCCCGAGAAGTACAACGGAGCTGCAGGCAAGTGCGAGGATTTCTTGCTTCAGTGTGAGATTTATATGACTTGGCAGGCTCATGGATTTACCACCGATGATAGTTTCTCTAATATGTTCCTTGCTTACTGGGAAAGCTCTTGACTGGGTGACGGCTCTATGAAAAGGCTGTAATATGACGTTCCTGTCCTATCGAAGCATCCTCCGTGAATTCAGAGAGGTGTTCGACCATTCAGTGGACGGTCGGGATGCCAAGGACGAGATTATGATGCTGAAGCAGGGCACGTCATCCGCGGCTGAATACACGCTAACCTTCCGTACGCTCACGGCCCAGACTGGATGAAAGGCAGATCCTCTTCTCACCATTTACCGCCGCGGCTTGAGGAAGGATCTTTAAACTGAACTAGCAGGCGGGGATCAGGGCCGGACGCTCTCAGAGTAAATATTCTGGCCATCCGAACCGACCACCTCATGCGCTCACGGAAACCCCACCGCTCAACTCCGCTGCAGGCTCCAGCCCGGCCTAGCCAGGCCCCCGCTGAACCCATGCAGATCGGCTCAACTCTGTGAGGAGCGCAAACATCGTCTGCAAAATCACCTGTGCCTGTACTGCGGTCTGTCTGGTCACATCCGTGCAACCTGCCCCACACGGCCTCCGCTACCTAGAGAACTTCGAGTGAGTGCTGTTTCCCTCAACTCTGCCATGAAAATCAATGTGTATATCAAGTTCGAAGACTGTGAGATACATGCTGAGGCCCTCGTTGATTCAGGGGCTGCAGGCAACTTTATTGATGAGAACTTTGATATTAAGAATCATCTTCCTCTGCTTCCATGTACCCCCGCTGTGGTGGTAGCAGCCCTTGACGGCCAGCCCCTAGGAACCGGACGAATCACCAGTCAAACTGCACCACTAACCCTGTTCATCAGTTTCCTTCACTCTGAAGAAATCTCCCTGCACGTCATCTATTCACCCGACCATCCACTCATACTGGGCATGCCGTGGCTGTAGCTGCACAACCCCACCTGCTGGGATATGCACCAGATCACCCAATGGTCTGAGTTCTGTCACACCCACTGTATCAGTCATACCACCCAACCAACCCAAGTTGCCCCGGACCCCCTCCAGGAGGACATCGACCTTACCAACCTGCCGCCAGCCTACCACGACCTCCAGGTGGCTTTCAGCCAGACCCGAGCCACCCGTTTACCACCCCACAGACCCACCGCCATCTGCGCCATCGATCTCATTCCTGGCAGCCAACCTCCCAGTGGCCGGGTCTTCCCTCTCTCTCAGCCCGAATCAGAAAGCATTGCACAGTACATACAGGAGGAGTTGGTTAAGGGCTTTATCAGAACGTCCACCTTGCCGGCCTCAGCCGGCTTCTTCTTTGTCAAGATGAAAGATGGCGGACTCTTGCATTGATTGAGGCCTCAACGAGATCACTATAAAGTACCGCTACCCCCTGCCTCTGGTCCCAGCGGTGCTAGAACAGCTAAGCACAGCACACTATTTCACCTTCGAAGCGCTTACAACCTCGTCCGCATCAGGGAGGGCGACGAGTGGAAAACCGCCTTCTCCACGACCAACGGGCACTACGAATATCTGGTGATGCCCTTTGGCCTATCTAACAGTCCCTCAGTATTCCAATCACTCATCAGTGAACTCTTCAGAGACATGTTGAACAAGTTTGTGATCGTCTACATAGACGACATCCTGGTGTACTCCAGCGACTACGAGAGCCACGTCCACCAAGTAAGACTGGTCCTGAAAAAACTCATAGAACACCAGCTATACGCTAAAATGTCTACGTTTGAGTTTCACCAGACCAAGATATCATTCCTGGGGTACGTCATCAGCTTGGAGGGAGTGGCTATGGATGAAGGCAAGGTTACCGCAGTCACGCAGTGGCCCCAACCACAGACCCTCAAGGAACTGCAGCTCTTTTTGGGCTTCTCTAATTTCTACCGGCGACGTGGGAGACAGTGAACTTCTAGCCCTTAAAGCCGCATTAGAGGAATGGCGACACTGGCTGGAGGGAGCCCGGGAACTCTTTCTTGTGCTAACAGATCACCGTAACCTGGAGTACCTGAAAGGGGCCAAGAGACTAAATGCTCGGCAGGCCAGGTGGTCACTATTCTTTACCCGTTTTGAGTTCCAGATAACCTACCGGCCAGGCTCTAAGAACATAAAGGCTGACAACCTCTCCTGGCAGTTTGTACTAATGGCAAGTACTAATGGACCAAGTCTTTCGACGACCCACTCCACCCTATGACCCGGCTAGTGGGTTTGGCTGTCCACTCGGGACCTCCGCCTCTGACTAAACTGCCGCAAGCTTAATCCAAGGTACATGGGTCCATTCAAAATCGTTCGTCAAATCACTCCTGTCGCATACCGCTTAGATTTACCCCCAGAGTACCGTATCTCACCCACTTTCCATGTCTCCCTTCTCAAGCCCGCTGCTGCACCTGAAGGAGAGAGTGGCCTAGACGAGGACACGACTCCAGACATCCCTCCCCTGACACAGGAGCAGGACAACATCTACCAAGTCCACGAAATCCTGGATTCTCTGCGCCGGGGCCGAATGCTACAATACCTCATTGACTGGGAGGGCTATGGCCCTGAGGAGAGGTCATGGGTAAATTCTAGCGATATCCTGGACCCTGCCCTCACCGAGACATTTCACCACAACCACCCGGACAAACCAGCTCCCAGAACTCGTGGCAGGCCTCAGCGCCAACAGCATCCTCGCTTCAGCCGCTCGCAGGGGGGGGGCTCTGTCACAAGTCGCGCCTCTGTGGCGCTCTCCGAAAGACAACAGCGGGAACCTTCACCCGAATTCTAAGTTCCCTTTTCACCCAAGTACCTTGGTTGCTTCCGCTGCCGATCTCCGCCATTTGGCGGCCTATATAAACTGAAACTGAACACATAGACTTTGTGAAATTTTGATTTGCCTGGCAATCATTTCCGAGCGTTTTCCCGTGTTTGTTTTCTCTGTTATCATTTGGACTGTTTATTGGATTTGGATACTCGCTGCCTGCCCCGACCTTCCTGCCTGGATTACCGTTTGTGATTACTGTTTTGCCCTGTTTGATTCTGTCTTGCCTGTGATTGACCACGATAATAAAACGCCTGCAAATGGATCCCACTGACTCCAGTGATCTGTCACAGTTGTCGCATCTCTGTTGGGGCATTCACATGCATTTCATTTGTGTTGATATAAAAGTAATGCAATTTTATTGTTTTTCATTTATTATTTGTGGTTAATTATTTTGTGAAAAAACTAGACTGTTTATTAGATTACAGCGTGTTAACTTGCCATACAATGAATAATAATAATAATAATAATAATGTTTTATTTATACAAAGGTACCCAAGGTCACTATTGGGTCAGCAACCAGTAATTTTTTTTCTGTGTGGTAGACATGTTTAAATAGCTTAATTTCATTACTTTATATCTGCATGCTTTAGACACGAAATCTAAAATTAGCTGCAATTTTACTTACCTTCAGACCATCCGAGTCGAGATGTAGATGAACTTGTTTCTTCATCAGAATAGATTTAGAGAAAATAAAAAATTACATCACTAGCTCACCAATGGATTCCTCACCAGGTTATAATAAGCAATATATATATATATATATATATATATTTTTTTTTTTTTTATATATTTTTTTTTAATCAGCTGTTTCAACTTTCGTTCTGAGGGCAATTATTCATATGGAGTTTTAAAAGCCAACCACTAGATGGAGCAATATGCTTTTTATGTTGAATGCACGAGTAAAGCCTGAAGACAGAGGTTGAGAACAGAGATATAAAGCTTTAAGATCTAAATTTGGTTTGAAAAATTCACACTGTCATAGTTCTTGGGGAATCCCACAGCCAAATCAAAACCCCAAAAACAAAAATCGATGACATCCCACCAGTTTCACTTTCTGCAGGAGTATCTGTGTGATATCTGAGGGCGTACCTGATCTTTCCTTTCCAGTGACAAGAACTCAGCTACCCCTAAGTTTCCACACCGTTCCCCTAAACACTGATTCAAAATGAAGGGGACAATGTGAGATTTCTCATCAGGAGGACAAATGACTAAGATTCAAAGGGTCTGTCTCTCCACTGCATGGCCAGTAATCTCACTTTACATTTTTATAATTAAAAACCAAACACAGTTTCTTCAAGGAGGCATGTGTTTGAAGCAGGTACAAGTCACATGCTTCATATTTTTGCTCGTTTGTACAGATACTGGTATCACACACTACTAATATGAGAGAAGGCTGAGATTAGTTCGGTTTACTTTAACTTTCTGCTACTGTTAAGCAATTTTGGACTAAAAAACTACTTGTGACTGATAGGAGGCCATAATTAAATAGTCATTTATTAAGTAATTCGTGAAACGAATGTATTCTATTTAATTTCAGTAATGTTTTTCTTTAATATTTGGCGTTGTGAGGGCTTCACCTTAAATAAACAATACCAGAGGGTTAAAGAGTTTATGTATTAACCTCAAAGACCAAAAGATAAAGACATGCAATACTGAAAAGTACAATAAAAGTTTATTTACATACTATATAATGTGCAATGTTCTCTACATTTGGCCTAGTTAGTATTTATCAAGGAAAACATTTGTTTGCGACTGAATTTTTTGCTTAATGATATAAATAATTATGTACAAAATTGATTACTTCAGATGACTAATATCTAACCAGGCTCGTTTTCTACAAATCTACATATTAGTGATATCGCTGATGCTGAAGTCGTCCCAGTTATTCCTCATTGCATACTAAGAGAAATGTTCCTTTGTCATCACCTTTCATCTTTTGAGTCAGTGTGACTTTTGCTCCTCAACCAGGCGCTGTTTGTTTCGGGGATGCTCTCTTGAGATGACTATTTTTCCACTAGTATTGTTTTTCATGTGTAAATTTGACCACAATCATATCGTTGCCCTCAGCTCATTTCTGGTATCCTGTTTCATCATAAAGAGCGAGCGTCTCTCAGGCGTTGAAGAGTTCAGCTGAAGAGTTGTAGATGGAGTTGACTCTCTGTATGTAACTGGCATAGGGTTCCACCTCTTCAACATCAGCAGGCTTTATACACACAGACGTATGCTTCAGTGAGTCACACAAAACACTTGAACAGTCCATGCACGCCATATCATTGCGAAGTAGTTAAAAATCAGGGTTTGATAGATTTATTACCTGGGTTGGTTTGTCTTCAGCTGGTGTTGAGATTTTGGATCTGCAGCAAAGCGTCTTCAGTGCACTAAAAAATACAAAGGGATATGGAAAAGATATTAGTCTTTTAATTAGTCATCATGATATGCAGAGAAATTCAGTTTAACAGCGGTACAGTAAAACATCCCACCTTAGGTCGCTGAGCTTTCTGCGAAGCATGTAAACCAGAATGGCCAAAAATACAAGAATAAAACAAACAACTGAAACAACTGCTATGGTTATAATATTCCAATGGGGACTTGGGGACTTTGATATACCTGAAAAAAAGGGATTTAGTACAATTAAGATTGGCAAGACTGATTCCGTTTTACATTTTTAATACAAAACTCGAAAGTTTGAATGTGAGAACCGTATGTGTTTTTGGAGTTTTCTTTAAATATTGGCTAAATATTTTAACGATGTGGACATTTAGAAAGTTCTTGAGAAGGAATCTTGAGATACTCTCCATAGTTTATTTATTATTAACCTGTCCAGCAGTGTATATACATGTATTCTGTCCTTTTTTTTCAAATCAAGGATTGTGTAAAGAACTTTTAAACTACCTTTTCAAAAATGTTTTAGGGGTAAATTGTTGGTCATCATAGAAAGCTTGAAGAATGTCAGATTTTCAATCTTAAATTAGGAAACTGAGGGACAGTCTTTGAGTATGACTCATTTGTAAATAATAAATATGCTAGAGTTTTATTATTATATCCCTCTTTGTGTAAATTATCTTGTGCAAACCAAAACGGTTTACTACCGATACACTTATAAGACTATTCTATTTGAAATACAGTTTTTCTACCTTCTGTGATCTTAAGTGTGCTCTTCTGAG
>JAUCMT010000078.1:1217014-1227113 GCA_032357475.1 Enteromius thamalakanensis
CTATTCTAACAATAGATGTAACACAGTTAGTACTTTTCATCAACACAGTTTACTCAAAAATGTAAATGTTATTCTGGTAAGAATTTACGAGGTTATTTAGTAAATGTTAGTTTATGCATTAAATAAAATTAACCAACAATGAGTAATAATTATTTTACAGTATTTAGTCATCTTTTTTAATGGTAAATTAATAAAAGTACAACTTTTTATTCATGTTAGCTTAGGTGCATTAAATAATATTAGCAGATAAGGAGTTCATTAATGTACAGTATTAGTAGCCTAAATATAGAAATTTATATAAACTGAGATGAATAAATGTATATTTCATTGTAAGTTCATGTTAACTAATATAGTTAAGCAATGTTATATTATTATAAATTGTTATTGTTATTTTTAAAAGCATTATAAGCACAAATCTATATATAGAGATGTATCTCTCTCTCTCTATATATATATACTGTATATATATACTGTATAAAGATATATATATTATTTTTATATTTTACAACATCTAATGATTATACTACACTGTTTAAATAAAACGGTAAACAGTATGGGAGTTAATGGTTAAAGATCAAGTGCTTGCTTTCAGTGAATATTGGTTAAAAAATGGATTGTAGAATAGTTTTTGTACCTATTTTGTGCTCTATTCATGAAAAAAGAATAAGCAGATAAAGCACATGTTGTCTGACCTGTCAGTCGTTTAATCACAGAATCTGTATCTGGTTGTGAGGCAGTATCTTGATCACCTAAAGGACAGTTAGCAGCACAGCGTGTTAGTAACAGGTTAATGTGAGGCTCAGCACAAAGAAACGCAATCATTCACACAGATTTCCAGTTCATTTCCATTACACAAAAGTGAGTGTGAGATATTACATTTTTAGTAGTAGCTTCTATTACATTTAATGGTCAATATATCTTGTTGAAGGAATAGTTCACCCAAAAAGGAAAATTCTGTCATCACTTACTCACGCTCAAGTAGTTCCAACCCTGTATGAACTTCTTTGTTCTGCTGAACTCTAATGGAAGATATTTTGAAGTTGGTAACCAGGCTGATTTACTTCCACAGTAGGAACAAAAATACTATGGAAGTCAATGGTGACCCAAAACATCCTGATTACAAACTTTCTTCAAAATATCTTCCTTTTGAGTTTAGCAGAACAAAAAAACTCATACATGTTTGGAACTACTCAATGGTGAATAAATGATTTTTGGATGAACTATCCCCTCAAAGTTAGTCAAAGGTTTGCAAAAAGGTTAGACAAAGATTTTTTTTTTTCGTTATCGTAGCACCCCAAAAACAAAAAGCCTAAAGCAACGTCTGCATACCACATTAAACAGCATTACTGTCAACAGTCACAACACAAATGTCATTAAGTTCCATGACATCTGCTCTAAGGTCTTGTTCTAGATGTACAGTTTCTTTTCAGATGCATCTGTCAGCCTCAAAAACCTCAGCAACTCATCTCCCCCTTAGAATCCCCCCAAAGAGGAAGAGCGCCTTGTCATGGCATGTCCTCTCGAAATAGCAACAAACAAAGATAGAAACAAACACAAAACCAACACATGCACGTGAGAGAACAGATTTCTCATCCACCATAAATATACTTGCAGTCAAAGTGGAAAATATAAAAATAGATTTTCCCCACATGTGCGACAGTTACTAGGCCATAAAGATTTACTTTAAATATACTGTACTGAAACTGACTGATTTAAACAATGACAACATTTAACCTTAAAGCAAATACCCCACAAAAAAAACACATTTTAGGACACTCATAAATTTATGAAATTTCATCAGAAATATACAACAGACAAAAGGTATGGATGCCAGACAAAGATAAGGTTGAATCAGAAGGCCAAATCAGCCACGCACAAAGTACTAAAGACTATATAAAAGAGTACCAATGAGAATACAATATTAAACAATTTGTAAACTCACCTTTTGACTGACTTCTTGCAATAAATATACTTAGCAGAACAATCACCGTCAAAGTCCAATTATTCTCCATCGCTACAAATCTTCTCTGACCTTTAAATGTTGTTTATCTCTATGCTCACAGGTAATGCACACTTCAATGTTCTTGAAGTTAAAGCATTTTTAAAGCAGCACTTTCAAAAGCAATCCTGAAATGTCATTTATTCTTTTTCCGTGCTATCTCTGTTTAGATTTAAACCGACTTTATCCAAGTCTTGAGGATAACAGAACGCATACTGATATGTGGACTTCGTTTTTCACATCATCTTATCTCTCTGAGTGAAGTTTGATATACTCTTTCACTTGTCTGAGTTCTCCTCCTTTTGTTTCCTTTTGTGTGACGCTGTTGTACACTTTTTTAGAATTTCATATCTTCTCCCACATGAAAACGCTGACTTCCTGTCTTGGTAACAACGGCTGTCATGTGAGGGCGCTTTCTTAGTGCAAGAAGATTGCAGCTTGGCAGTGTGTGATGTGATGATAGCAATATTTATTGGTTCATTTTGTTGTTTTATTTAGATGGTAGAATAAAGAGACTACTGTGACTTAGTACCCCTTATTCCAAAAATGAATGAAGCTGTTTGAATTGTTTCTGTTCATTCTTTAATATGATCAGAAAGTCACTTGCGCAAAATAAAGGTCGATCAGGATATTTTTACCCTAAAGGGGTTAATTTTTGAAAATCGGACGTCTGGTTATACATTATTAGACTTATTACACAGCTACAGCTTAAGAAACCCTAACCAAATAACTGTGTGGGCATGTAATATGTAATAGTTTTAATTATTTTAAATAATCATACTGTCACCTTCACTACTGTATGTCCACAAATCAACAGACCAATATATCTAATAACAGTATGAGCTGGTTGAAGGTCTGATTATGTGCACATTATTGTAATCAGTTAGAACTTTTGGAAATGTTGAATATTTGTGATATTCTCAAAAAATGAAAAAAAAAAAAATAATACAAATAAATGAATTAAAAAATTATCAATATTTTAACCTTTAAACACTACTTTTGTAAAACGGACAATAATTAATTATTATGCTTAGAATACTTATTTTATAATTGCATTTACTATAATTGCATATTGCATGTATTTACTTATTAGTTATTACTAGTAATTATTATTAGTTATTACTACATGGATTAGACATAGAAAACCTAGGTTTTTTCTTCAGACATACTGGTGTCTATTTTTTTGATGTTGTTGGATACATTCATGCATTTATTATTCATTCGTGATGATTAAGTGGAGGGCAACGGCTGTTTCATTACCGTTTTGAACGTTTTGTCCGATGAGGTTGGAGGGGGGTTGCAAAATGCGTCGCTTGTAAATGCCAGAGAACGCTTTAGGTTAGAAGAAGACAAGACGCATAAGGTTATCTTACAGACTCCAATAAAAATTGTCAATTTAAACAAATAAAACAAAACGGGTTAGCAATGACCATTTTAAAAATGGGTTTATGAGCGTTCTTGTTCTTTTTATGCCATCCATTGTTTTATGTTTAAAGCAAAATAAGTATAGAAGCCCTCAAAGGCCATTTTTATAACTATCTGTACACTGTGAAAAAAAATCCTGTAGAAATTCCAGTATAACTGGCTGCTGGATGCCAGTAACTTACTGTAGATTTAAATTTATGTTATTTACAGGCAACAGTTTGTTCCAAGATAAATAAACATTAAAAAGTCTTTATCTTTACAGGAAAAATAAATAAAATAACAGCATCATGCAAAGAATGGGAACCAATATCAGAAAAAAACTGGAAAATGTTGTTGAGGATTTCTGGTTCCCATAATGCTTTGCATGAGGCAGTTTTTATTCTGTAAAGATACAGACTTATTAATGTTTAATGTTGATTTATTTTTGAACAAACTGTTGACAAAAAATAAATAAATAAATAAAGTATTGTGTTATTATTTACCCACCCCCATTTTCATCCAAGCCTGTTTCTTTGTGTGGAACACAACAGTAGATATTTTGGCTGTTTATGCTCATAAAATTAAAGTCAATGGGGTCCAAAACAACATTGGAATAAAGAAGACATTTTTCAAAAATATTGTTATTCTCCACACTGAAAATATGAATATATAACTTTTCATGTAGCATACTATGGAGTAAATTAATACGTAACTTTACTCATTTCAGTATTTTTCATTTCTCACATTGAACTGAGCCAATTCTAAGCCAAAGTTTAGGTGTGCAATAAAGCAACTGTAACTGAATTTCTGTTGCTGGACCATGTTTGCAAGATAAATGGGTTATGAAAAATAGCACAGTCAGTTCATTCGTGTGCAGATGTTGTGCATAGTTCAGACAGATGCAGTCACACAGGATGTGGTTAGCCAGGCCCCCCTTCAATCACATATGGATATTAGCCGTTGTCAGATCAAATGTGTGTTGGTGTGCTGAGATGTCTGATGAAGCGATACAGATTAGAAAAAGCACATACTCTTTGCACACTGCAACACAATCAGAAATGACCTTTTTCTGCTGACATATAACAAAACCTTCCTCTCACACAAACACCCTGCTGACTGTACTGCATATTAACTTGACAAAAGAGCTTGAACCAAACCACTTAAAGGTCTTGTGAGGCCAGTAGGCCTTATGCTGACAAAGTGATGAAAAAAAAAAAGATATATATATATTATTAGCTGGTTTATTGTCAGTTTAAGACTGAGTTGCCAACTCATTCTCAAAACTAATAATAACCCCACTGACAGAGGATGATCAATTTTTCAATATTTTAAAGGAAAGTAATGTGAGACCAATAGGCCTCTATGCCCTTTATTGTGGTTTTCCTCAACTCAGACCTGAATGAACAACTGTGGTCTTCTAGGGTCTTCTATGTGTCAGTGTGGTGGGTTTTAGATTAAGCTTGGTGTTGATTGCCAACCAAGATACATTGGAGTATTTTATGTATATTCAAAACAATATCAATGGGGATGTATTAGGTTGTACATGTGTACTGAGAATATGGTATATAAATAAAATATTTAGTCTAAAATAATGCTCTACGAGTGCATGAGTGCTGCAGTCTGTGGAACTTTCCCAGAAATCACCTGTACTAAAGTGGGCCAGAGGAAAAATGTATTGCTCAGAGGCTGGTCTCTCATAGCTCACGTTTATATTTACCCTCGTCCAAAGCTTTCAAACGGGGGCTTTCACAGTGATTCAGCTGTGGTTTGAGCTGTGTTCGAAGTTGTAAATTACTCAACAAACGTATGCCTTTGACCTGAATTAACTGTTGGTTATTTATTCATTGAAGTATGAGTGACTCCAGCTGTCCTTTATGTTTAATTCTGAGACCATGCCCTTCCCGTGTCCAGAGTTGCCAATTGATTCTTCACAGGGAGTTTGACTGATAGGCAATCTGACCAATATACTTCACTGTAGAAATTAAATAAATCTTAATTTTTGAGCTTCGAAAATTGGGTCTCGTTATTTTATGACGTAGTTGTCACGCCCGCACAATAGGCTGATCCAGGATCAGCCGTTTGCAGCCACTCCTAATCACCTAATCAGTGATTGTCACCACCTGATCCAAATTAGGACAGCGTAGTTAAAAGCTCGAGCTCAACAGTCACACTTTGGCGGTGATCAAGGTAACCACTCTTCAGTTTACCTTCTGCCTTTCCTTAAAGTTATGCCACTGCGTCATTGAATGTTTTAAGTCTATCTCACTGTTTGATTCAATGAATGCGCTTTCAATCATCAGAAAAGAACCGACTTTACTGATGAGCACCGGCAAAACGGACCTCCTCCATTTCCTACTGTGTCTAGAAATCCTGTCCATAAAGATAATGGACAGGACCGGTGACAAATAGTAGCCCTGCCCGAGTCCAACAGGTCTGACTTACTGCTGGCAATGCATAACAGGCTTCTGCTCTGGTCATACAGAGACCAGGCAGCCCTTAGCAAAGGGACTCAGAGCACCCCTCACAGGAAACCATGACAGACACGGTCCAATGCCTTCTCCAAATTCACAAAACACTTGTGGACTGGTTGGGAAACTGCCATGAACCCTCCAGCACCCTAAAAAGGATATAGAGCTAGTCCAGTGTTCCACGATCTGGATGAAAACCGCATTGTTCCTCCTGGATCCAAGGTTCGACTATAAGACGAATTCTCCCCTCCATTACCCTGGCATAGACTTTCCCAGGAGGGCTGAGGATTGTGATCCCCCTGTAGTTGGAACACATCCTCTGGTCCTCTTAAAAAGTGGGACCACCACCCCAGTCTGCTAGTCCAGAGGCACTGACCCCAGCCTTCATGCAATGTTGTAAAGGTGTGTTAGCCAAGACAGCCACAACATCCAGAGACTTGAGGTACTCAGGGCGGATCTAATACACTACCGGTGCCTTGCCACCGAGGAACTTCTTAACTACCTCTGCGACTTCAGCCCGGGTGACGGTTGAGTACGACTCTGAGCCCCGGCCTCTGCTTCCTCAGTGGAATTAAGGAGATCCTCGAAGTATTACTTCCAACGCCTGACAATATTCCCAGTCCAAGTTGGAAGATTCCCACCTCCACTGTAGACTTGGCAAGGCACTGCTTCCCCTGCCTGAGGTGCAGGACGGCTTGCCAGAACCTCTTCAAAGCTGACCAATAGTACTCTCCATTGGGGCAGTCATGGCCAGATGGATAGCAAGTTGCACTTGTAACCCAAAGGTTGTGGTTCAAGTCCCACATCCGGCAGGAATTGTAGGTGGTAGGAGTGAATAACCAATACCTCCACCTTCAATACCACGACGGAGGTGAGACCCTTGAGAAAGGCACCATTCCCCCAACTGCTCCCATGGGGGCAGTGGGCAACTGCAACTGCTCCGGGTGTGTGTTCACTACTGTGGGTGTGTGCACGTTGGATGGGTTAAATGCAGAGCACAAATTCCAAGTATGGGTCACCATACCTGGCCACAAGTACCTTCACCATGTTCTCAACGAACTCCTCCCAGACCCAAATTTTTCCCAATCACCTAGCCCACAGTTCACTTAGCCCACCAGTACCTATCAGCTGCCTCGGGAGTCCCATGAGCCAGTTTGATAGAATTCTTTTTTAGCTTTACAGAATCCCTTACTTATTGGGCTAGTTTTGGATATCAATTGGGCTGTTATTTTTTGGCAACCCTGTCCCCATCAAAGAAACTGCAGGAGAATTTTTTTGGGTATGCTAAAGTATGTTCTTCAGGTTACGCTGTTTAAAGGGTTAGTTCACCCAAAAATGGAAATTAATTACTCAATAAATTCTTGTGTCGCTCCAAACCCATAAGACCTTTGTTCATCTTTAAAACAGAAATTAAGATATTTTTAATGATATCAGAGAGCCATTTGACCCTGCATAGACAGCAATACAACTGAAATAATCCCAGGTACAGAAAATGTTAAAAACACTGGTTGTATCAAGTCCATGTGACATCAGACAACGTTGCTACGAGAATACTTTTTTGGGCAAAGAAAACAAAAATAACATCAAAATACTCAAACTTTTTTCTCCTATGACTTACGTCTTCCGCCATTTTAGAGAATATTACTGCACAAGCGCATGCTTTCCTCTACGCGTAAACAGCCACAGATTACAAACATGCACATGCTCTCATCCGGATGTAAACAAGGCTGATTACATCAAATATGTCATGGGAGGAGACAAAATTATGTTGTTTTTGTTCTATTTGTGCAAAAAAATATTCTCCTAGCATTGCAAAAGTGAAGCTGGAATGCAGAATGCTCTGACTTTTCAGTAGCTCTGTGAAATTATTCTACATACTGTAAAACGACATAAAATCAGACAGACTGTGAACAGCAGGTGTCGCTTATGGACCAGCAGTAATATAGTGTTTTCTTGGTAACTGCTGAAAACAAAGCACAAGCAGAGCTGCACTTTTAAATGCTACTTCATTATGAGTTATACAAAAGCCAGATGAAAAGAAAATACCATCTAAACTTCTAAAGACATCTAAAGACAGTTTCTTCTGCTCAGAAATTCATTTACATACAGTAAACCCTCACCCAACCCCAAATGTATGGTGATTTGTTTAAAATCGTAAACATTTATCATCATCTTCTTTATCAGCATATTTTCAACCAGCTCAGGGTGCAATGTTACATCCCTAGCAGTAATATATCTTTCAGTAGGTGCTTACAAGGGCCTTCAGGTGGTCTAAATTCACTGTAAACCAGAGCTTATTTGGAAAGATTGCTTTATTATAAAAACAAGCTTTTCAGCCCTTAATTCTGCAGTGGTGCAGCAATACTGATTAATGAGCTCAAAGGTGTATGTTTATAAAGTAATCTACAAAGGCTATGAACGTGGCTCAACCAATCAGACTCAAGAACCAGAACTATCTACTATATAAAAAAGATACACACTTGTGATTTAGAAGCAGATTCATAAAACCAGCTCCGAAACTGGGCCATGTTTGCCCCCAGTGTGAAGAACATTTGAATAATCTGAATTGTGTCCAATATAATGATTCCATGGATGTAAAATGGACATTTTTCATAATCCTGAGAGGCCAAAAAAGAACCACTGTTCTGTAGTGTATCAACTTTTATAATGAATAGTAAATAATCATGAAATTAATGGATATTGGATAGCAGTTCTGATCATTTACAGTAGTTTCGGAAGAATATGATTAGAATTTTTGAGCTCATATTTCAATAAAGGACTTTTGAATTCCGACTTTTATATCTTGGCCACTCTCGGTACAGTCATTTTTGGAAACGTGAAAAATTCTGAAGCAGAAGATTAAATTCTCAAACATGAGGCACTAATATGCTTTATTATTTTTAATGTAATGTATTGAATAAATGCATGTGTGTTGGTAACTCTGCTGTGTTTCTCTAAACACCCACACGAACACATTAAATGTGTGCAAACTTAAGAAGTCAAGCCACAAACAAACAATCCACTAAAATGTTGCCGTGAAGGCTGTATCATTTACGGCAAATCAGATCATCTGCGGCGAAATGCAGTGTAATGGAGGAGCGTGAGGTACTTTCGGTTGCTGTGCGAATGTGTGAGGATGTATCGCACCACCTTTCTGTTTCTCTGCTTATCACGAGAACAAACAAGAGCCGCCATTAGAGTTAACACTTCTCTTTCACCAGTGGTTTGAAGCAGATGCAGGCTAACCTAACCACATGTGCTTAAAAAAACGACCGCAAGTTTATTGTTCTCACACAAGTGATTAGTCTGATATTGTGTCATAATGATAAGTAATTGAGTTAACTATATTTGAGTAATTGTGTGTGTTACCCTAAAAACACAAAGGAGACCAATGTAGTATCTCATCTATGTATATTATATACTATAGCATTAAATATATACTAAATAGTATTAAAAGCGATCTCAACAATGTCACAAACTGTACTCTGCTATTAACATTTCTTCTAATACAATAGGCTACTATTAGAGTACACAGAAGGTTCAAGTCTCTTGAACTATATGACAAACAACCTGAGTAATAAAAGTTTCCTGTGAGATAGACTATAAATGTTTGCAACTTGAGTATGATTCAGACAGCATGATTTAAGACTCATGCAGAAAGTTGAACTTTGCATTGACAAAAAATATTACAGAAGGATGTAACAGAAATAAAACAGGACAAATTGGAGAACAATAGCAAAAGACAATAGCAATAAAAACTTACAACAGTGAAACAGGACCAGAATTTCATAGAATGTCCAAACTTTACAAAGCTAAACGATACTCAAGCTATTTTGCAAAGCGAAAGTAAGCTATTTTTTGTGAATGTGCAAGAATGTTCTCATTCATTAGCATGTTTAGGTAAAAGCAAATGAATTGCTCAGTATGTTTTTGTGTCCTCTGTTGACCAGAAATGTGCACTGCAAGCTGTGTTTTTTAAACTGAGATTTCACCCTAGGGTGAAAGAATACCTGAAACTGAGAGTTTAGAATATCCTGTTGTAATAAAATTAGATTGTATGTCAAATTTAAGCAATATCTCGCAAGTAAGACTAGGAGTGCTCTTGTAGCTAATATCAGCATGATTTCAGCCACCGGCACAAGGCTGCTGTGTGGGGGTAGAATTGTTGCATATTTCCAAATAGATGTATTATGATCCACAAATAAATGTAAAGCCATTGACAAAAAAA
>JAUCMT010000078.1:1227213-1241114 GCA_032357475.1 Enteromius thamalakanensis
CGTGTAAAATAATCGTGATTTCAATCATGACCAAAATAATCGTGATTATCATTTTTTCCATAATCGAGCAGCCCTAATATTTTGTATAGGACCATTTATTTTATTTCTTTTATATAGGCCTATATCATTTTATTGTGTTCTTCTACACAGAAGCTCTGCATGTGCGTTAGGTTATTATATTTTTTGTGCTGCTATTTGGTCGCCTCACGCTGCGCACGTCCGCTACTACATGTTATTAAAGCTTTCTACACCGTTGTAGAGATGGGAGGTTTTTTGAGCTAAATGCTGCCGAATACATAATTTTCTCCGCAGTATTCCTTGACTAGAATAAAAAAATAAAGTGTAGGCTATATATGTATATATAAATAACTAAAATAATAAAACAGACTTGTGCAGCCCAATTTATTTGTGACTGTTACTCTTACACAAACACAATCACATTAAAACTAAAATGGGTGCATAATATTTATAATTTTACTGTCTAATCGTATTCTATGACGTTGCAATTTATAAACAGGCAAAATGTAGATTTGTTACATCAAATAAACTGACTCTGTGTAGCAATTAAACAGGACGTCAAGTACATAAATACAAATTATGTAAAGAACATGGTCAAACTGAACCTTGTGCTTGTGAAAAGACAGCAAAACTTGACTTGCTTCACTTGGCGAAATCATGACGTCATGATTATCGTACTGAAGTTCAAGGTTGCCATGCTAAATAAAAAAAGGAATGCACAATTGCTACCTAAAAATAACACAATCACAATAAAATGGAAATGGGCGCATATAGCTAATATTTATAATTTTACTGTCTAATCGTATTGTATAACGTTACAATTCATAAACAAGGAAAATGTAGATTTGTTACATCAAATAAATAAAAAACTAACACACAATTGCTACCTAAAAATACCGTGAGAAAAGCCACAGACTTGGCAACATCGCAAAGTTGCGCATGCGCTGTGAAGGGGAAACAGGGGAACTAAATTCACCGGAACACTGTCATTTGACCTGTTCGATTGGTGGCTCGTGTGTGTGTAATTAAAAAGTCTATCAATAAAGTATTTGCATTATCTCTCACTCACACACACACACACACACAAATGAAAATGAGGGAAAACAGCAATAATAAACAATGTCAATTCAAGCAAACTATAACAACAACATGGTAAGATGGTCACATGGTAAGATGGTAACATTAAGATGAATATCAGTAATGAACAACAATGTCAAATTAATAAACAGCCAAATGAAATGGAACAAAACTATAAAAACAATAACGCATTAGAAGTGCTTAATGAACTAAGACCATGTCTTTAGACCCTCTTAAAAGACCCAATACTATCACAGGAACGGAGATATTCATTATATTACTGTTAAACTCACTATAAATATTAAAATACGACAAAACCTGCATCATGTATCACAGCTACATTTATGACCTTTGCAGCAAAAAAACCCGCGTGAAAATCCGTTCGGTATTCCGTGAGATATGATGAATTAAATTCGTTGACAGCTCATTACACCTGCTAAGAGTGGAGCGGGTGACCGGTCTAAGATGGCGGCCGCATTTCTCGTTTCCAGCAGCCAATGTGGCGTCTATTCTATATATGTCTATGGTTTGGAGCTTTAGTTTGGAGGATGTTGTGAGCAAAGAGACTTCTGTAACTCTTTGTCGTGGGCTTGTTTTGACCGCCCTCTAACGGTGTAATAGCGGTAGTGACGTGCTCGGATGTTTACGATCTCCATGGTAACCACTACCCCAATCTCTCACAAATAAAACACCCGTTACAAGCAGACATGAGCATCTCTGTGACACGCACATTTCAGAAGAAAAATGAGGGCAGCAAGGGATTCAGACCACAGAGGGCATATGATTATTTATACGGTAAGTTACAGCTCCAAACCGAACGTCTATTTGACCATTAATATATTCGGATGTTATAAATATATATATGTGCCATTTGTTATTTAAAAAGGTTGTTGTATTAAACTGTGGATGTTGGTGTTGCTTTAGACCCTGTATACACATTGTCAGCTGATGTGGATCACGCCAGGGAAAACTTTCGAGCTCATGCCTCAGTGGATCGAGTGGTAAGTTGAGAAAAACCCCAAATGTAGCCTAATTAAGTTAAGTAAATGAAATTTAAACAACTACAAACACTAGGAGAGCACACGGTGTGCTAATAATCTTTCAGCTAGAGTCCTTGAACTGCAGATTTTGTGCTGCTACTTCTGTCTAAACAAAAACCGGAAAACACAAACACATTGTCATTTTCCACTGCGAACTGATTGAACTGGACGGAGGGGAAACACATTTAGCCAAAACATATGCTACACATGCAAGATGCATGTTTTGCAATGTGGAAATAGTCTCATTAAAGCCAACCCGTGAGGGGGAAAAAATAAATAAATAAATAAATAAAAAGTACATAATTGCTTATATTGTCTTTGAAATAGTGTATTTTTTTAATAGATGTGCTGGCAAGCATTTATGTCCAACTAAAATATAGGCTAATATTTAATGTTTAAATATGCAAACTTAATGTCAGGCATTAGAATATGTCTGATATTTCATATCTGTAACAATAAAGTTGCAATGTAGTAGGCCTATATATAATATTAAAAAAACACTCTACAGTTAAAATTATAATCAAGTACTTTACATGTGCTTTAGTATGTTAGTCAACGCAGAAAAATAACTGCTGTACTGCTTTAAATCATGACAAAATATTATTAAAACATAATAAATTAGTATAAACATAAACTCGGTTTTCAGTCCACATGTAGCATGATTCCAATTTAAAAATGCATTTATCCAAGTGAGTTAAAATAACGTCACACTTGTAGTTGATTTAATCCGTACCCAAAAAACTGATTACACTTAGAAATAATGAGCACTTCATTTTAGCACATAAAAAAAGAAGATTGCAAATATCTCAGCATGTAATCCTTTTGGATTTAAAGAAGATGAACAGCAAGTTAGCTATTGAATTTTTACTTCCTTAGAAAGATTTATAAATGTAACATAAAAAGGCTCATGCTGGTTAATTAGGTCTACAACTGTTTGGTTGGCAATTGGATAAAATGCTGCAAGTCTGGACTACTAAATTGTCTTAGGTAATTGAAAGATAAAATGGAGAACCCTGCTGATACTCAAGTGGTTATTTTGAGTTATTACAGGTCTCTCTGAAATACTTAATTCTGATTGGTCTATTGACACATTCTGAGCTACATTGTCCCAATCAATGCAAATCAATATGTCTGGTGCATGTATTTATTAACCCTGCATGTTAATCTCTCAGGACGATGTACAGCAGTCATTATCGCATTATGAATTCTCTCTTAGCAGTCTGTCTCCCAGTGAGAAATTAAAATAATGAGAAATTTAGAGCTTACTAATTACCCTGTGCTTCTGTGTCTTTTGTCGTTGTATCCTCAGGATAGTACTAGTGAACAAAAAAATGTAATTGAAAATAATTAAAGCCACAAAAGGCAAAGAAATAACAAGGCTGACATTTTTGCTAAGCTTACTTACAGTTCCCAGTGAGTGATTAAGAATGACTGTGTTGTGCTGTAATTCATTTATTTAAAAAATACGAGAAAAAACATTACCATTCTTTTGTCTTCTGTGAGGAATGAGAATACACAGTATATACAGTTGTGTTTTGTCTCTATCAGCGGCAAGTCCCAGAATTTAACTCCATGTTCAGTAATCTGCCACATCACCCCCGTTTCACCTTACGCCTGGAAGCCACTGACCCTGTGCCTGCGTTCATCGATCGGCGTTGGCGGGGCTTTGCTGAGCAAAAGAGACAGACCCTGCAGCAACTGACGGGGTAAGATTCATAAATATGATATCGGATTGGCATGTCCAGGACGCGTTTGAATTTATAAACATGTTTAAAAATATAAAAAAAAAATTTTGTTTCCAGGATTTTTTGAAGAATTAAAAAATTCTAAATAAAAGCATTTATTTGAAAAATGTAGGTATTTTGTAATGTCCTTGCTGTCACTTTAAATCAATGCAATGCGTCCTTGCTGAATACAATGTGAATGTAAATGTATTCATTTCCAAAAAAATTAAGAAAACATACTGACCCCAAACTTTTGAGTGATGGTGTATGTTGTATTTGCCAATATGAATTATCAATTCAATAATATTTGTATTTTTGAAAGGTTTGTGTCTCAGGTACATAGACCAAACCATGCAGATGTGACAGGAATGGAACGCTGGAAGTTTTTCAAACGGTAGGATATATAGAAGAAAATTAATGTGAGTGCCAATATAATTAAAGTGTACAAATAAGAATAACATTTTCCCTATTTTGTCCTCCATTTTCCTTCTCTCAGTCCTCTTATTCCTTACTCTCAGCAGATTCCCGCTGATGTTGTATTTGCTTTGCCAAAGTAAGTCAAGTGGTGCTTGTCACTTCAGTCGTAAAGGAAAATAGGCTCATTTTCCAGCTCCCCTAGAGTTAAACAGTTACATTTTATTGTTTTTGAATCCAAATCTGAATCTGGCGGTAGCACTTTTATCTTTAGCTTAGCATAGATCATTAAATCTGATTAGATCGTTAGCATCACGCTCAAAACTGACCAAAGAGTTTTAAAGAGGCGCAATGATATTGCACAGCACCTGAAAATAGTCCCCAGCAATTTCAGGCACTGCGTAATATCATTTTGCCTGCTGCTGCCAAAGTTCTTTGATTATTACGGTTGAATGAGACTATAGTTTCTAATTATATTGGTCTAGAAAATCTCAACTTTTCATTACACGTCAGCCTCAGTACACGATGTAACTATAGAACGGTCAATTTTTTAAATAGGAAAAATAACTAAACTATTTGGTCATTTTTGAGCGTGATGCTAACGGTCTAATTTAGATTCAATGATCTATGCTAAGCTACAGCAAAAAGTTCTCAGCCAGAACAACTGTAAAACTGTTTTACTCTAGAGGAGCTGTAAAAAGGGGCCTTTTTAAAAAAAGTTATTCATTATATATGATCTACCAAAAAATAGAATGTTTTACTATCTTTCTATACGTTTGACTCTCTCTGACTCTCTACACTATTTTTCTCACAGGTCTGACCTCCTTTCTGCTTTGGATGGAGATGAAAAACAGTCCCCCATTCCGTTCCAGCGGAGCGTGGGAGTTCAGACTGATTATCGGGAGAGTGAGACACAAACAGACCCCTTCACTCCAGACTATGAAGTTCGTCCTGGGACAGCCCCCCCTGAGCTGCTCACACTGGCCACACTCACATGGGGTACACAGAACATTATTTAATAACAACAACATAAAAAACATTTGCATGTGAAGATTGAAGCATTGGTATTCACATAATTGCTGGGAGATGTTTTTTTTAACTAACAGTGGTTGTTTTCAGGCCATGGACTGCCTGCAGGTCTGGCAGAAGTTGAGATGATTGAGAGGGCAAGAATGAAGAGAGCTTGGGAGGCAACTCTGCCCTCGCTGAATGACCTCTCTCAGCTGGACAAGAGGAGAAGGATGATGGAAGAAATGGAGAGGAAAGAGTGGGCATTCAGAGAAAAGGAGATAGAGAAGTAAGCACTGCTTATAAAAAATAGTTTGACTAATTCAAATTTTTTGTGGTGGTTTCTCATACCGTCACAAGATACTCTGTAGCTGGATGAGGTGGATATTTTCTGAAAGTCATTTCTGAAACGGGGCTATTAACAGTAAAAACACAAGATGCAGCAAACAGGAATGGTATTTTAAAAAAAGAAATAAATATAATATTTACTTGCTATTGTAAACAAAAGCCCCCAATACTTGCCACGCCTCCAAGGTCTTCTGATTGGTCCACTGTTTTGAAAGTGACATTGATGAGCGGCGAAATGTGTAAAAGTTGAAATTCTTTTAACTTAAGATATTTTTGATGAATTCTGACCCTCCTTTAGTCAGCAATGTAATTAACATGATTGTTCTGAAACATAGCAAAGAGAAAATAATCCATGAGATATCAGGAGTTCAACCGTAATTTTACGAAGCAACAAGATTGCTTTTAAAAATATCTTTTTGCTAAAAATATCTTAATTTGTGTTCTGAAGACGAACAAAGGTCTTACAGGTTTTGAAACGACATGAGGGTGAGCAATTAATGACAGAATTTTTATTTTTGTTGAGCTATCCCTTTATAACACGGCACTTATTTGCGAGATGCTGCAAAAGACACAAGCGAATGGTCAAAGAACTCCATCTATCACATGTTTACATTGTTAAACAATGGAAAAGAAGCGTATTGGAATGGAAAATGTGTTTTTTGTGAATGGCGCTTAAGTGACTACAAACACATTCATGTTGACTTGTTATTTGTCATGTGTTTTATTAGGCTGCAGGAGTCACGTTTGACTTTGCTGGTGCAGCTTCTGCGTCAGAGGGAGGAGAAGCAGGAGGAGGTTAAGATGGATCGACTGGAGGTGTGCTTTTCCCAGCTCAAGCTAGAGAAGGAGGCCCGGGTTAAGAAGATACGCAGTGACTACAACGTTTGTGAGACCACAGTCAGATAAATCATTCTATTTATGTTGCATTTAAAGGGGCTCATCAGTAATCGTAAAATCAGAATTGACATTTTGTTGCTTTAAAGATGTCATATGATTTTGCTAAAAAGAACATTATTTAGTGGATTGCAATGTGTTTATGTGGTTTAAGTTTCAAAAAACACATTATTTTCCACGTTTTTGTTTCTCCTCTAAGCCCCGCCTCCTGAAACCAGTTATTTTGTACAAAGCTCATCGTTCTAAAAAAGCGAGGTGTGCTCTGATTGGTCAGCTATCCGGTGCGTTGTGATTGGCCAAATACCACAGGCATATTGCAGAAATGTTATGCCCCTTACCATAACATGATGCCACGCACCAGCATTATGACACCAAACCAATAAAAAACATAAATGAGGCATTTTTTGCATCCAGTGGAGACTTAATTACTGATTATCATGGCTTAGTCTTTTTTACGCATTGCATCATGCCTCATAAACATAACACCATGCCCTGCATTCGTAATGGAAGAAACGACAAACAAGCACCACTAAAGTTACCCTTCACTGATCAAAACTTGCGTTTGAATAGTAAGTAGCAGGTTCTTTTAAAAAGAAAACAGCTTACTTTAAGGTTGTGAGTCAGAAGCGCCGGACTGTTCTTGCAGAGCTGGAATGGGCTCACTTTATAGTTCACAGCCAGCACAGGCTACTCTCCAGGTTGTAGGAGTCTGTCCTTCGTAAATTCGCTGAACACACTCTAATATTTTTTGTTGAACTGTACAACTGATTTCTAGTTATGTCTTCTTTTGGAATCACAAAGAAAGTAGTTTCAATTTTACAGCGACACACAGCGTCTCCTGAACTAGTGCTGCAGCAACACTACAGCGAAAATAATAGCTCCGCCTTCTTTGTTTGCGTAAACATTTGGGTGGTATTTGAATATAAATAGAAAATAAAATTTGAAATCGCATCATATGGCCCTTTAAATAGTTGACAACATTAAAGTTTTACCATATTTGTACACATTTCTGTGCTTTCCGACCTGACGCATCATCAAAAAAGGTGTGTTTTATCAAATACTTTTAAAAAGGCATGTTTCATGCATAAATGCCATATCGTAGCAGTGCCATCTAGTGGTTGTGTGGTAAACATCCTTGGTATTTCAGCTAGGGTTTGAGCTTGACAATGATAAGAGCAAAATATAAGCAAAATCTGCATTGGCAAGTAAATTAAACTGTGTTACTTGGTAGCTGGTGTGTGTATCAAATGTCAAAATTTGCAATTTAATTCCGTAACCTAACTATATATGTCGTCTGATGTGCTGCATGTGATTGAGTGTGGCATTGTGTTTATTTATACGCAGGCAGCTCATGATCGTTTTCAGTGCTTCAAACATGACAGACACTTCTTTAGCTGATCATATGCTAGTATAATATAAAACATTAATAACAAGAATAACCTTTATATACATTTTAGATCTTTCACTTTAGACCAAAAAGGTTGATAATTGACTTACAAAGCCATCATTCCTACAAAATGACATTACTTGAACTAAATGAAGCATGTATTAGGAGCTGTCAGGACATTTGAGTTTAACACAGATTATATGTTGAAGTCGCATTATCCTGATTCTTTAAATAACAGGCAAACTGACATAATTTTATAATTTTCCTGTTTCTCCAAGCAATGCGGAAACTGCTGGCAAAACGGAGGAATGTGGAGGGAAAGCTGGAGAGACGTGATATTATAAAGGATTACTCAGATTATGGGTTTCAGACATATGCACCTCGGTCACGGATTGGCCAGATCTCTAACCAAAATTCCAACCGCAACGTGGTCAAGAGTCACTTTCTCACAACATATGAAGGTCTGCTTCTGTTTACAGAAGATGTTTTCCTAATGACTATTCAGGATGCAGTAAAGTTTGTAGTTAATCATTTTTTTTATTCATTTTGTTTGAGAAATATTTAATAAGGTGCAAATGACAGTTTTTCTATTATTATTAATTTATTATACCTTTCTTTGTTTAGTATGTTCTGACATTCTTTCTTTTATTTTTGAAAAATATACATAAAAATCACTAACACTATTGTACTTTTTTCTGAAATAAATCATCGAGAGATGTGATATATTAATAACTTCAAAAAATGTATCTACTTTAAATAAGTTATTTTACAAGCACTTTTAAGCTGAAATTTGAATGTCTATGACTGGCCTGGAGTGATATCTCAGTGTTTCTCAGGTCTGTTAGAACTGGAGAAAGGTCTCTCTCCATCTGTCATGGAAACTAGATTTAAAGCACCGAGACCTAAAGTGACTAAAGGCTTCATCACACGCTCAGCCCGCAGAGAACTAGATCTCATTAAGACTCATCAGGTAATGAACAGCTGGGTGCCTTTCACACTTAATCAGACTGTGGGAGGAGGTGTATGAAGTGACAGATTTTCCCCTGACCTCTCGTTTCCCACTAGGCTCTGAAGGAGAAAAAGAGCCACATGGTGGAAAAAAAGCCTCTGGGGTTCCTCCTAAAAAGGGAAAAACCTGCTCCACGACCTCCAACCCCTGCAGTAGAAGAACCCCCAGAGGTACAGCCCACGTTCATGCTGTAGTATCTGTAGATCTTGGTGAGAAAGTGTGCAGTTTGCAAGTCAAAACGTGCCTACACAGGGCAACCCGTAGGTAGAAGCTTTGTGATTCTCTAAACTAATAGATTCTCTAAACTAATAACTTTCCGATAGAGTCAGCAAGGTACAGTATAAAACTAATTAGTGCCAAACAATGTTGGGATTATTTTAGTGAACAATTATCAGATTTCTTAAGATAATAATTAACTCCATACAATTCACTTCAAGTTTGTTTGTTTTTTTCACTTTCATAAATTACTCTACTTTATTGTGGAGTATTACTGAAAGTGAATACCTGTACTTTCACTTACTCACAACTTTAAGGAAATGTGTGTATACTTTCATGACTGTATTTCTTAAAACACTTTAAAAAATGACACTTTGTAAAGCTAAATGCAAAGTTTTATTTTAAATCATTGTAATTGTCATTTTATAAAGGAGTATACTCATGATGTGTTGACTAATATACAAAATACTGTTCAAAGTGTTTTAATTTCAACTGTGTTGAAATAATAATAATTTAATTTTACATTTAAAGTTAATACATGCTAAATTTAGTAAACTGCTTTGTAATAATGATAATTAAAAATGAGGACTTGCAAATATATTTAAATATGTAGCATGCAAATTTCAGAAGATGTTACATTAAATGTTATTTTAGTATTCTTGTCTTATAATAATTATTTCTAAAGTGCATTGTTTTTCATAACAGTAAGATTGTGTTTTAAGGACTTAAAAGAAGTACCGCTCTAAAGTGACTTTTGTTGAATGGTTTATTTGGTCATACTCTTTCCATGATGCATCTATCATTCTGAGATATTAGTGTTATGTCTGTTACAGGGAGACGAGGAACTGGAACTGGCCATTATCTTTTTGCAGAAATTGCTCAGAGGAAGATCTGTGCAGAATCAGGTATGGCTCAATGGGTGAAGCATGCTTTTCTAACTGATGGCGTGTTAAGTCATTGATGTGAATGGATAACACCTGATGGTTGGCAGATGTTCGAAGGAAAAGAGAAACGGTTGGAACTGATCCAAGAACTGCGCACCACCCACGCACTGCAAAGGGAGGAACAGGACAAGAAGGAGGTGGAAAAACAGGTCACACTTGCCCTGCAGAAACAGAGAGACATCCAGTCTGAAAGAGTAAGACCAGAGATGTAATGTTTAAGATATGAAAAAAAGCACCTGATGTAGCATGTGAACTTTGACTGTTAAAACAATGTGCTTATCTCAGTACAATCAAATTACAGTTTTTTTTTAGGCACTCAAAACATCAGCACTGCTTGTACCATAGATGTTTTCAGGCATTATTGTGAAGAGTCAGATTTTCCTGTTTTGAAATGAAGCTGTTCTATGTACTATGAAAAGATTTTCAGAATTTTTCTGTAATGTTCAGAACTCAAACCCCTCCCTCCAGTAAAAGAGTTTCTTCATTGGAACAGATTTGAAGAAATGTAGCACTACATCACCTAGGGATCCTCTGTAGTACATGGGTGCCATCAGAATCAGAGTACAAACAGATGATAAAAACTTCACAATATTCCACAAGTTATCCATACCCTTCCACTCCAGTCCATCAGTTAACATCTTATGAAGTGAAAAAGTAGTTTGCAGTTAAAATGCCTTGATGTATTTGCTTCTTACAAACACATCACTGTAGTCATTATATACTACAGTAAACTGCTTGATTTGTGCATATTTCTTTCCTGACATTACTTTTTCATTTTCACTAGAGAAAGCAATTTTATTCTTTGCAGAAAGTTAGTGGATTAACTGGAGTCATGTGGATTATTTGTGTTTTTTTTTAACTGGTTGAACTCTCATTCTGAAGGCACCCATTCACTGAAGAGGATCCATTGTGATATAATGATATTTTTTTTTGGGTGACTTTAAAATCTTAAGACCAAGATAGAACTTTTGTACTATAGTAAAATTTCCATCTTCATTCTCTTGCTGTCTTCTCTTAGGAGTCTCAGACTGAGTCCTACATAGCTGGCCTTTCAGGAGGAGTGATTGTGGACATGCTGGACTTTCTATCTAAAGAGCTGGTCCGGCTCCAGGAGGAAAGGCGTATCCATGCCTTAACCCTATTGGCTGAGAGAGACCGTCGTATTCGTGAGGCTGAGGAGAGTGGAAGACGGCAGATAGAGGAAAGGAGACGCAGAGAGGAGGATGAGATATTTAAACAGGTCATTAAAACATCCATCTACAATAAATCTCACACTACCATTCATAAGTTTGAGGAATTTTGGATGCATTGAATTTAATCAAAAAGGACATTTATAATATTGAAAAATGTATTTCCAATTTAGGTAAATGCTGTTCTTTTGTGTCATGATTTCCTCAAAAATATTATGCAATAGCTGTTATATATATATATAAATAATATGAATAATAAATGATGCTTAAACAGCAAATCATTATATTAGAATGATTTCTGAAGGATATTGTGACACTGAGTACTGGAGAAATTATTTTGAAAATGAGCCTTTGTATCAGAGTAGTAAATTACTTTTCACAATATATTTAAACAGACACAGTAATTTTAAATTGCAATAACATTACAGTTTTTACTGTATTTTTGAATTAAATAAATGCAGTCTTGGTAAGCGTAGGAGACTTATTTCAAATTCTTAAAAAAAAAAACAGCAGCTTTAAACTTCTGAAAGGTAGTGCATTTGTTTAAGTTTGTATATATGCATGGTTTATGTTTATTGATGAAGCACACTGCCCCCAAATTCTTTAATAATGTCACAAGGCAATCAAAATATTTTTACATTTTTTTTTTTTTTAAATAGCCTTGCAATCTTTATTTTCTCTATCAAGATCTCTTATCTATGTGTATATCATTTGGTATCAGGTGGTCAAGGTACATCAGGACACAGTAGACATGTATCTGGAGGATGTCATCCTGGGCTCCATTAACCAGACAGCTGATGCTGAGGCCAGAGAAGAGATTCATCGCAAGGCTGAGGAGCTCAACAACATCACGTATGCCATGGAGGAGACGTACGTTCCCGCTCTTGAATGCTGTGACATCTAATTAAATCTCAAACCTGTTTACCGGCTTACTGTTGACGAAAAACAAACTCTAACTCTTCAGCAAGGTCAAAAGCTTTTGAATGATCAAAATAAAACACTTCACTCCTGAAGGAAAGGGATCGTTTATAAATGCACCTTTAGATATGAATGTGTATGAAAGATTCTCTCAGCCCTGTACTGACATTCAGAGACTGTAAGACATGTTTGTTACTGACAGTTACTTACGTCATAGGTTTTATTAGATTCAAGATCATTGTGAAGCTGCCAAGGGTGTGAATCACTTGAGAAAAGCTTTGAATGCTTTTTGATATTATAACCTTGAACTCTCTATACATCCACAAGACCCTTAAATATGATATAAAGAAGCAATTGTCAATCCCGTTCCTCGCGCCCCACCACTCTGAACATTTCAAGTTTCTCTTGTCGCTACAGACATTTGTTCTATTTGAAGGTATGTGCCCTGCTAAAGTGGACATCACCGGATATTACGCCACGATTCCAGTTCGAACTCGAACTTATGCGTTCCATTCAAAGTGCATTTAAGTACGCGAGACGTAATTTAAATCCTATTCACTTGTTTACAGCACAAATCTGCGGATGAATGATCCAAAGTGAAGTAAACTTTAACAGATTTCCTCTGCTTAGGGAGCAATGAACACTGTGTAGGGACCATGTCAATTGGAACACAGTTTAGGCACGGAGCCCTCTTCTAACGAGCTGATTATCAGAATGCGAGGACCAGGATTTAGAACCGCTGCTGTAAAGGCAGGCCATATCAAATAAATACCTTGATAAAATAGCAAGATAATGCATGTAAGGTTCACATAACATGACTCAGTTTCCATCTTGAAAATAAAATATACAAACTCATGCTTAGATTTGTCTAAAGGACGACTTCCGCTCATTGTCCTCTGCCTATTTAAAAACTCTGCAACGTTCGAACTTACTTACCCTGCAAGAAACAATGATTACTGTACAGCATAAGAAATATAAAATATGTATGAAATCTGTGTCTATATGTTCTTTCTCTCAATAAATAATAAATTATGGATGACAGATGTAGGAGTCACTATAGGAAGTCACTAGAATCAGATACTGGCAGCCATTCAACTGAAATAATAAACATTGTATGACCAAGTTACAGAGATCATTGCTACAGTATGTGTCCTTTAGCAAGGCTTGCCAGCATTGGCTGTTTTAGAACATTTCCTTTGTCACAAACAGAATCAATCTGCTCTAATCAGATGGTGTTGTGTCTTTTTTTGTCTGTGTATACGTGCAGGAGGAACAGTCAGCAGTCTGAAGAGATTGTGGCAGAACTCATCTACAGATTCCTCATTCCTGAGGTTCAGAAGATTGCTGTCAGAGAAAGAGGTTGGTTATTCAATCTGGCAGATAATCACTAAAATAGTATGTCATTAATGTTATTATCTACTTAACCTTGTGTTATTAAAAGATGTACAATGTTGTTTTTTTGTTGAACACATAGTAATAAAAGGAGCAGAATCTACCAAGTTGCTCTTCTAGATACAATGAAAAGAGATGATTGCTAAGAACGTTAAGCAGATGTGGCAGCGCTAACGTGAAATATCTGTTTACATTTCCAAACATTATTTAGTCTTTAATTGTAATAATGCATTGAGATTATCATCTGCACAAGGAGTCTGACAACAGCCAGTGCTCCACACAGAGATCTGATCTGATCATCATCCAGTCTGTCTGGAATCAC
>JAUCMT010000078.1:1252401-1272904 GCA_032357475.1 Enteromius thamalakanensis
GGATAGTAAGTAAAGATCATGTTTCATGAAGGTATTTAGTCAATTTCTTACCGAAAATATATTAAAACTTAATTTTTGATTAGTAACATGCATTGATAAGATCTTCATTTGGACAAAAGGTGATTTTCTCAGCCTCAGATTCCAGATTTTCGTTTAGTTCTCTGTCAAATATTGTCATACATCAATGTATGTCATACATCAATGGGAAGCTTATTTATTCATCTTTCATATCATTTCATATCAAAAACTTAATTTTGGAAAATTAACACTTACGACTGTTTTTGTTGTTTAGGGTCACAAATGATGACAGAATTGTCATTTTTGGATTAACTCTATTTTATTAATTGATCCAGCTGACCCAAATCTCTAGGGTTTGGCATTGATAACTCCATTTAAGAATCTTTACTGTTCCTTCAAAAGGAACTGTTAACTGAAAGGTCCTTAGTGGAACCCAAAACAGTTCTTCTATGGCATAGAGTGCAGTAACAGAACTTGACAAAGGTCATCAATGATATTTTTTTGAAATATGTTTGTGTCCAGTAGCTTTTAAAACGGCTAAATTCAGTTCATCATTCAGTTTTTGACTGTTGTGATTTGCATACATTTTTTGAAAGCAACCTTTAAAAAAGGAAGTAATTATAGAGTACAGTGGCACATGTGAATTTGTGGCTAGCCTGCATAGCGGGCGTCCAACTTCAGTCACACTGTAATTGTTTGTTTCCCGGTGTGCTTTCAGCATTTAAAAAAAAACAAAAAAAAACATGAGAATTATATTGGTTATTGCACAAAAGATGTGAATGTTCAGATGCTTTTTTTTTTTTAAACAGTATAAGCCAATGTTGACCCTTTTGGGTCATTCTTGTCGTACACAGACCAAACGATTTGATGACAAAATAGATTTTCTTTTGGACCCCATTGACTTTCATTGTGTAGTAAAACAGTAACAGTTTCTAAAAAAAGTTTCTGTAAAATATTTTCATTAGTTCTTTCAAACGATGCTATACAGACATGAGGTAAATAATGACAAACATTTATTTTTGGGTGAACTAACATTTTAATGCAACAAAAAATGCCACAGATATTTGAAATAATTGTTTCCAAAACACTTTTCTAGTACATTTCTCTGACTACATGTAATATAACATTTGTTCTGTTCTATTCTGGTTAAGATATGTAACACACCTTTAAATGTAACACACCTCCCAGAGTATGTAAGATGTTTCAATATATTAGATACTTGATTGAAAAATTATAAAAATTATACTTGTTAATGCTGAGAATTTTGTGTTCCAGTTTTGAAGCATTAATAAATAGACATGGACAGCATGCTTTGTGATTTATAGTTAGAAAACAAAAATCATTTGCCCTTGTGAAAATAAAAATGTTCCTGAAAATCAGTTCCGAGGAGGAGCCCTTTGATGAAGTTATTGTTTGACACTGGTAGACAACCGTGCTCATTTCTTATTTTTTGTGCAGTCAGTGAGATTGACTCTAGTGTGTTTGTTTGAAAGGCGTGCCATGAAGCGACCCGCACAGCTCTGCTGTCCGTTTCAGAACGCCTGTGTCATCACGAAGAGCAACAGGAGACAGTGCCAGTCCTGCCGACTCCAAAAATGCCTCTCAATCGGGATGAAGAGGGAGCGTAAGTTAAATTGAGCCTTACCTTCCGTATTCTGTAAGCTGCTCTCACTCAGGGCAGAGTAATGAAAGAAATGTTTGATTAAGGGTTACGCTTATTAGCCTAACAATAGTCATCAGAATGATGAACGGTTCAAGTAATTGAATTAGTCTGTAGGCTGCGCAAGGCTGTTAAGTAACAATACAGCTTGTCGAATTAAAATAATATTGTGCGTTCACTAGCATTACACTTGCTCTACGCTGCAGAATTTAGATCTTATTATTTAGCACAACCCAGTCCACCTTTACTCTTGTCAGTGTGATATAGTAAGCATATTTAATGTACAGGGTGGGCCATTTATATGGATACACCTTAATAAAATAAGAATGGTAGGGGATATTAACTTAATATTATCTTGAAAAGTGTCCCCGCTCACATATACTAATGTGCCACAAACAGGAAGTTAATATCACCCAACCATTCCCATTTTATTAAGGTGTATCCATATAAATGGCCCACCCTGTACAATATGTTCAAATGTTTGGTGTCAGCCATGTTTCGTTTTATAAAGAATATCTCCTTGCTTTTTTTAGACTTTAGTCTGCAACTTTAGGGATCTTCTCTATGCAGGTTGTATCGCTCCAAAGAGAAAGGAGCACTTGAAATCACATCATATGACCCCTTAAAACTTTTGAACAGTAGTCTACTCATAGCTGTGTGTAAAAACTTCTTCACAGTGTAACTGTCACCTTGTGTCCTGTGCTTCTTTTCTTCAGTGATCATGTCAGACGAGGCTGTGGAGAAGCGGAGGATGCAGATCAGGAGGAAGAGGATGCAGGAGGAACCTGTGACGCTCTCCCCTCAACAGGAAACTGTCATACAGGAGCTGCTAGCAGCACATCACAAGACCTTCGACATGACTTGCGCCAACTTCATTCAGTTCCGGGTAACATATTTACCTTATTATGATTGTCCGATTGAGATTCAGAAGTGTGTCTCTTGAAATATATTTTTAAACGCTGTTTATGCCTGCAGCCTTTAGATCGAGATCAGAAATCCATTTCTGAGCACAGTCTAGAACCAAACTGTTGCAAGTCCATGAACAAACCTCCATCTGAGGATGCAATGCAGCGGACCTTCAGCTATTCCTCGTCCCCTTCGTCCAGCATTCAGAGTCCGGAAAATAAAGACAGGAAGAAACACAAAAATTACATTTTCACCACTCTGCCCCATTTTGCAGACCTCACCACGCACATGATCAAGAATATAATCAACTTTAGCAAAACGCTTACGATGTTCAGGTAAACGCTGGTAGAGATTCATCACTGGTGGTTTCAGTCTAGTAGCTCGACAAATGGAAGATTATAATGAAGCTGTTGTGTTTTGAATGACAGGGCTCTAAACATAGAGGACCAGATCGCCCTGCTGAAAGGAGCCACCTTTGAAATAATTCTAATTCACTTCAACATGTTCTTCAATGAGGTGACAGGCATCTGGGAGTGCGGCCCGCTGCAGTACTGCTTGGATGATGCCATGCAAGGTGAGGGCCTTTATTTCAAAAGATTGTGGTTTGACTTTCTTATGAATTAATGCAAGGATTCAGTATATTGATCAAAAGTGACTTTTATAATGCCACATGATGTTTCTATTAAAACATTAAATGATGTTTTTGTGAACTTTGTGTTCATCAAAGGGTCTTAATTTTCCAAAAATAAAATAAAATTTTCATTAATTAAAAGGCAAATTTTTTTTCCCAGCATATATATATATATACATTTACTACAGTATATGAGGCAAGTACACATTTCTGCCGTCACACAGCACTAAGGTCACTAAAGGTTTCCATGGTTTCCCATGTTTTTTGTGTTCCGTGTACAATAAATGTTGAGCTATACTGGGAGCATAGACTTTTGTAATGTGCATTAGCATTTTATAATTCATTGCTTTCAGTGAACACTTGAAGTACAATACATTTGTAGTGCTTAAGAGGAAGAAAAGCAAACAAAGCTGTAAGGAGAGCAGAAGCACTGAGATGACCGACTGAAAAGGTCTCTGTCACCGACACATAACACTTCAGCTAAGAGGAAGAGGAAGAAGAGAACACCAGGGGAAGCAGTCGGAGGAACCCCCTACAGTGCTAGAGAGGTGTTGAGAGCACAGCAGGGCAGCATATAAAAATAATGAGGCAGCATGGCAGTGCTACACGGCAAATAACATCTCAGAGAACAGAATAGCCAGAAAGGATTCTACAAGGCTGCTTCAGGAAGCACTTTCTGCTTCAGTACATGTGTCAGTCTGCAATTATTGTTGAGAACATTAAAGGGTATTAAGCAGGTTGAACTTTTATGACATTGTTTACTTTAAACATTCCTTTTAGTTCACGTTTGCGAATATTTGCAAATTTTCTAATTTTTACAATTTGAAGTTTATACCCAACAGTTCTTATTTTAAAAAAAGGTAACTGGAACTTTTTATTCCATCTTTTTCTTCTCTCAGAATCACAGGCTTGCGGTATCATAGTATCTCTCAGTGATTTAGCATTACAGCTCACAGTTCTGTTTTTTGGCATGTGATATACATACAGTGGGGCAAAAAAGTATTTAGTCAACCACCAATTGTGCAAGTACTTTCATTAGAATTTTTTTTTAATGAATAAATTGGTACATTTCTGGGTAAAATAAGTATTTGGTCACCTACAGACAAGCAAGATTTCTGGCACTCACAGATCTGTAACTTCTTCTTTAAGAAGCTCCTCTGTCCTCCACTCGTAACCTGTATTAATGGCATCTGTTTGAACTCGTTAAAAGACACCTGTCCACAACCTCAAACAGTCACACTCCAAACTCCACTATGGACAAGTGTTGGACTATGGACAAGAGCTGTCAAAAGACACCAGAAACAAAATTGTAGACCTGCACCAGTCTGGGAAGACTGGATCTGCAGTAGCTAAGCAGCTCGGTGTGAAGAAATCAAGCAATTGTGTGAGCAATTATTAGAAAATGTGGGAGCAATTATTAGAAAATAAAAGACATACAAGACCACTGATAATCTCCCTCGATCTGGGGCTCCACGCTAGATCTTACCCCCAGGGGTCAAAATGATCACAAGAACTGTTAGCAAAGATCCCTGAACCACACAGGGGAGCTAGTGAATGACCTGCAGAGAGCTGGGACCAAAGTAACAAAGGCTACCATCAGTAACACACTGTGCCGTCAGGGACTCAAATCCTGCGGTGCCAGATGTGTCCCCCTGCTTCAGCCAGTACATGTCCAGACCAGAGCATTTGGAGGATCAAGAAGAGGACTGTGATGATGTCATATGGTCAAATGAAACTAAAATAGAACTTTTTAGTAAAAACACAACTTGTGGTGTTTGGAGGAGAAAGAATACTGAGTTGCATCCAAAGAACACCGTACCTTCTGTGATGCACGGGGGTGGAAACATCATGATTTGGGGCCATTTTTCTGCAAAGGGACCAAGACGACTGATCCGTGTAAATGAAAGAATGCATCGTGAGATTTTGAGTGAAAACCTCCCTCCATCAGCAAGGTCACTGAAGATGAAACGTGGCTGAGTCTTTCAGCTGACAATGGTCCCAAACACACTGCCTCGGGAACGAAGGAGTGGCTTTGTAAGAAGCATTTCAAGGTCTTGGAGTGGCCTAGCCAGTCTCCAGATCTCAACCCCATAGAAAATCTTTAGAGGGAGTTAAAAGTCTGTGTCCCAAATCATTACTGCTCTAGAGATCTGCATGGAGGAATGGACCAAAATACCAGCAACAGTGCCTGAACACCTTGTGAAGACTTACAGAAAACCTTTGACCGCTGGCATTCCCAACAAAGGGTATACTGTATAAAAAAGTATTGAGATGAAATTGTGTTATTGACCAAATAATTATTTTCCACCATAATTTAAATGTTTTTTGTTTTTTTATCCTACAATATTATTTTTCTGGATTTGTTTTATTATTTTGTCTCTCATAGTTAAGGTATACCTATGATGAAAATTACAGGTCTCTCTCATCTTTTTAAGTGGAAGAACTTGCACAATTGGATGTGATGGGATAGTGGGGAACCGGTTTGAAAACAGCCATTGCCTTTGCTCCTAGTGGAAATAATGGCTTCAATCCTTTCACACTCAAGTTTGACATTTTTTAAGTGCCACGCTGCAAGGCTGTGTGTCTGTGAACAGAGAGAGTTCATGTACTGTAGATGAAATGCAGTGAAACTGGTTAAAGAAACCCAAGTGTGTGTGTGTGTGTGTGTGTGTGAAACATTGAACCTGTTATTAGCCAAGAATGGCACCTTAAAGTTTGTCACTACTTGCACAAACCTACTGTCCTTGGATATGACTTGCTGAAAGACATTTAAAGTCATTCTGTGATGCGCAGCTGATTTTCTGCATCATTACTCCAGTTTTCAGTGTCACATAAATGATTTTAATAGGCTGAATAAAAGTACAGATTTTGTCAGACAGACAAATGCACATGCTCTCATGATCTCCCACATTCACACGTCACTGACACCCGTTCTAAACTCAGAAATGTGACTCATCGCGGGGAAGTAATATGGAGGGTGTAGATGGCATTTTAACAGCATGTGAGCTGATGATAACGCTACAGATGACAGATCTACTGTATTGCGGTGTGTTTTAAATATTATATGTTTATGTTTCATAAAGCGTACACCACAATCTCTTTGCTTACTGCATAATTAGTGTGGCCCTTTCTAAGACCCTTTATGTGGCATTATTAAAGGCTTCAATCAATCCTTGATTTTTTTCTACTATTTGCTTTGCAAGGCCGTTAAGTTTCCATAGCAGCTGGAGAAGTGGCATTTCAATACGTATTGAATAATTATTTTCCATCTCCAGTCTCTGAGAGACAGCTGTAAAGCCTTAAGATGAATTGAATGCCGTATTGTATGTCGTCACCCTGACAACTGATTTCATACAGCTGTCATTCACAAAGGTCGTTATATTTAATGATCCCTTGCATTGTTGTAAACCAAGCAGACGTGAGTGTTTTACCGTGTGGACGTAAGGCAGCAATAGCCAGGAAATATCTAAAAGCAAAATCCCTGTGACATCTCTAATGCTTCTAGTCTTCAGTCAGATCAAATGGAAATATTTGCAGTATAGTGCTCAGTTAGGCATTTAAGCCAGAGCCAATATGAATATTTTCCATCTAATTCTTCCAAGATCAAATGATTTGAGCTTTGCACACGGACTTTAATGGGATTTGTTTTCTTTTTCTTTCTTTCTTTTTTGTTTATTATATTTTAATATTTTTTTAATAATATATAATATATATATATATATATATATATATATATATTGATGTTTAGTTTGTTTATAAATATATTTAACTATTTAATAATAAATAAATAACCTCTAACACTGAAGACAGACCTCTATTTGTAACTCTAAGAATTAAGATACATTTTTATCATGTTACTTGTATTTTGTCTTTTTTTTTTTCTTTATTTTGTGCTACTTTTGCATTTTATTAGTATTTCTTTCTTTTTTTTTAGTTTGAGTTTTTTTTTCTGTTTTGCTTTTAATAATTTTATTTTAATTTTCATTTAAGTTTTATTTTACATTTTGTGGTGTTATTTTTATTAGTTTTTCATTTTTAAATATTTTTATTTATCTTTAATTAATTTTTATTTCAGTTTTAGTAATAGGTAATTCATCAGTTTTCGTTTCAATTTAAGTTTAAATTTTAGTCGGGTGCGTTTTGAGTTACTAATTTAAGGTTTTCCTAATAATTTATTTATTTTTTCTTAAAAAAGAAACAGTAATTTTTCACCTTACAGCATGTACTGCACCTGTTTTGAAAGCATTTACTTGTAAACATTCTGCATCAATTTGCCTTTTTTTTCTTTTTTTCTTTTTTCACACTCTCCTTCACATGTTTTGACATTTTCCCCTTCTCTCCTCCTTCACTGGGCAGCTGGTTTCCAGCACCATCTGCTGGACCCTATGATGAATTTCCATTACGCTCTGCGCAAGCTGCACTTACGTGAAGAGGAGTATGTGATGATGCAGGCCATCTCGCTCTTCTCCCCAGGTACTTTAGAAGAACCTCAGCATAGACATGAACACACGTCCTGTTATTTACCTCTCACTTGTATGTGTGTTTGTGTTTTCATCCACAGATCGCCCCGGCGTGACGGATCACAACATGATCGACCACAACCAAGAAACAGTAGCCCTCACACTGAAGGCCTACATTGAAGCCAAGCGGTCCAACGCAGATAAACAGTAAGAAGGCTTTATTTCTGTCTCACTAGTGAACAAAAAACCTGATTGCGCTTTCATTTAAACCATCTCCTCTTTCCAGTCTGCTGTACCCAAAGATCTTGGCGTGCCTGACCGAGATGAGGAGTATGAACGAAGAGTATACTAAACAAGTGCTGAAAATCCAGGACATTCAGCCTGATGTGTCTCCGCTCTTATTGGAAATAATCAGCAAAGACAGCTAAGCCTTCACTAAGCTAATGAGACTCACCAGTCTTGAACTTACGGACTTTCATCTGAGGACACTAAGAACTTAAAAACAGCGAGGACAAGGACTGTGCCTACTGATAATGAACTACTGAACTGTCTGCAGCACACAGTAACTGTATTTTTATAATTGTGCTACTAAATGTATTTGTGTTCAAGCAATCTTGTCCCGAGAGAACAATATGATTCCTAACCAGATGTAGGATGGCACATTTTGTCTTCTATGTTCACTGCACGATTGAAGCTTGAAATGTGGGGTTAGATTGAAATGGATACATTTTCTTCAGTTTGCAGGATATAAAGAGATGCTGTTAAGAGAACACTATTATGACAGCATGAACTTATAAAGCGACAATCTGATACATACAAGTAATTTGTGTTAATGGTCTGTCTTGACAAATCTGTTTATTTATTGTTCATTTTTAAATGCAGAATAGTATGCTTCTAGGTATGTTGTATTATATGGAGAAAAAATAAATAAATGTGTTATATATATATATGCATATGTAGTATATAATAACAGTGCCAATGTCAGATGTGAGTAGCTGTATTTAATTCCACAGTTTCCGGACTAGAATGTATGTTATGAATGTTATGAATCTCATAAAGAACATGTTCAGGTCTTAATGAATCATAAATGTCAGCCTTTAGGAATTGTTATTGCCATCACAAATTATTTATACCAATGCTAATTTAATTATGCTAATTAGAACATGCCTTTTTTTTCATTAAGGAAATTATAATGCAAAATATCTTTCGACGATTGTTTTTATATTCATAGTTTCATCACAATTATTTTTCATTACAGTAATGCGAATAGGATTGTTTTTGCATTTCAGAAATGTGAAAATCTCTTTTTTTTTTTTTTGTATTGTTACATTTTCAAGATTATTTTTCATTACAGTTATGAGAATGAAAAATTTATGCAAAATTTGTGTTTTGTTTTTGGACCTGAATACGTTCTTGTCAGATTTGGTGAGATTCTCTCTCTGATGTGTGGCTCATTTCATGTCTGCTGTGAATGTTTTCTGTTAAAAGCTTGCTGTATTTTGCGGAACATGAATGTCAGGAATCAAGAGAAGCTGCAAGGTTTCGTCTCGAGAAGCGATTGCCTTTAAATATGCTTCACTCAGCAGTGAGCGTAACCTTTTTCACTTAGTGCATTCAGGGCTTAAAGCTTATTTACTGAGCAGACGTCAGGGCAGAACTGAAAGGTCATTCGGACCTTTTCTGGTTTGTTTTGTCAAGAAAGCTGAAGTTAACCGTGATAATGTAAAGATTGTGAGCAGGTGTCATCCGTGTGTATTTGACATGACAGTGTAGAGCAGATGTTAAGGGTTCAAGCTAGGAGTGCAGTATTTCTTTTAATACAAAAGAGGATTATTACACATACTTGTCTGAAATACAAGCGGAGTATTGAGATTTCAGGCGTCTCAGTAAAGAACAGACACGTTTAAAATGCCTTCATATTGGCAAGCTGTGTAGATTTAGCAGTTATTTCATCATTTCTACACAATACACTCAGGTTTTCCGTCTTTACAGTGGGTTTTTTCAAAGAAAGATATATATGAATCTCTCAGGAAAATAAAATCTAAAATTGAATGAAAATGTGTGGTTTTTTTCTTAATATTTGTGAAGCCTATTTTAATAGTTGTTATAAAAAAAAATTGATCACAAATATATAAATATTGTTACAATTTAAAATAACTGAATATATTTTAAAATGTAAATAGTTCCTGTGATATATTTAATATGTAATGCTTTGTGTATTTGTGTGTGTGTATATATATATATATATATATATATTAGTGCTGTCAAATGATTAATCACATACAAAATAAAAAAATTCACATATGTGTGTTCTGTGTATCATTATGTATTTATAAATACACCTGCGGTATATATTTTAAATGTATTTATGTATTTATATGGTCATATACATTTTTATTTTTTTTTTGTAAAAGTTTTCATGGCCACATTGAATTGACCCCAAAAATGACCCAAAGTTTTAAACGATAATCAAAACAGTTTTATCCAAAGTCACCTGAACTTAATTCAAAGTACATTTTATTTGATCTCTACGGTGTCCGAAAGAGAGCTCAACGCGCTGCAACTTTAAAATAACGCATGCAAACAGAAAAAAAACGGCTGCAACTTAAAAAAAAAAACTTCTTAATCAATTTGACAACACAGGTGCTGCAAACACACAAACCACAACGGAAATGTTTCAGGGGGACCTCAAAAAGTGAGTTGTCAAGTTGATGATGTTTTTTAAGTTGCAGTTTCTGTTTGCATGCGTTATTTTAAAGTGGCAGTGCGTTGAGCTCTCTTGGCCACCGTAGATCTCAGGCACGTACCAGAATCCCCATTAAACATCTTAAGTGTGAAAAATAAAGAGAGAGACATTCAATAGCACTTTAATTTAGTCTAAATGAATTGAATTTAAAGTTTTGAGTTGAGAAAAGAAAGACACGTGGCAAATGGAGGGTCATTTCCAAGCTATCCTACTCTTTATTTAATGCAAATTACAGTACCAGGTAACTAGTCTCTGAATCCAAGTCACACCAAGGACCAAAACGGACATATTTACAAGGAGAGGAGACATTTAGCATACCTTCACAGAAAAAGAATATATTTAAAATAAAATAAAAATTTCAGTCACAAACAGAGGCATTCAAGTAATATTAATGTTATACAGGTTGTATTTTTTTTTTCTTTTTTTCCGTTTTAAACCAAGACAACTTTTTTTCCCAATAAGTGTACGTAATGCGATAGTCTGTATTTAGCCCACAGTCCTTAAAACAATTTTTTTTTTGTTTTGTTTTTTTTTATTTTGATAATTGTTTTTAACCCTTGTGTCTTTTTACATTTTAACTTTAGTCACGAGAAGTGGTCACACCATTCGTGGAAAGCAACACATCTATGAAGGCGTATCTTACAAGCAAGCTTTACACTGAGGGTGCGGGGATGAGGGTCCGACGGGTGCTACGTGACATCTCTACTGCGTACTGTCAGCTGGCCAACGAGCGCAAAAACACACAAAGAAATCATTATTATTGCCCCCGGGATGTTGCAGTTACATCACAACACGCTTGGTTCACTTTGGTAGTGGAACGAGTGTAAGAACATACATTGTGATTGACTTCCTCCACACACACACACACACACACATACACAAACACGCATAAAAAAAAAAAACATAAGGAAAGCATCTACAGTGTGGTTTCGGACAGGAAATGACATCGGCTTTCAGTCATTCAGACTTGGCCAATTAACAGCACCTGCAGAGGGTCACAGGAAGTTAGGTGGTGGTCTGTCTTGTGTGTGGACAGGAAGTGGGTGTGGTCAAGGGACAGGAAGTGTATGGAAGCAAAGGCACTCCAAACTATAGATACACTATACATTACTAGTTATAGTTACAATAATATAGCTGGCACCTACTGTACAGATAAGATTGAACTATATGGCTGGAGAAAGCTCCTTGTCTACAGTATCCAACAAACAGGTCAAGTTTGCCCTGATCTTTTAAAATCTGATTTTCTTTTTTTTCTTTTTGATCCATCTTCATGTAATCCCTCGTCTTTGTTTTCGCTCATTAACAGTTCTCAGGTCAGCATATTTATGTACATAGCAGAACACTCGCTCGCTCGCTCACTCACTCGAACACACTCACAAATTATACAAAAGTCGAAAGTAAAAGCCAGAATTTGGTGAGGAGCAACTGTGCTGTACTGTATATACACATCTGTTGTTTTCGTATACTGCTGTACTTTGCGCATTAAGACATTTTGGGAAAGTAAGAAGTGGATTTTTCTGTAAGCTATGCAGAGACGTGACACGGAAGAAGTAGTGGTTTAAACAACGCAGCGCAAACGAGTCTGCGTTTCTTCATGTGTTCTTTACGTGTAGCCGTGAGGATAAGAACAATGAGTCTGAGCGTTTACGACACTGACGTGCACGCGACAATAAATAACGAGAGCGAATCAGGAAAGAAGGTGATCTCTACTTCTACCAGGCTAACAGAAAACAGCAGAGAAACGCTTGAATCTTAGTCAAACACATACTGTATATCATTTCGGCGACAAACCGATGGATTCTGAACCGATGATGCTAGATATAGATCTATATATAACTATATATATATTTATTTTACATAATGCAAAGTAATATATAAACTGTGTATGTATATATCATACAAGAACACAGAGTTGGAGACGCACGTCTCAACTGTCAATCAAAATGTCTGCCCTTGCCCTAGAGCCCGCCCATTTTATAAAACAAGATAAAATAGATTCAGCCGACTTAAAACTCCAAGTAACAGAGTATTATTCCTCCGTTGTCTTTGTGGTTTAGGACATGCGTTTTTTATATTCATACCTGCCTTGTGTTAGTTAGATACGATTAGATACGGTATTTCCTGTAGTTTTGAATGCTTGCGTCATTTTCACCCAATACATGTACATATATATGTATATACTCGCTATATGAATATATATATGTACTGTATACAAGGGGTGCTCCCAACCAAATTCAAGCCATGCGCTATTAAAGACCCCGAAGGGACAGAACGTGTAGCTAGAGACATTCCAGGTGAGAGAAGGGGAGCCCAAATGCAAAAGGAAGTGGATGGATCTGGCTACCGGATTGCTTACATAACAGGATTGTCCTCTGAGAATGAAAAAGCAAACAAATCAAAGTTGTGGCTGGTCACAGACCAGGTTTTACGGATAAACAGCCCCCCCTTACTGACACGTATCCTTACTGCTCGCTCTTTTTCTCTGTCTCTGTCGTGAATTACACCCGACGGGGCTTTTTCTGAACTTCGTTAAAAACAAAACAAAAAAAGACGTAAATGAAGGTTGGCTCTTGCAGTCTGAATACGAGTGGTGGTTACAAGACTCAATTCCTGCCCAGTAAGCTGGTGAGCAGTGGGGTGGGCGTGGCCTCGGAGGCAGGGTCTGGTCTGATTGGCTGGGGCTCTCAGGTTGAGGTGTTGGAGGCGGAGGCAGAGGCTGCAGTTGTGGTCTGACTGCGATCTCCACTATTGGCATCTGGACACAGAGAGAATTTTTTTTTTTTTTAAATACACTTTTTTATATATATACTTTAATACATGCAATATATTCGTATATATTGCATGTTATAAGGGTCAGTGAGGTGATGCTCATTTTCTTGTCATAAAAATACATTCAAAATGCAATTCATGCACACAATTTCAATATTTTGGAATGGAAAAATATTTAGATTTTTTTTTTTGTGGAATAAAGTAAAAAAATTCCAGAGTGATACAACTAATACTGTAATAAAATAATAAAATATTAAAGGTATATTAAAATGCACATTTTTTATTAAAGTTATCATAAAAAAATAAAAATAAAAAACAAATTTGGATAAGTGGCATTTTGTTTTAATGCACAAAACCAGAAATTATATCACAAAGAAATTATATAATAAAAAATATAAGTTTTAAATGAACAAAAAACTTCATTTTAACCAAAATTAAATTGTATTATTTTATTTAGTAACAACACTAATATGTGGTGTACCGTGCCACTCCATTATTTCCTTTAAAAAATAATCCCTATAAAATACTTTCAAAACTTTTTGGATAATGAAGATAAAGACAGATTAGGGTAATATTTTATTGCTTTTGATAGATAGTTAACCCACGTGATGTTTGTAGAGTGATTTAATTTACGTGTTTCTTAAAAAAAACTATATAAAACCAACAATAAAAACCAGTTTATTGGAGTATTTTTTCTATAATGTGTACATTTTATATACATCACTGAATAAAAACGTAATTGATAAAACAGTCATGTTCTAGCTTCTGGTTGGTCGATACAGTAACATCTATGACTCATCTAAAAGTACCAATATGAACACTGCATCACTGTGAGCCTGTAAGTGATTTCATATGAGCGCAAAAGCGTGTCTGAAACAAAGTCTGACCTGAAGTGGCAGAGGCGTTGGTGGGGGTAGAAGCTCCTGGCTGGTTACGTGCATGAGCAGGAATTAGGATAGAGGCCAGGGATGGGTTACTGGACAGCTCTGAGTCAAGTAAACAAACAAACAACATCAAACGCTGACTACCTTGCATTTGACAGAACAACTGCAAAACAAGGCCTTACCTTGAGTTGTGAAGTTGAATAAGGATGGTTTCTCACGGCCGTTAGGAAGCTTGACATTGGGATCCCGCAGTTCGTCAAAGAAGGAGTGAGCGCAGGCCTCGAGCGGGGTCAGCCGAGCAGTCGGTGTGTACTCCAACAACCTCGAGCACAACGCAATGGCTTCAGGAGGCGTGCGGGGCCGAAACACCTGCGTTCAGAGACATACCAGACGTATCAGTAGACCGTATACTTTTACTGTAGCACTTTCTTTTCTGTGTCCTTGGTACATGTATTATAACACTTTGTTTTAAAGGGTTACTTCACCCCAAAACGCAAATGTTGTCATTAATCACACTGATGTTGTTTATTACTTGGCAGCCAATGAGACACCTCCTGGTTTTCATCCAAAATATCTTAAATTGTGTTACAAAGACAAACAAGCTTTTACGGGTTTGGAACGACTTGGAGGTAAGCGATTAATAACAACATTTAATTTTTGGGGTGGAGTAACCCTAAGGTCCCTGTACTTACTATTATAATAACAGTACATTATGCATAATAACATGCAAGTAACCCTAAATCAAACCTTAACCATATAGTAAGTACATGTAGTTAATTAATAGTAGAGAATTTTGCATTTTTTAATTAAATAAGCACACATTATGACATTATATCTTTTGCATTAGCTTTCTTCATTCCATATGAATGATCACTCGCAGGACTGTAGTACTCGAGTCCGGTCTTGAGACCGTTTTTTTATGGTCTTGGACTTGTCTCGGACTCGCTGGTTTTTGGACTTGGACTTGTCTCGGTCTCGGCCACTGGTCTTGCCAAATTTGGCTTTTGGTCTCGAAATGATTGTCTTGATGATGTCATGCATAAGACTTTTTTTTTTTCCTGTCCTGGACTCGGTATTGACTCGGACTCGTACCTCTTTGGACACGGTTTTGTTTTGGACTTGTACCTCTTTGGACTCGGTCTTGACTTGGAATCGACTAGTCCTGGTCTTAGACTTGTCTTGGACTCGACAAAGGTAGTCTTGACTACAGCCCTGATCACTCGTTCATATGCACATGACTTGCGCTTAATAAAGCCACGACATGTTTCAAGTCATGGATGTTTTTTGAATCTTGCATAGGAAAGCGAGTCATCTGTGAATCGTTTAGGAAATTATTTCACATAGTCTACACATTTATCTTGTTTTTACAAATGAGGCCCAGGGTTGTCGTTATAACAGCCTGCCCTGTATAGCATGACATCATGTTCCATTAAAGGCTGCTATGTATGCTTTTTCCTTGTTATTAAAGATGTAATGCTCATATGGTTTCATACGTATAAGAAAAGGAAGGCATTTATTCCTTTGAAGGTGTTTGAGTCACAGGCATTGGGGCATATCTTGTGCAGAAGGTAAGACTGTGTTGAAGGGAGGGGTCTGATTGGAGGATAAGACCAAACACACCCTGCAGCTCAGATGTGTATTACATACAACGACCACCAGGGGGCACATGAGAGATCATGCTACTTCATGTGTGCTACAGTGTGAAGCAAATTTACTTTAGTGTACTGACCAGACAGTATTATGAGTTTGAGATCAGCATCACAATTTTCAAGAATGAAATATATCTATATTTAAGCAATAAATAAAAATAGGTTTTGTGTGTGTACACTTTCCTTTCTAAACACACTAAAGAAAAGTACCAAGACTTATTACCAGTTACAACATGTCCATCTGGAATACTTCATCTGTCCTTCAAATGACTCAGCAACTTCAGTTTGATGTACATAGCAACATTTTCAGTAGCAAGGCATAACATACACTACTGTTCAAGAGTTTGGGGTCAGTTTTGTAATATTTTTGAAAGCAATTTACGTTTGATCTATTTGAACTGTCCAATTTGAATATACTTTATGCATACATGCTGAATTAAAGTAATGCCAGCTTACAAAAATCTTACTGATCCAATATTTCTGAACAGTAATGTCACCACAATCCACAGAGTAAACAACAAATGTAAAAAGTGTAATAAAGTCAGCAAGCAATGTAGAGCATGCCTGGTGAGGTCATTCAATTCAAATGAACATGAGGATGTGACATCACTGGCTGACATCAGCTCTGTTCCAAAACCAAAACAAGCAGCTGCCTTCTTATAACACACAAATATTGCGTGAAATATTTGTATCAATCGGTTTTATTTAGCAAATTCACCATAATAATGTTTATAGCACACTTAGGACATAGACATTTATAATTCTCTTTCCATATCAGCATTGTATTGTAATGCATTATAGAATCGCCGCCTTCTTTTTTAAAACCAAGCTATCTTAGAGAGGCAGCGTAATTATTTCGCCCACCTTTCCTGAACCAGGCTTTCTACGTAGGCAGCTCACTAGGATTGGGAACAGACTGTAAGGTCACTTGGCTAACCATCACAACAGAGGACGTCTACATACAGACAATCCTGAGTGAAGTGTTCCTGCTTTCATCAGCTAGTTAAGAGGTAAGTGTCAAAGAGCACTAAATGAAATGCGAGGCCTGTGGGGTGCAGATGTCTGGGTGATGTGAATGGAATGGAGCCAGGACAATGAGTCGAGCGGACGGCTGGAGGTGGAGGGCGGCTGTGCTAGAAGTAATAAAACAGTTGTCTTGTACCTGTTTACTCACCTTAGTCCATGGGTGGGCCTTAATCTGCGGGAATTTGAACTCGGTGTAATTTGGGTTCATTTCCCGAATCTGCTCCCGTGTGGGAGTTCCCAGGACCTGAGATCACAAACACAGAGAAACAACACTCAACAACCTTGCTTCCTTATGCGTAGTAACAGTTTTATTTAGAAGCATATCAGCATTTTTCTTAAAGGTGACATATAATAAAAACTTTTCCAGGTTATAAGAGCTATAATCAGGTCACCAGTGCATCTACCAAGCAAGGAATGTGAAAAAGAGTAACCCAGTAAACTTTTTTCTGCAAGCGTCTGAAAAAACGAGCGCTCCCCTTGTGATGTTGCGAAGGGATCTTGTTAGAATAATTTCAGCATGATAAACATCCTAATCAGAACCAAAACAAATGTTTTTAGCATGTTCGAGCTGTAGTGGCGCAGCACTATTCTGGGAAAGTGGGCGGGGAGTAAAAGCTCATTTGCATTTAAAGAAACAGGCACGATACAGTGTTTCTGCTTCTGCTTAAAATAGCCATTTTCAAAATTATATAATAAATAATCTGTAAAGTATTTTGATCTGATTCTGGAGACACCAGAGACTTATATTACATTTAGTAAAAATGGGCATAATTTGTCTCCTTTAACGTTTTTATAATTGAATGTTAACTTGAAAAGCCTGATTTTGTTTCTAAACTGTTGTTTTAAACTCAATCACCATATATATTTTTACATTGTATTTATATTTTTTAAATACCTATTTGTTAGTACATCTGTATTTGCATGTATATTTACAACTAACCTATCACTTACAACTCTAAACCTACCCATACTAACAAACGTATCCCTAACCTTACCTGTATCCCACCTCAAAAGCAGCAAAAACGTTTTCCAAAATCACCACAATGAGTACATTGTACTTATTTTTAAGTACATATTAGCTAAGCCCACCTAATTTACAGTAAAGTCGGACCTAGTTTTACTATAAATGAGTGTTTTGTCTAGTTACTGGTTAAAAATCACTAGTTATAGCTACATTTTTCTGGTCGAGGTGCAATTACGCAAAGTGTGTAGTATTATTTATGTAATTAAAGTATTATTTAATTGTGTGCATTTACAGTAAATAAACTATATTAAAATGCCATTTTTAGGATAATATACAAAAACTGTATAATATTTGAAGTGATAAAATGTTGCTTAAAAAATTATGCTTATAAAAAAATCTAATACTTTTCAAAATATATACTTCAAATCAATAACCAATATTTTCAAACTTTAAAGGTTTACATCCCCTCGCAGAATCTTAATGCTATTTTTTTTGCCAAAATAAGAGGAATCATGCAAAATGCATGCTGTTGTTTGATTAAGTACTGACCTGAATTATATATTTCACATGAAACACGTTTATATAGTCCTCAAGAGAAAATAATAATTGAATTGGTAACACATTAGAACATTTTAGGGAAGACTTATTCACTAATAACTATGACTTTTCCCTCAATAAATTCCTGATTTGCTGCTTATTAACATTAGTAAGGAAGTTGTTAAGTTTAGGTATCGGGTAGGATTAGGGATGTAGAACAAGGCAATATTATGTGCTTAAATCACTACTAATAAATAGCTAACATTCTAGTAATATGTATGCTAATAAGCAATGATTTAAGAGACTTTATTTAAAAATTACTTTAGAAAAATGACCCCATTTAAAGGTTTACATCCACTTGATTCTTAATACTGAAAACTATGCGGATGTATTTAAATGTGTTTCAGTATATTGGTAGTTACACATTAACTAATAAGAGTTAGAAAAGTTTTAAAAGAGTTCACCTTACAAAACTGTACCATAAATCAATTTAACAGTCTGGTATAAAACTCCCAGTCTAAATCAACCGGCTGTTACACTGCAATTGTTGCTCTTCCTACAGCCTCATGCAAACACTGAGATTAAATCACAGACAGAAGTGGCGGCGCCACTACCTTGATGATTTCCACCAACTGATCCACTCCGCTGTCGCCGGGGAAAATTGGTTGTCCTAGCAACAGTTCCGCCAACACGCAGCCAGCTGACCACACGTCTGCAGGGAAAGCGGGTCAGAGAGATGCTTATTAGCCAGAGGTCAAGGACTCGTCATCCTAAACACTACGAGCCTACTGCACTCACTGTACGGCCTTGCAGTTTCACCAACAACATGACAAACAAAACAAAACAAAAAAACAGTGCTCTGCATATGAATGAACAAAAAATTCACAAGTTCATGAAAGCTATAGCTTCATAATCTTATAATTTTCTCTGAAAGTATGGCAAATGATTTGACTTTTTAATTTATGATGCAGTTTCATATAAAACTACTGTGAAAAAATTTATTTTTAATTACAATTTTAATTTTTAATTACAAAAACAACCAAAATTGCATTAATATTAGTTTTACATAATACTTATTTAAAATCTACTCCAAATATAAAATGTGAATATGAATTATTCAGGCTGTAGATGATTTATGATAGTCCCAGAATGACTAAATATCAGCTTAATATTTGGCCTAGCTGATATATTAGAGCATTTTCTCGTGGAAAAAAAAAGTGCAATTAATTTGTACTTCACAACTTTAAAGTGCATTTAAAAATAATATTTTGCAGATAAAATAATTTAATAAATCATGGCATTTCAAATTTAACATTTTAAATTAGTGTCTTAATATTTTGTTTTGATTTGATGTGTTGACTAATAAACTAAAGCACTCATACTCATAAACACATATCAGTAATTATGCTTTTCATTATTGTTATTTTAATAATTCTAAAAATAAAGATATACTCAAGTCCGGATTAAGTATGTGTGCCAAAAAAAGTAATAAAAATAACTGTAAATAATAAAAAAATAGTAAATAATAAAAATACCTTTGTAATTAATGGCAAATAACATGCAATTAAGTGTCCAGAAACATTATATTTACAGTAATAAAGTATATAAATCACAGTTTAAAAAAATTCTACACCATGCTTCCTTTTTACAAGGGTCACTTTTGTCATGAATTGGCGTATAGGTGATAGTGGCATAATGGAGGAGTAGTTTATTGAAGCAGAAAGGGTTTGCATGGCAGTATGATTAATGTACCTATGCTGGAGGTGTAGTCGGTCGCTCCAAAGATGAGTTCAGGGGCTCTGTAGTACCGTGAGCATATGTAGGAAACATTGGGCTCCCCACGTACTAACTGCTTGGCACTGCAAACAAAAAGACAGATTGAACCACCTCTGATCACACACATTGTCATTTCGTTCAAATACTGGGTCTTTTGGAGCTTATTGGCAGGATAAACCCCTAAAGGTAACTCTAAATGGCAAATGAGCTAAAGCTAAAGAGTTTCTTTCTTTAGATGGTAAGCGAGTTGCTAACATTTTAAAAGCCTCTCAAGGTTGCTTGCGGCATACATGTGTCCTCATTCAAGGAAAATTTGCATTATTTTTGTCTAAGTCCTCAGTATAAGGTATTCATAAACAAGAGGCAAAATCACATGACCTAGTTTTAAGAAGCAGTGCAAGTATATGTAAGGAATAATTGACGACGGGCCGTTGAATTATTAGAAAAATAATGCACACCCGAGGTGGTGATGCGGTC
>JAUCMT010000078.1:1273004-1296302 GCA_032357475.1 Enteromius thamalakanensis
CCTTGAAAATAATTGCACACCTCAGAACGTTCGTCAGCCAATCAGATTCAAGCATTCAACGGCCCCGTAGTATAAAGCCGAATATCACTTTACCTAAAATCTTCACTAGCATTCTTAGGCAGAAAACTTTGAAAAGCAGGCTAAATGAAAACACTGAGGTCAGCACAGATATCTCGGAGCATAGCGAGACCATCTGGAGGCTTCCGGTGAGGTGTAATATGGGATTATCAGGTTAAATGCAGTAAAGCGTTGCTTTCAGTTCATAGATCCACTGGGGCCGCGCTAGACCTTTCAGAAAGGTCAGAAAAGCCATTGTCTCCTATGAATTGGCTATCAAGAGATTACCAACTGACCTGCCAAAGTCACAGAGCTTGAGCACAGCCGTGTCTGGGTCAAGCAAAAGATTCTGCGGTTTGATGTCCCGATGGCAGATCCCAAAGGAATGGATGTAGGCCAGACTCCTGAAGAGCTGGTACATGTACAACTGTAAAGTAAATATACATGAGGTTAGCAAAGCAGTCATAAAACAGGTCAAGGTACCCTAAGGTGCATGGAAAAAATGGTTTTGTTTATATTACTTGTAATTTCAAATGATTTAACTTCTAATGAGAATTCTCCAGACACCCAAAGTACTTTCTATGTCTACGGTAAACAACATTTTGAACAATATAATGGTTGCTTTGTTAATGAAAATAAACTGGGACCAAAATGACTAAAAAAACCCACAGGGTTATAAAAGTGGTCTGTTTGACTGTTCTGAAGTGATGTAGCAAATATGGCAACACTGTTGCTCTTAATGGCATTTTATCATATCCATTTGTTCATTTTTAGAGCTTTGACAGAAGGGAAGATTATTAGAGAATAATGATTTTTTGATCTGTTAATTGACGAGACTTGGAATATAGCTCATATGGAATCATTTTTATGCTTCTCTTATGGAGGTTTTATGCTGGAGAGACCCCAGTCCCCATTCACATTCATTATATGTGAAAAAGTGGCCATGAAACTCATCAATAATAAACTTTTTTTTTTCTCCACAAATAAAAGAATGTAAATAGGCTGTGTAATGATGTGTAATGGTACTGTATTTCCCTCACTATTATGTTTTTCCCTATATAATGACTCACTTGTTCAGTGAAATATTTATTTTAAAGCTAACTTAACTAGAATACTGTATATTCTTCATAAAAAGCCCAAATGAGTTACAGAATTGTATTAATTTACACTTGAACATGTCAGCTGCATTGCTACTTATGCTGGGTCAGAAAACGCTCAGATTTCATCAAAAACATCTTAATTTGTTTTCGCACGGTGAACAAAAGTCTTGCAGGTTTAAGACACGAGGGTGAGTAATTAATGACAGAATTTTCATTTTTGGGTGAACTACACCTTTAAATGTTTGTTTTGTCCTTATTCATTTCAGTGATCCCTTTAAGAACCACTAATTTAACTTCTAATTCACATTTAATTTTATCTTTGTATACGTTTACGTATGCATGTTTGACTATTTGTGTCTCATCCTACCAATTGCAGGAAGGATATAGCTCAGGACGTGGCACAAAGCACTGATGACGTAGTCAAGACAGCAGTCAAGACACTAGTGACGCAAAAGCGCACAGTAGGAGGGGGAAGAAACGCCAACACACACTCGACCCAACCGTACACTCACCAGCAGGAGCAAAACCTACAGTTTTCATTCAAGATGTACACAAGGCTCACACAAACACTCATCAGGAAGCATTAGGAACGGTCCGCACCTTCACATAAACCATGGGAAGGGTCTGCTTAGCGCGGCTGTAGTGTCTTGCCACTCTGTAGACGGTCTCGGGGACGTAGTCCAGAACCAAATTCAGATACACCTCATCCTTCTGTGGACAGAGAACAAGGAAGCATACTTTAAGTCACAGAGTTAAAAGTGTCTGCTGTATAGTATATCCATATATAACTTTAGTGAATCTATATATAAAGCCAGCTCGGTATGAAAGAGGATAATGACTCTGAGTCAATGTCTATACTAAAAATGTCCCATACGCCCCCTCCCTATACACCCCCATATATCTCCATGACTGAACAAACAGCTTGCGAACAGGAAAAAAAAAAGCTGCCAATTCTCTGGCATGAAGTCATTGTGTACATTGACTGCCATGCATTGTGTGGAACCATGCCTGAAAGCAAGCGATGATTGTGCCCTTCGTCTTTACATAACATACATGCTCAGACATTGAAGTCATATCCTCCTGAAGAACTAAAGAAAAGGAAGAGCTCAATAGGGTGGCCTACAGGGCCACTCTGACCCCACATCTGATCTCACATCCTTTCTATTATGCCCTTCTTCCTTCCTCCACACGTTCAGCTGTGAGAGAGTCTATTTCTGCTGGATCTGACATTCCTGAGCTTATTTACTTTAGGCATGACCCAAAAGATCATGAGTCAAACCAACCAACTCTGCTACACTTGTAAAGAACAGGATAACTACATATAAAGATATAATGATCATGCAATATTACTTTATTTTGTTGAATAAATTAAAAACAAATCTAAACAAGTATTATAATGTGGTCATTAGTAATAGTTAGTTTTGTCTTTTTCCCCCATTCTGAAACAGCACTCCAAAAGTTTGGTGTTTTACTAGATCAAGAATTGTTTGATAAAAAAGTTATTATGTTTGCTAAACTATTTCTTTATTAATATCTGGGTCAAATCTGAAAAATTATGACCTACATAAGTAGTAAAATAAAGAAATCTTGAAATAAATAAATAAAAAGCAGTTAATCTGATGTATGAAGACGTATGAAGATACTTAAATATGAGATACAAAAATATGAAAGACATAACAACATATAAAAGTTATAAACTGTATGAGATAAGAAAAATAGAAAAGAAAAACATCTTTCATCATCTGCATCATTTTATGGACATTCTTCTGCTGAAATATGAAATATTAGGTTTAGGTGTAGGACAATACCACGTACAGTTTGTACAGTAATGCAAATTTTGCATTAAATCTGCCAAATAATTCCAAGTATCAATAATAAAAAAATAAATAATTAATTTAAAAATACATAAGTACATATACATATTAATTCTGTCAAATGATTAAAATGTCATTTTCACAAAAATGTTTGTTCACACAATATGCGTGCATACTATGCCTATTTATTGTGTGTATATATATATATATATATATATATATATATATATAAATTCAAACACATGCATGTATATATTTAAGAAAGATGGTTATGTATTATATATATATAATATAAAATATAAGAATATAAACAATATATAATTAATATATAAAATATTTTAAAAATTACAATTTGTATGCACATATTTCTAAATATATACATGCATGGGTGTGTATTTTTACACATAATAAATATACAAAGTGCACCTTTATATATTATGCAACCAAAAACGTTTATTTTGAATGCGATTAATCATTTGACAGCACTAATACATATATAAGCAAAAAACTCTTCCACCGCGTTCGGACACAGTGCAAAGACACAAAGACAGAACATGCAAAGAATCTGTCAGTGCCACTTGTTTCTCTCTAACCAAGTTATTTTTCCTTCTTCGCTTTGACTCGGATTGATAAGTAGTCTCTAATAACAGATGTTTGATTGTCTAAAATAAAATGTGGGGAAAAAAACCCAAACCAACCCCTGACTGAGCTGTGCAGCTAAAATTAGTCGTAGCGATGACTCACTCTCCGCCTCACTACAGCAACTGCATCACTTTCTCAATTATAGCCGATCGGAGGAGCTCTGAGGCGACTGGCTGCTGAGATGCTTACATCAGATCACGGGGCCACCTGATTAGCTGCTGCTCTGTGGTCACATGACTCTGTGAGCATGTGATTGGGTGTTCTGCGGCTCACGGCACAGTAGCCAACGTCTCCCTCAGTGAGCGAGCCACAGGTAGAGACTCATCTGTCCCCAGGCCCTTCTATAACAGTCTCTTACTGTCAGAGCCGAACACACAGGGAGCTGACACTATATATGTGCAAACCTCAGGGTGTTAAATTCCAGTAAATCTAGTAAAACGCAAGATACATAAATGTGAAGTGCTTCATGTGTTTGGAATTTTTGGTATTTGTTCAAACAAATACAGAAGTCCATGTAGCATAAACAATGCAACAATTATTAATATTTTGGGATGAAAAGATTAGAACCAGCTATTCTGGTTCTGAACCTGATTTAACTTAACGATTCAGTTTCATTTGTGAGTCAACTAACGATTCTTTTAGACTTTTTAAGAATTAGGAAGTGGGTTGTAAAGACTATACATAACTGCGTTATCATTGATAACTTATTCTCCTGCTATTTTTATGACCTTTTCTTAGACTCATTAGACTGTTCAAACTCAAAACGTTCAGTGAATAGGGGAGCAAGACAGCTTCGACTGATTCAATATAAGGAACTTGTTCACAGGGGCGGATCTGGGGGTGAGGCCAGAGGGGCAATACCCCCAGTTGAAATCTGATTGGTGCCCCTGTCTCGTCAGTCCTCGCTGATTTACACCAAAGCTCGCAATTGGCTATATTAATTTATTTCTATGCTCAACACAGAAGAAAATATTTTGAAAACTGTGGGTAACCAAATAGTTGGTAGTACACATTTGAAAGTAGGAAAAAAAATGCATGGGAGGTCCACAGGACCAGCAACTCTTTGGTTTTCCACATTCTTCAAAACAGCATTTATTTTCAGCAGAAGACATAAAATCATTCAGGTTTAAAATTATAATATAAACACACTATTTGTTTTGTTTTTTTAATTTGGAAACAATCACTCACTCTTCAGTGGAAAAAATGTATACAGTTGCATTAATATGAATAAATATGTAGAGCAGTGCTTCTCAAATCTTACCCTTGAGGTCCAATGCACTGCAGAGTTTAGCTCCAACCCTGATAAAACTCACCCACCTGTGTTTTCTAATGATCCTTAAGACACTGATTAGCATGCTCAGGTGTGTTTGATTAGGATTAGATCCAAATTCTGCAGTGCATCGAACCTTCAGGGTACGTTTTGAGGAACCCTGATGTAGAGTTTTATTTTTATGTGTTCATTCAATGCTCCAGCTAAATAACCTATTGTCCCTGAAAATAAAGCACTGTTTCTTTTATTTGTATATTATGTGTATTTGTAAAGCATATATTTGTTAATGTATGTTTTTTTTAACGAAGATAAAATAACAACAAAGATGTGTTTTTGTAATAGGGAAATAAGTTTGGCTGGTAATGGTCAAGTAACTTTCCAGAGTGTCAGTGATGAGCATCATGATCCCCATTACAGTCACCAAACAGTTTCTGTTTCAGGACCTGACAGTATGCTTTGCTTCATTACATGTTTAAGCATGTAATTGCATCTTAATTAATCAAAATGTAAAGTTAAAACAACAACAAAGAAAAATAATAAGGAGTTTGAATATTTCCAAACTGTAGCTAGATATCTTTTCTTGGCTGGCATGTTTCAGCCGCTAAGTAGTTGGTGTGGTTTAATAAACAGCATAGCATGTGTAAAAAAATCTGAATGGTTTGGAAACATGCAAATACTACATACATTCCTTGGTAACACTTTCTATGAAGCCTGCATACATTATAAGGTGCATTATAATTAAAGCATAATGCATTATAAATAACTTTATAATACTACTGTATGTCATGAATATTCATAAGAACAGTTTTAATGTATTATAATATTTACCTATTTGATGTTATAGCTTTTAGGAGTATGGCCATTTATAACACACAATAAACATGATTACAATTAATTATATAGTAAAATATATATAAAGCATAGTTATAATGCATTATAAATCTTCTATCTTGCCATTTTACCTACGTTATTTTACTTAAAGCTGACAAATACCACTTATAAGTAATAATAACAATACTATTTTGTTTTCTCAAACAGCCGAAAGATCAGATATCGGATCAGATGAACGTGTAATATGGCACATTTGCTTTGAATTGTATTCTGTTGAGGAGTAACTCTGCAACAACATGTCATTTTTCAGTTGAAAATAATAGCTCGCTCACATTAGCCTCACAGGAAACACTCAAATAACACTCAGCACCTAACCACTCACAAGATGTTATAAGGTACTGTGCAGATCTTAAATAAACAATGTCAGGATATGATGTAGTCCATTATAAATGAAGTTATAATATGTTTTAATATGGTGTTCATATGGTCATAACGCATTATAAGGCTTTTTATAAAGTCATTATAATGCCTTAAGAATACCCTTATAATGTATACTAAATACAGGCTTCATATTCACCCCATTCACTCTCGGCTATGGAGTACACTTCCCATGATCCCCCACACCAGTCTGCCCCAAAAATAAAATGTTCTGTCTTAATCTGCATTGTTTTAATGCATAAAACTTTCTTTTGTCAATAAAAGAAAAATAAATCCTAAAAGTACCATAATGTGGTACAATTATGAAACAATTATTAAAAGAATGTGAAAACATCTATTAATTTCAAACAAATACAGAAGTCCATGTAGCATATTCAGGTGCCCTCTCTCTTTCTACCACTCTCTGCCTCTCTCTTTCTATTTTAGTCTGAGTTGTCTATGTAGATGTATTTTTTGTCTTGTGTGGCTCCCCTGTGAGGAAAAATCAGCAGGCACTAAGTATGGCAGAGAGAGATCATGGGAAACGGCTGGTGGTTGTCAAGGCCCAGCAATCTCCTCATGTGTCAGTCCCTGTCTCTGCAGACTCTGTAACATCATCTCCTACACTATTCATAAATAGATGGTTTTAATATGTTCTGTTGGATAAGCTCAAGGTCTCCAGCTCAATCAGCTAAACACACACACACACACACACACTTCTGCTTGAAAATCTAGTGATCTGTTATGGAGGCAGCATTTTCAAGCATAAAAAGCATTCCAGATTTAAAGCCAGATTTGAAAGGCAATCAGCATAAATATTGCCTTCTGAGATGCACTAATTTTTCAAAATAAACTGAGATAAATGTTAAGTAATCATTCAATACTAAACCTTATCAATAAAATATGAAATCTAATCAAACTAGACCAATTAAAACGAACATATAGTCCAAACCAAACATCTTTCTTTATGCTTTGTTGCGGTATTAAAGAAAACTGCGTAATTTCTTAAACTTTTCACATGATTCAATAAATTATAAGTCACTTCTTGAAGAGTCCAAAACATTTGGCAAACGTGCGTAAAAAATTAAAACGTTTTAATATATAAAAACCTGTCGCTATCCTAACCTAAGATTTTTTTTTTTAATAATCTTACGAATCTAACTTCACCAGAAGATAGTACTTTGTTACAGAAATAATATGCTTTAAAACAATAAACCTAGTATTAATTTAATTAATACCTTAATTACAGCTATGCAATTCTATTATTATATTACATTTTATTGAATGCAATTAAATTCTGAGTTTATTTATTTATTTATAAAACTACTTTAAAGTCTTTTCTGTGTAAACTCATGTGTTTAAACATATTTCAAATAAACGGTATTGAAAAAGCTGCAATTCAGTATATTTAAAATATATTAACTTTATAATTTGAACTTTAGTTGGTTATTTATAAATGTAAAATACTTGGTGTGCTTTAGTATGTTAGTTATAGCATGACAAATGTTTATTAAAACAATGTTGGAACGCACTTTAAAGTACATTTTAATTATCATATGCAAAAGTGTGTAAAGAACATGAAAGTGGACTCTCCTTAAGCAGAAGTGGCGTTTCATTAAATTAATATTATGCTATCTGCAAGCACTTTTAGACGCTTATTTACAAGAGAAGGACTTTGTCGTTATTAAATCTTGCAAGGAGAAAACGGCTATATAATTTCAGTCATTGAGACAAAAAAGTCTATTATTGATAAAAAAAAATCCTGCTAAATGACCTGTAAAGGTCTTACTTGTGACTGACTTTGTCAGGTGTCACAAAAAGCAAACCTGCAAATGCTGTTCTAAGTCACTAAGGATGCTGCTTTCAAAGCCTAGAGTATATAGGCTGCTCATTATGTTTTGGAACGGAGCCTGTGACTGTAGCGAGAGTCATCTGAAGGGGTCTAAAGCTCCAGAGCTGAGGACTGTCTGCATTTTACAACAACACTTCTACTAATCGTGGCACTTAGCAGAAGTGGAAGTTGTTTGGAGAGTCCAGACATGACGCCACCACATCTATGTTGAACAGTCTCTTTTCAAGCCTGATTTTAATCTTTCTCTCTCTCTCTCCAGGCCTATGTCATCCTCCTCTCTCTATCTTTGTGTTTTATCTCTCCATGACTCTGATTTCATGGTGGTTTACGCTAGACAAAAACACAGAGCAGCTGCTAAAATTACAGTACAGAGAGAAGCTACCCCGTCTACAGACTGACTGCTGGTGCGACGGTAAAAATGTGTCACTGGTGGAGATAGTGCTGAAACATTTATGGCACTGGAGAGCAAATGTGTCTCAGATGGAGGTTTACAGCATAGACTGATAGTGATGGCGGAGGTTTAACAGCAATGTTTAGTTTTGTCTGGTGTAGATGCTATGTAAAGTTTGTCCACACTAAGAATGATTACTTTATTAGTGTCCACACCAACTTATAATAAATGCTATTAATGCTTTAAATGCTAAAGTGCCCCTATTATGCCAATTTCAAGCCTCCTAATATTGTTTTGGGAGTCATCTACAATAGCTTTACATGCACAGAAGGTGAAAAAGCGCTCAAAATATGCATTAATATTGCGATTCTAAAATGATTATTTCGAAGCAGTTCTAAGAATCAGTCTCTCTTAAACCCCTCCCTTTTTTGAGCCTGCTCTGCACTGATTGGTCAGATGCCCCAGTCTGTTGTGGGTGGGGTCAAACTGTTTGTTGGAAAACGTACAAAGGTGGGAATTACAAATCGAATTACAAATTACTCATTTAGTCAATTCTTTATTTTAGGAGCCAATTACTTTTTTTGTTTGTTTACATTGACATACAGCTACATTACAAGTGGCATAATATGGGTATTGGATTCAAGCCTGGTCAATTTTGATTGGCTTGCAGTAACCGGCATGCATTTTCCTCTCATATGCAGTTCATTCAGTCAGCGGCTTTCAAACGTAATTCCTCAGAGGTGTCTGTCTAACAAACATGCCATTTGATGACTTCTTAACTATTTTTGTGCCTTGATGTTTTGCTGTATTTGCTGATTCATATCGGCTTCCCTCCTAATGTCATACTCTGCGATTTCCTTACACACACACACATATATATATATATGTGTGTGTGTATATATATATATATACTTACGTAAACATTTACACAAGTGCTGGTTGTCAGAAAATTAAAATATATAAAATAAAAATGTATATACACTGTAAAATAAGTGTTCAATAATGCTAGTCAATTTTGTCAGCCATTTTTAGTTTAGTCTTAATCTTATAAATTATTCTTCATAGACAGGGCTTAGCCTAAACCGGGATGAGGGCATAGTTCAATTAAGACATTTAAGTGATTTTTTATAAACATGCATTAGAAAAATGTCTAACTGGTGTGCACAAAACAAAGGCAACTTAGTACAACTTGACTAAACCTTAAATAGTTGAACAATCGTTTAAGTTATCCACTGTTATGATATCACACGTCATCAGATGCCAAAAGCAATCAGGAAACGGTGATAATATCTACATATGGTGTGCTGCTGAAAAATCATGATTCTCATTATGAAATCAGATAGCCAGACAGTGATTCATCTTTTATGAATCATTAATATGGTATGTACTACATGTTAGCTTGCTTATTGCGCCCATGAGCAGAAGTCCAGATGCCATATTAAAAAGAAACCATGCTTCTAACCACAGGTCAAGAACTTCATACAACTTTGCGATGCTGTTTTACGAATGTTTGTTGGAACTGTTTTTGGGAAATGCGAAGTTGGTTATTAATGGTTTTGATAAAACGCAGCAAAGCTCCTGGCACAGGAATGACACACTTCACCTTTAAGCTCAGAAAGAGAAGCAAATCACCACAGTTCACCTCTAACATAAAAGCTATGATGGTCAAATGTCAAGGGTTTGTTCTCAGTAAATGAACTGTGTGCGTCATGGACACGGCCGTCTACCTACACCATTCTTCATCTCTCTCTTCCCTCCCCTTCAGCTCTTATTCCAGTTTCCTAGAGTTTTTTTTATTATTTTATGTACCTGTTCTCCATGCACTCCTTCTCAGCCTTTACCCCAGTGCTTCTGGGTTATAGAGGGGCCGGACATGTGTGGGCGTGTGAGCGGAAACCAGCTTCTGACATTTCAAAAGCGTGTTTCTCAGAGAAGAAAAAAGTGGTGACCTGGCGTTTTTGCAAAGTCACGGCACGTGGGCGAGAGGTCGAGAGGGTCTGTGCCTATAATGTGTGATAAAATCGAAACCAAGAAAGAAAGGAAGGTGGATATGTGGTTGGCGGTCAGGCCATGCTGCAGCGTTGGCTGTATTTATGTGTGTGCGTGTCTTAATATCTCAGTCAGAGTGTGTCAGGTCTATATATGCCTAGCAGATAATCACATGGGCATACGTTCTAAGAGTCGATTTCTCTCAGGTCAGCATCTCTGAATGCCATTAGACTCCATTAGAGATTAACAAACACAGAGAGGCATGGGCAAAATAGTTAATAAATCTCTTAATATTATCAATGATTTTCTTTCTTTTGTTTTAAAGCTATTTGACATGTAACGCCAAGTCAGCAGAGGGAGCTCTCACCACTGTCTCAGCTCCCTATGCTTCTTCGCTGGTGACTTCCTGTTTGACGACTACTTAAACGGGAGTCTGTCAAACAGGAAGTTGCGAAGTATTGTTTTGCGTTTATTGTATTTATCCTTTTTCATGCCATTGTTCTTGCCATTGCCATAGTCTTGTTTTCATTTGTCTTGTTTGATTTGTTACTTTGGATTGCCCTTCTGGATTTTCACCTTGGACTGTATTATGTTTTTGTGAACGTTTTGCTGCCTGCCCTGACCATTGCTTGGATACTGGTTATGATTCTGTCACGTCTTGGCTATATCTGTTTGCTGGTGTTTGGACCTTGAATGATTACATTGGATAATTGCAAACATTTTTGTCTTACAAGATTTCTAAAATATTAAGTCTAAATATGCACGCATTTTTAATGGAACATGCACTAATTTGCATTTTAGAACAAAAACACTGGATAAAGCCGGTTTCAAAAATCTCATACATTTTTTTTGACATATTGGAGTCAAACGTTTTTATGATGATTAAGCAATTAATCATATTTCAGTAGGAGCATGCACGAATGATCGCAGCTGCCACCAATCTCCTTATTACTGATAACCCCGCAAATCTCTCCTCCTCCACCTTAAATACCGCTCTCTTCCTATCCCCGGCTTCAGCGTTTTTTGTCTTCCTCCACCTCCCCTTCCGCCACCCGAGCTGAAGCCGACCCTCGTGAAGGGTCCCTCATTTTGCCAAGTTCTCCACTTCCTCCGGGGGGCACGCGGGGACCAGGCTGGGCTCCGAGCATCAGCTAACCCTAGCCTTCTAGAGAGTTAAACCTCCTAGGGCTCGGAGGCCGCGGGGCTCCCTGCCTGTCCGCCGAACAGTTCGCCAAACAAGCTATTTTATCGCCGAGGTAGTATAGAGTAGAGGGTGTAGACAGGAATAAAAATGTAAAGACTGGTGTGTGTACGTACTACTGAAGTGGAGACATATGGTTCAGCGTAGGAGAAAAAAACTAATATTAACTTAATATTCTTAATATATATATATATATATATAACTTAATATATAAGTTTCTGAGATTAAGAGCTGTCTTTCAAAACATTTAAAACTCTTACTGAACCCAAACTTTTAAAACGTAGTGTTTGTTTTGATATTTATGTATTTTATGCATTAATATTTCATATACATTTTTATGTATGTATTTAGTAAAACAGCCATGGATACTATTAAATCTACACAAATATATACAGCTTAAATTCATTTGCAAACATGAAGAGAACTTACCAACTAAACATTTTGTTTACAATTGGATTTTGATGTTGGAACATTTCTGAACTCTTCAATGCATAGACAAACAAAAACCACACACAAAAGTATTGCGACATGATGCTGCTTAATTGTATACCACCAGCAAAACAATTGCAAGTACACAGAATTTTTACAGTGTATTCACAGTGTTGTAGTTCAGAGAAATGGCAGCATAAAAACCCTGATGAAGTGATACACTTGCCTTATCTCCACTGGAGTAGAAGAAGTAACGCAGACGCACAATGTTGCAGTGGTCCAGTTTTCTCATGATCTGAAGCTCACGGTTCTGCACGAAAAACACAAACAAGAAAACAGTTTGATTTAGGCGAAAAATATTTTCAGCTGCACATAGAGTACACTCTGAGCTCAGTTTACCACCTTTTACCATATTTTAACCACAAGTGTAAAAACTGCCAAGATGCCATACGGGATCACTGATGTCCCTTTGAAGCCTGTGATCCAGCAAAACCAATTGGTAATGAACTAATTTAACGTTTCCAACACTAAACTGCTGAAACAAAGCGGTGACAATGGCTGTTACATGTGAAGTGCAATTCAAATAAAACACACACACAGCAACAAATAAAGTCCTCGAGAGTTCCTCGCTTAGAAGACCTGGGTCAGTTTCTGACCCACATCTGACCAGAATAATAGACCAAAAATAGAGCTACTGAAATGGCCCGTAACCATAACAACCAGCGTCATCTGGCAGCTTCCATGAGAGAAACTGGCTAATCAACGATTTTATTTAAAGCACCACCCACATGGTGTGCGTCTGAGAGCGATGCTTCCTTTATTTACAATGAGGGCAGCAGAAGATGACGGCAGGGTGTTAAATACATAAAGACTTCATATCTGATACAGCTTTTGAGGATTTGTTTAGTCAAGGTCAGCAGGGCAAATGCATTAAATGTCTGTTTGGCTTGTTGGGTTGCATGGTGTGAAGCGGTTTAATAAAACTAAGCCATTTTCTGGGTTAAAGTGGTCACTTCGGTGTAGTTCACAATTAGTATGAAAGACATCTGTACAGATCGCTACGTATGATATTATTTAAATCACGCATAGTCACAATAATTACAATAGTGCAACTAAATACATTATCCTTGCACTACAGCTTGAATTCTTCACAGCTCTTGCAGTAAATGTATCAGACAAATCCACACTTTAACTTATTTGTGTGAAACAAATTAATATAATTTGCTTGAATACTGTGACAATGAATTTGTGAAAAGCAACCTGCGGGGATAGAGGAAGGGGTGTGTGTGTGACTCTATCACAATCACACAGTGGGTGGTAATTTGTGAACACACTAGTCTCTGCCAACTCTGCATACAGTCACTCTCATCCGGCCACTCCGTTTACACACAGCTCTATCCCCTACAGCCACTGTCTCTCACCCTGGGCTTAAATCAACCCAATCATGACCTCTCTCCGAAAGAACAGCAGTTCTTGTTTCGTGACCTTATAGATCTTGCAGCTTCCCACAAATAGACTTTACTTGGGTGGGCCGCCCAGGAATATTTGGTGACACATTCTGTTTTATTACTTTTATTATCCTCTTACACTTGTTTTTATCAGCACGAGATAATGAAACCATCCGCGATCGATTAACAAGTTAAAAATCTTACCCTACAGCTGCTCGTTCTGACAAAGGGGTTTTCCCAACATTTATTTGTGGCAGGTGCAACAGTCCACCAATGCGGCCATCAGCGTGACTATAGCACTACATTTAGCCTCTTTCAGAGCTGGCTTTCTTCCAATCATGGTTATATATTGAAAAAAAAAACTAGCTATGGTTCGGTTAACAGATATCTCCCGGCACAGTGTTGTCTCTCTCGCCATGTGTTTTGTGCAGTGAGTGGCAGAGAAGCAGTGATATTAGTTGGCCGTACCGCAGCATAATCAACATGAAATAATTTACAAAACAGTGTTTTCTTTCGCTTACTGACTCTTCGGACTATTAAATATGTACATAATTAGTCTGTTAATATCCTCATTGTTTGTTCCTTAGACACAGAGAGTGCACTGATTGAGCCAAAACCACCATACATGTGACCCTGGACCACAAAACTTTAGTCACAAAAGCCAAAAATACATTGTGTGGGTCAAAATTATTGATTTTTCTTTTTTGCCAAAAATCCTTAGGATATTAAGTAAAGATCATGTTCCATGAAGGTATTTAGTAAATTTCTTTCCAAAAATATATTAAAACTTAATTTTTGATTAGTAATATGCATTGATGAGATCTTCATTTGGACAGCTTTAAAGGTGATTTTCTCAGATTCCAGATTTTCATATAGTTGCATCTCCGTCAGATATTGTCCTATCCATCTAAATCATACATCAATGGGGAGCTTATTTATTCAGCTTTCAGATCATGTATAAATCTTAGTTTCGGGGAATTAACACTTACGACTGGTTTTGTTGTCCAGGGTATAGTCGCCTTTTAGTGTATGTTAGATATATTGGTTTTATTAGGCGATGTCGATTATAAATCAGGATTCAAGGTGTGAGTGTGATTCTCTGTAAACTTGTATTAATGGATTGTGTTTAGTGTTTTATGTATGACATACATATTGGCTCTTGACGAAGGCGGTCGCATCTGCTCTCCCTCCCTTATCTCTCCTGCTTGCTTCTCTTGTCTGTCTTGTACACACATAACATCTACAGATAGACTTTTTACCTTCACCGCATCCAACGCCTTCGTGTGCTTATTCCCTTCAGTGTGGGTAGGCAGTTCTGTGACCAGCGCTCTCTAGCTGCAGGAATCAGAAGTTGTTTGCCTACTTTGGACATTTCCACATCCCCTGTACCAATGTTGCAATGTTATGTCTTGTGATTACATGTTTCATGTGCTTTTGCTGAGGTATTTTTTACCCCTGATCAGTGTACACTGGACAGTCTGGGAGGGACTTTTTTTACCCCTCGTTTCCTAATGTATCTTATTCCCTCTTTTCTACGACGGCGCCAACAAATGGCTGCCATCGTGACTCTGTGGTTGCACAAAAACATTTCACTGCTTATTATACTCTGTATGATTGCGTATGTGACAATAAATTTGACTCTGATTCTGATTCTTTATTGAGCATTCAGTTGTTTTGCAGTATGTGACCATACATAGAGTAGAACAGACCTGAAGTGCCAAAACCCTCAAATCTGAACGCAAATTTGACGTAATGACTTCATAAATATGCAAATGAATATGTGACATCACCTGCCGCCACAAGCATCACAAAATCCTGTGGGAAGCACTGTCTTTGTTTATTTTAACATCTTTCTCTCTGCGTAAGATTTTAGACAGCTTAATCTTAATAAGAAACATGTTAGATGCAATAATATGTCTCAGATTTAAGTTTCAGCAGTAAAAACAATGTTTCTGGGTGAACTGCCGTTAACAATTATTCTTTCTTGAGATCATAAACTCTTAAAATCTGGTCAGAAACATTCATCAGATTGAATGCACTTCCTTACAGTAACTGTTTTCTCTCATTTAAATAAAACCACGTTATGTTACTTTACCGAAAATATCTGAATATGTTCAAAATGCTGAAAACTATATAATTACAAATAGATTTTTTCAGCTACTGTTTATTGCGCAGCCCACTAATACAGTTATACTTGGTTGAGGAGAAAGCAAACAGTACCTTTGCTTCCTGCACACGGCCAAGTACACAATCACTTCATGGAAAATGATTGATTCCTCCGAAAAGCCCCTATTACATCACTTCAGCTGCACTATTACATCACACAAGCATTTGTGTAAGCTAAAAGCAGCAGTGTTGATCACTGGCTTCTGCTCGCAAAATCAGTATACATAGTAGCCTATCTATAAAACATTTCTCATTACTTTTATACATACTAACTTATAATACAAGTAAGAAGCTTGTGGAACAATGCATATTGCTACTGTTCCAGCATGCTGATGTCATGTATTATATATGTGTGTGTTTGTTAAAGGGTAAAGGTCATACAGATAAACACTCCCACAGTACACATGTACAAATCCTCTCTCGGACCAGCAAGAGAGGGAGCAAACTCCACATAAAAGGAAGATGCAAAAGACTGACAGAAATAAAAGCAAGGGAATCACGTGCAGCTTGACAGATGACACACACACCTCACAGCGCTGGACAGGTGTTTATACTTGACATGTTTTGCCCTATTTTTCGTAACAACATGTGGCAGCTTAGAGGAGGAAAAAACTCTATTAGGCTTGGTAAATATTAATGATTTTCAGAGGAGCATAAAACTCTTGCTGATCTTTCATCATTATGTATTATTGGCTCTGTAGATCTAGCATGTTTATCAGTGTTTCTTCTTGTTAAATATATATACATATATTTTGTCATTTTACAATTCATCTGCTATTTTTTTCACTGGGCAGTAACACTTTAGCATCGGGACCAATTCTCACCATCAACTAGTTGTTTATTAGCATGCCTATTATTTATCTATTTAACTTTCACAATGATAACAGGATACATTGTGAGATAATTCACAAATAATTTGTAATTAAACCAATTAAAAATAAAATAGAAAAAACACAATTCATATTGTAGTATGCCTATTATTAACATTTTGATATTGTAGCATTCCTAACATTTTGGTTTTTTATTGATGCTTATAAAGTTCACGTTGGACCATATTCTATATTCCTAATCCTAACCAATACCTAAACTTAGCAAATACCAACTAACTATTAATAAGCAGCAAATTATGAGTTTACTAAGGCAAAAGTTATAGTTAACTGTTCGTTAAAGGTAAGTATTGGACATTAAATTAAAGTGTGACTCACTGGTCTTTTACTTCAAAATACATTGAATTTACCCAGAAGGTACAGTATAATCATGCCTTTTGGAAATGTGCCAGTGGTGACTATAAAGACAGCAGCATGATCACCCCAGAAGACCTGACAAAGAGCCAATGGAAAGGGTGCACAGCTTCACAGACAAAACACACACAAACACCCGAACAGTGTGTCAATATCTCTGTCAGGTCACTGTACACACGCTGTCCTTCATATGAGACCCATCTCACACACGCCACATGGATGCACTACAGCTCTCTGATGGACATGGCTCATCCACGCTGGTCACTGTCCCAACGAGACGAGGTCAACTTTTTCACATTAGCGGGAATCGCTCGTTGACATGAGTGACCTAAATTTCATATAGACCACCTTCTCACACACAATCACTCTCTGCACAGGAAAGCTGACAGCCTTCTCCTGTCAGTCACATTTTTGAGCACATCGGTATGGCACACAGCTAAAATGGATTTAAGAGAAACGATAAACGATAAGAAAGGGGATCAAATATAAGATATCAGAGATGAAAGACAAAAGGATAGCAGCAACACTGAAGAACAGAAATAAGGGAACTGATCAAAGAGCAGACGTCCAAAAAGAAAATAAAATAAAAATAATAATAAGGAACAGAGACGAAAGCACTTTGATGAGACCGTCTTTGAGAAAGCTTTGAGCTCCAAAGTAATATATTCAGTTAAGGGACTGAAAAGAGATGAATGTCTCTGTCTTACCTTAAATCGCTTGTCCTGAAGGACCTTCTTAATGGCCACCAGTTCTCCTGAGTCACATAGCTTGGCCTGATAGACCACCCCAAAAGAGCCATTCCCGATGACCTTGGTGTCGGTGTAGCTGACCTCCTGCGGCCGGTCAGGTCCCTGTCCAGGGGTCGCCACCACTGTGGTCACTTTACTGCCATCTTTATCTCCTGCAGACAGATAAAAAGAGAGACCGACTGAGGTTACAGCACAAAAAGGCAATCAGAGAAGACAACACAGTTTGAGTGGTAACAATTTCCCTGCTTGACACCTTGCAACCAAATACTGAGGTTGAGAATTATGAAGCATTTTCTCATTTCATTTTTACAAAATAAATAAAGAAATAAAATCTGAATGATTTCTATAACATTAAGTTCTACTAAGAGCTCTTGAATTAAATTTTTTTAAAGTCTAGGAATTCATAGCACTTTTTTTTTCAATGTCCATGCTTGTTTTATGCATTTGGCAGATACTTTTATGTGAAGTATTTTGCATTGCATTTAAAATATAATTAATATTTATGAGTTCATGCATTCCCTTGGAATTAAACTCATGACATTCCACTGCACTGAATTACCTGAATTACATTTGAATAGACAGTGAAACGTATAGAAGCAAGTTCTGAACTGCTGTATATTTAATATCGTTAACCACTGGATCGCTCATTTGAACTGCATCGGATCAATTAATGAACGAGTCATTCACCAAAACTCATTCACTTTCTTTGGAGAGATGACAGTGATGACAAAATTTTCCATTCTGTGCAAACCATTGGTTTAATTGAAAAACCTAGGCAGCTTATCTAAATGGCTAACAGGACTGTTCGGCAGATTAGGACCAAACTAGGACAAAAATGGAAAGACAATCTACCTTGAGCGTATGCATTTTACATTACTTTTCTTGGCAGATGTGTTTTCACCAAAGCGGCATAAAAGAAAGTGCATATTTGGCGCTTGGGAGAATTACTTCAGCAGGTGACTTAGGATGAAAGTGATTATATTGCTTACAATGCAAACATAGCACGTGAAATATAATCCTCAGCATGATGTGGAGAGGTTTTCAGAGTGACTATTATTTCTTTCAGAGCTGTGAAATTAGTGCAGTGGGCCAAAGCATAATGCCTTGAGTTTATCTTCATCTAGAACATTAGGGACAGATTTAAAGAAGTCATAAAAATATTTACTATATGCATTACCTATTACAAAACAACTTGAGCTCCAAGGACTTGGCTGAATATAATACGTAATGGTAAAAATGCATCAACAGATTCTGCTAAAGAACATATTTAACTAAAAAAATATATATAATATGACTTGCAACACAATTACTAATAGGTGTAATTAATAATGTAATTTAGGTCCCCAGGACAAAATCCAATAATTTGCATACAGTCATGTATACGATGAAAAGATCTGGTCCAGTATTTTTGAGTATACTTAAATCAGCTTTTTTGAGTTTCAGTTCAAAGTCCCTGTTAGCTCTGTTAAAGGTTAACAGCATAGTTTCCGATTGTCTTGTGTCTCTTCAACCCACTTACAGACGAGCCTCAAATCATGCCTCCAGATCAACCGTTTTCCAAATCTGCAGTTAGCAGCTGAAAATATTTTGCGTGTCTCTGTGTTAATGTATGATTTTGTTTAATGTTACTAGCATACTGACCTGCGTGTGATGCTTCCCGTGATATTAACATCTTGCGTCTCACTAAATGAGGTCATAAATCAGTAGGCTACATGAATTACATCTCCAGAACTGCTCCGAGGGTTACTTCAAGAGCTTTTAACGGTTAAATATAATAACCGTCAAAATAAAAGTTCAGTTTGGATATGGCATCAGAAATATATTACTATTGTTCAGTAGAATGTACATAATAGACTACAAAAAAATTATTAATACAGCATTTCTTCAGAGTTTTAAATTGTAATATAAAATCCCCTTAATTTTCCAACAAAAAATGAAACCTTAATTAATTAAAAGACAAATGTTTTATGCCTTAAAAAAGATTGAATACACAACATTTTCAGAGGAGAAAAAATAATAAGGCTATTGTAATAATAAATAATAATGCAGTAGTGTAAAGGTAGCATAACAACTATTTGAACTTTATTAAAACTAATTTACAACGATTCATTGTGTTGGATATATTTTTTTCCCATGCAGTGGCTCAGGAGATGAGTATAAAAAAAATGTTTTTTGAGATAATGTAATTTTGTTAAAACTGATTTCATAAAATTGGTACCGAAAAAGGTATCGTTCAGGAATCGGTATCAACATTTTTTAAACGCTACCCAGCCCTAGTTGCAGCGGTTTTTAAAAGAACAGAATCAGGTCTAGTGTGCAGCTCATGACACATTTTCTCCCTCACCAGCCAATGCCAAGCATTCATATGCCACTAGGGCTGGGCAAAAACATTGATTTTCCGAATAACTGTGATCTTTCTTTGAACGTTCTGATATCGAGTTCTAAAATCCCACGATTGATTTGTAAATCAATGGCTTTTTTCAGCACATTCTCATTAATCATTATTTGTTGCATGCCTCTCAATCTGCAGCTTTAGCTGAGTCAGTATATCCTGTCTGCGGCTCATGAACAAAGACCTAAATACCGTGAGTACAGTATATATAGTTCAGCCTTGAAACTCTACTTGTGTTCTTATTGGTCCATCTTGATTCTCATACTCATTACTAGATTACATAAAACCAGCATGTATTCAATAAATGTTATGTCTGCATGATATGCATGTCCTCATCTTATCCCACCACCACCTGCCTAGATCTTCTGCTATATCACATGTACTGAGTTAAGACCCCAAACTTTTGAAGACTGTGTGTATGCCATATAATGGCCAAAATGCTTTAGATATGCCTGAAAATAAAGTGAATCCTGAGTGAGTTGCAGTGGTGTAATCATGCAGTTTAAGTCGTATTGACACAAAATTTTACTTAACTGAGAGATCACCATATGAATAAATAGAAAGCTTGATGGCTTGTTTTTCGAGTCGAACCAGGAAATCAGTGCCGATACCCAGACCCTTTCTTACCATCTCCATGGCAACTGAGACATCTCTGAGCCTGAGAGATGTTGTGGCCCACTTGCTAAAGACTCACCCACTCATCTGCATGAATACACACACACGCCGAGAGTGTGTCAAGGGTGCCATTCACACACTCCAAAAATAACAGCATAAAATGGCCATGAGCGAATGCCAGCGCAAGTAGATCTGCTGGAATGTCTAACGTAGAAATAAAAGATCTGGAAGTATGACGCTCTTCATTAAACTGTGAAACAATCTGCATGTTATCCATTCAGTGCTCTGACGTGAAGCGTTTGACTTTCTCAGGACATACATCCCGTCAAACTGGTTTGCAGGGTTTTCCTTTATTCAACACAAGACGTCACTTTAAATATACCTTCCTCTGTTTGAATACAGAGGGAACTAGATTCATTATGCTTTTCTATGAGCAAATCAGTCAGCGCTTTGGGTTACACTTTATTTTGATAGACATTCTAACTAAAAATAACACTGCAACTACATATGAATTTGTTCTCATTATTTTGCAACTACATGTCTACTCTCAGAGTAGGTCTAGAGTTAGTAGAGTTGGCATCTAGATTAGAGTAAGAACTAAAAATCAGTAATATTAAAATGATTTCTGAAAAATCATGTGACACTGAACTCCTGGAGTAACGATGCTGAAAATTTTTTGTTTGAAGTTTTGTTTGTTTAAAGACAGTGGTGACTTCTTAAAAAAAAAATAAATAAATAAAAATATATATATCTATTATTTTTACATTAATTCTTCTAATCTTTTAGCTTTGTTCCATTAATGCCATAATTAAGGCTGAAAAAGTGATTAACTTAAAATAACACACTTTATAATAAACAGAGTGTGTATGTACTCTACATGTATATAAAATGCCATACATCTACTATTCATATAAGAAATATCTGCATCTAATGTACTTTCAAATGCATCAATATCTCTTCGATGGGTTAAACATCAGTGAGTGTAAAGTGACACTTCTCCTCTCCTGTTTTCCACTGACGTAAACTCTTTATCACTTCTGGTTGTGGTGAGGCATGTTTAGATGTTACCTCAGAGGTATGTGATGTTCAGAGTGCAAGAGAAGTGAAACTAAATGACACACACACACACACAGAGGAAGCCTTATTGAGAGTGAACACACATCCAGGAATCAATGCACATGTGTGCACAATTACCAGATTACCCAAACACAGCAGTCACAGGCAGAAGTTGAAGGTCAGTGAGGAACTGTGGATTATATAAATTGATGCTATTTCTGAGCATTGTGCACCGTGTCTTGACCTGCGCTCACTTGTATGTCAAGCTCCCTCTGAGTTCAAATACTCTATCAAGCAGTCTGTTTGATCACTATGTATCCAAGTGTTTTGAAGAAAGCTCTGCTGCACTGGTTTCCCTGGGAACTAACAGACATTTGACGGACAAAACACTGTTGTATTCGTGAAGAAGCTTTGTTTTGTTCATCATAGAGTAGACTGCCTTACAGTCAGAAGTACTTTTGTATAATAACAAAAAAAAACTGGAAAAGCCTATTAAACACTATTGAAAAAGCCAAACAGAGATGACAATTCCCTTATATCACGAGTCACAGACATGTGTATCAGCAAATGTGTGATATTTACATGGATAGTTCACCCAAAAATAAAATGGCAATAATTACAAACACCCTCATGTCTTTTCAAACCTAAGACTTTATTTGTGTTCTCAAGAAAAAAACCTTTGATGGAATCCGAGAGCTTTCTGACCTTCAGCAACACAACTGAAATGTTCAAGGCCCAGAAAGGTAGTAAGAACATCATTAAAAAAAGTCCATGTGACACCAGTGGTCTAGTATTTTGTGTTTTGTAGAAGTCTTGTGGGTATTGAACAATATGAGGGTCAGTAATTAGTGCCAAAATGGTATTTTTTGTGTGAACTGGCCTTGTAAGCATTTTAACTAGAGGCATCTGGTCATGGTCAATTCACAGAGGAAGGTGGTCAATTTTAGAAAGGTGCTCTGTAACCATAAAGAGAGGTAATACATACAGACTTTTTTTACAGAATTGGACAACTGATCCAATTTCAGTTTAGAGCACCATTAAAAACAACGTTCAGACAACTACAGTTCTGAACTAAAAGTGAGGGAGAGACAGGACTTCTAATTTGGCCATAGAAAATGTGTTTTATATAAAATTTTAAATTTCAGTATTTCATTTTGTGTGAAGCATTTTGTGTTTTACCGTTTTAAGACTTGCATTCAACATAGCATTTAAAAACACAACCATTCCTTTCATTTCTCTCAGGGTGAAAAATAAACAATGGGACTGGACACAAAGGTACAGACTGGCGGTGCACTTCAGTGATTTTATTACTGCTTATGGCTCTATTGTATGTTTATTTATTTTTTTTTATTCAATTTTGTACTATTTGTCTAAACCCCAGTGACAGGTAGGTTTAGGGGCAGGGTTAGATGTAGGTCATTCACACAAATTCATATGAATTTCTGAACCAAAAATTGTATAAATGTGTGTGAGGACATGCGTAGCCGTAAACGCGTGCATGTTTTGCAAATAACAAAATTTCGGGAGAAAGCGCTGTATGATTAATCTCAGCCGGCCTGCATTTACTAATTAAACCCCTTATTATCCGTCCCATTTCCAAGTATAAATAAACCCATTTTCTTCACTTCCACATCTCGT
>JAUCMT010000078.1:1305714-1325714 GCA_032357475.1 Enteromius thamalakanensis
TATATCCTCAGGGGCCCTCCCCTCACTTGAGGCCCTGGTAATTTAGTCCCACTTTTCACCCAACTACGACGCCCCTGATTATTAGCATGAGCATTTATGATTGTTGACCAGGAATAAAGTAAAGTCACAGAAGGTACAAACAAGAGATCAAAATGAGATAAGATGAACAGATTGCTGTATAAGAAGCAGTGTCAGAGCCTGCGTAGTATCTGCACTCAGCATTTTCCCTTTTTGCTTTTGAGAGGTCTGTAAAATGGTCCTGTGGGAGTTTGGTATTTTTGTGAGTCACTCTCCTGATTGGCTTAAAAGAACCTACCTAGAGGGAACTTAGTCCCAGCTCACCGCGTGCAATTTTAGCCACAATTTGGGCGTCTGAGACTAATTTTGAGAATCCTAAAAGTTTTCTATGATCCTAGACTAAAATCTGTCTTATTATCATTAGTTTGACATGTTCACCGACAGCAGTTTCATGACCGATGTCATCAAACGTCGACGAAATTCTGGCAGTGATTGTGCACATAGTCCTGCATCTCATACAATGAACATCAAACTTCTTATTTCAAGACAAGCCATGATAAGAAACGATGCTAGAGATTTCTTCTATAACTCGGTTATGTTGCCTTTGCTGTGATAAAACACCAGTTGCGTGTTGGGTGCTGCTTATAATATTCTTTTTAAATACTCTGGCTTTGCCGCCATTCATATACTTTTCATGACCAACATTTCATCCCTGTGTGCAATATTACTTAATAATGTGTGGGTTGACTCCGAACAAGTATTTTTTTGCGCACCTTTTTTTTTTTTTTTTTTACACGCCTTGGCTGCCGTACAGTCTGATATTAATAACTGCGATCCGACAGTGTGACATGATCATCATATTCATATAGTCTGACAAGTGCAAGTAAAAATCGCAGTGTGCTTTACTCATTCCACAAATATTGCTCAGCAAATGATACTTTCTGGAATTTGTTCAAATGTAGTGATGAACTTTATAGGAAAGAACAATGGAACTTTCACACTGTTCACTCTGTGTGATTTTGTCCACAATTTGATGACTTGAGACAAATTTTGAAAATCTTATAAGGCTTGTTTTTTTGATCGTAGAGTCTGACATTAATGACAACTGAGATCTCACAGTGTGACATGATCATCACATTTGTACAGTCAGACGAGCAACAATCGTAAAGAACTATTAAAAGACGCTCAGTGTGAGCCTGCCGTGAGCAAATAACAGTGTACTACAGCTGAAAAACATCTCTATACACTGGAGTGTTCTCGCGTAGTAATTTACAAAATCAAGATTTCAGGTGTTCCATCATTTCTGGGAGTTACTGTCATACTGTTATTTGATGCTATAAACAGAGTGTGGCATCATCATTGCAAGCTTGCAAGTAGGGTCCAAGTTCGAGTGGGACTTTGAGACTAGCCTGACTACATCAGACTCCTACTTCCGCTCAATTTCAGTTCGCTTCTGTACTCAGTCTGAAATTGCAAGCTGTCTTAGTTTCTCTCTGGCTCCAAAACAACCAGACCAATCAACAAACAGAGGGCGGGCTTAGAGTCATGACGCAGAGTGCCGAGTTTAAGATTGTAGTTTAGGTTTAGGAAATCTAAAATGACAGCGGACATGGAGACAAGGGATGCTAGTCGTGGGGAATATTCCCGGCATTTGCCAACTGAAGCCTGAACAAGAAGAGTGTCTAGTTCACATTTTGAGGTGATGTTGTGGCCCTACTCCCGGCAGCTTTTGGGAAAAGATTAGGTGTGTTCGACTTGAAGCAGCGCTGGAGAGAGTGATCGGTGTAAGAAAGTAGTACGAGACCATTTGACAGCTGATCATTCCATAAGCCCTTTATAATCGCTCTCACTGTACAGCGCTGCTTCAGGTCCAACACACCTAATCTTTTCTCAAAACCTGTCAGGAGTAGGGCCAAAACATCACCCCAAAATGTGAACTAGACACTCTTCTTGTTCTTGGTCTTCAGCTGGCAAATGCCTGAAATATTCTCCACAACTGAGCTAATAGCAACCTTTTAATTTATCAAGGGTTACCGATCGTCAGCGAGAAACTGGGGAGGCCAACGTCCAGCAAGGCAATATGTGATTTGCTATTTTGCTTACGGATATGTGATCAGTGATAGGCTCACGTTATGCTATATGCATATGGGTACACCAATGATTTTAAACTAAAGACCGTCCCCTTTCATAATCAGGTGTTTAACACAAGACATACAGTCCTCAAAGGATATTAATTTAACTTTTAATTAAAGTACTGAACTGAATAGCAGCTTGTTCTTAAGACCATTTGTTCTGGATTGTGTAACAGTTCATATTTGTTTTTGATATCTGCACTTTAAACAGCTTCCTTGCATCATACTTGGCAGTAAGGCAGTTACTTCCTGTTGATGGTTTCATGAAACTGAGAGACAAGATCTTCTGTGATGTGTGAGACAAAGGCTAAGCTAATCATCTAAGCTGTGAGAACTTTTGTGGCTTTTCTGAATGAATGCTGTGTCATTAAAGAGAACTGCAGTAAACTTCCTGAAGCACAGTGTCAATCAACTGAAAATAGCCCATTTCACTAGTTTACTGAGGAACAAAGAGCTATCAATAGATCCAGAAAGTGCTCCATACATTGTGGCAAGAGCCTAATGTACATGAATTTCCTGATGAAATACAAATGACATACTGTAAAAAACTAATCTAGCATTTCTATTTCATGACTTCTACATGTTTAAGTCCACAATATTTCCCATTTTCAGGGTACTGTACGCAGTTACTCAGCAAAAAATGTATTATTGTTTGTTACAAGTAAAAACTATGTCAGTAAATGCAATGCTAGGGACACATTTAGAGTGCCCATTTATAGAGGTTTGCATACACACTAGGGCTGGGCGATATGTATCGAACGATATATAGTGCGCATCTCATCAGTAAAGCCGGTTCTTTGATTAGTGCTAAATCTCCATCTGCTGTTATTAAATGCAGCACTAGTTTATGAACAGAACCGTAGATCACTGACAAGCTACGCGTTAGTTTCGCAGGTGACTCCACGGCGCAGCCTCTCAGTTATCTACGGTATAAACTGGCGTTCCTTTTGAAGACAGCTGACGGAGATCCGGAGACGTCCTTTATAAAGCATTCAATATTACTACAAACACCACACATGGGAAAAAAAAGGCAATACAAAAGCTGTTATGAGCACTGGAAAAAAAACTGATAAACTGCTAATGCATGAAGCTAACCAACCTGAACTAGAATTTTTAAGTACACAAATCTTAAGTCTTTAAGTACATATATGTTTGAAGTTATTTTAATAAGTTGACAAAACGCAATATTTGCAAACTTGTACTTAAAAAAAATATATAGAATGTATAACTTATTACTTACCACCCCAAAAGGGAAATTTTTATTAATCACCTCCCCCATGTTGTTACAAACATAAAAATGTAAAATTACAAATGTAAAAGTTTTGTTCGTCTACAGAACACAATTGAAAATATTTTAGATGAAAACAGGGAGCCTTCTGACTGTCCCGAGGAATCATTAGAACAGTCCATAGTCATTGGTGGTTAAACCGTAATGTTATGAAGCTCCAAGAATATTTTTTGTACGGAAAGAGAACAAAAAAATAACGACTTTATTTAACAATTCGCACAGATGACAAAGAACAGTTATGCATTTTGCAGTTAGTGGATACTATCCTAAATGGTACTACGGTGAGGAGAGAAATTGCTTAATATAGTTTTTTTTTTTAAAATGATGTACAAAAAGTACTTCATATCGTTACGGCTGTACCAGCGATGGCAGTCTGCCAATAGAGTATTCTGACAATGTCTTTTATAGGCTACTTTTCTGCTTGCTGTCAGTGTTCATTACTCAGCAGTCAACGGGACAGTCACAAGTCTCCCGGTTTTCATCTAAAATATCTTAAATTTCGTTCAGAAGATGAACAAAGCTTTTACAGTTTTGGAACAAATAAAATTACCAAAAAAAAAATTTATTTTGAAGTGGAGTAACCCTTTAACTGCTCCTGAAGCGATGATGCCTCCAGTCCATCAGTAGGGACTTTAAGCAGCCTCCACTTTTGGAACGGCAGCAGCATTTGGACGTAATACTGCGAGTCCAGCTGCTACTTTGTAGTTTCTTTGCGGTAGTCCTTACAATGTGAAAGACTAGGTAATTAAATGTTAGGTTTTATGGTATATACCTTTTAATTCCATCAGTATACGATTCTTCCATTGGTCTTTCATTTAATCTGTGTTGATTAGGTTTTAAACTTAAGCTTATTTTAACAATTTTTTTCGTTTGTACAAAGATACGTCTGCTGTTGGCAACAGCACCTACTGAGACTAAAGATATGTGAAGAGAACAATGTAATTATTGTCTAAACTTGCAACTCATAATCTATGACTTGCATTTAAATAAATGACTGATTGTTGCGTTGCTTGCGGCGTCTTGTTTACTTTACTTGCTTAATTTTTATGTTTTAGCTGTGGCGGTGGAACAGGTTACTTCCGGTCAACGTAGCCGTTTCATTCCCAGCTGTTGCTTAAAGTCCCTTTTTACTGCTGAATGCTACTTGTGATTGCAAAAGATGTACATGTGCAAAGATACAAGGAGTTGTGCTGAGGGTGCAGGAAAGCTTCCACGCACCCACAGAAGCTGACAGAGTCAGATGATAATGGAGTGGAAGGTGAAAGGTGACACCCGCCTTACCAAATCCACAGAGAGACGAAAGAGAGAGCATTTTTTTTTTACTGCAGAGGGATGCTGCTTTGGACAGTTGAAAATAAGCTCAGATCGAGGTGCACAAATCAGACCAATTGGGTGAATAAAGTTCAATGAAAAACTAAATGTGTAAGCACAGAATGAAATTGGCAAATAAAGATGACAGCTAAGGCAAAAATAAGCAGCTTGTGCTTTAGTCTGACTACATTTGTTCCTTGCCATTTTTTTATTCAACATGAAACATTTCAAACAATAATTTTACATAATCTGAGCACAAAACAGAATATTCTCCTGGAAAATAAATAAAAGTTTAATCCATTGGGAATTGATTGGATCAAAAAGTGGGCGCTACATTTAAGGGGAGGGGTTAACGAGAGTGACGTTTTTGTGGGAAGAGAACACAATTAGATTTTGATAAAAGATTGCCAAGACAAATAGATTTTAGAATATTTATCAAAGGACTCTCACAATAGGATCAGGAACATGCATTTAGAAAGTGAATAGGGTCTATTTTGGCTTCATGATGACTTTGAGTGAACAATACTACATTATATCCCAAAATAACTTGCTATTGTTGCACTGTGAATGCACAAAAATGTAATGATGGACATATAGCAATAAGGTCTGAGAAAATACATCAGAATGGGTACATTCCTGTCTCTATTACTATTACAGAAGAGGGGGCAAAAAGACATCTGTCTGAAAACAGATGGCACAGCTGTAGGACCTTAACAACAACATCCATCATATTAAAGCTGCAATGGTGGTTGAGGTAAACTAAAATGAGCTATTAATGTGTTACTGATGATTCCTGCTTTTGAACAGTTTTGGGTCAAGTGTGTAGTTTTAGGAGGTTGGCTAAACAATCACAACTTGATTCAATACTATTTTAAAGGAAATTTTAAAACTGCCAATCTAGAGAACTTTTATTAAAACATTTTATATAGTAACTGGTACTTCTCAAGTGTTCATTTAAAATAATAATAAAAAAATAAAAAAAATAAAAAAGTTCAAATAACTGTACAAGGTAAGGTAATGAAACGAAAATTGGTTAAGGGTGAGCAAGAGTGCGCTGTGTCTGTGCCGCTAAATACTTTTTAAAACCATATTATTATGGTTACTACAGACATATGATGTGAACGCGTGATTACTTTTGTTAGATAGTTGTGTCCAGATCACTGCTCGCTCTAGCTATGAAATCTTTTAAAGGGCCACTGGATCAGGAGAGCAACAGTTTAAAGTGCATTATCAAAATGTCTAAGACATATAGCAAGATGTATATGGACAGCCATTTCAAAATTATTATAAAAAAATAAAAAAAATACTACTAAAAACAAGAACAAAAGTAGTAACTCTTTATTAACTACTACTAATTACACTCATGACTAGTTAAATAAGTAACTGGTATCCATTCGTAATTTTTCTGGTAATTTTAACTGGAACCCAAATATTTGTGAATAGGTAAATTTTATTAGGATCTGTGTGTCATATCAACTAGTTGCTTCCAACTATATTTCAGATTAACTAGTAACTAGCTATATGTTAAGTATTTTGGGAGGGCACTACGCCAATAGATAGCATAGACCTATAGAAATTTGTCAATTACCGAGGTCAAAGTTACATTCATGTGAAATTGCAATGCTATGAAATTTATATATTATATAAACTTCTCAAAAACTATCAAAAAACTATATATACGTATAAATTAACATTTACGTCACCCACCCTATTAATTACTAGTACTTATCCTTCAGCTACTCATAACTATCTGCAATCTAGTATCTTTTCCAGGTTTTATCCAGATAATTAGAATAGACACCAATATCTGTTAATTAGACCTATATTGCAAAGCTACTAGTAACTTAAAATGTAACTATAAAAGTAGCAGTTCCAACTAGTAATAAAACAAATTCCCAGATAAGAATTGTTACTAGTGCCGTCTGTCATAGCTAATAGTATCTCATAAACAGATACAAATATATAATAAATACATACCTATAAAGCTAGAATAGGTGGAAAATGTTGTAGTTTAAGGCAAGCTGTTGATAAGATCATCAAATTTACAATGTTACCTGTAGGATTACTCGTCACTTTACTTTACTTAGCAGCAAAATAATTACTAGTATGGTGTCATATATAAATATATAAACTACATGGATAGATGGGTAGTTGATAAATAAAAATTGGACTGTGTCCTAAGGTGTGACATAGCAAAAATGTAGGCAAAAATACATAAATAAGATTAGAATAATGTATCTTCCTTCTTAAAGTTACAAATAGCTTCAGATACAGATTATTTTAAATACGTTTTTAAGGACACATTAATACATCAACTACAGTATTAGTTAAACAGACAATGGTACAAGTTGCATTGCATAATTCTGAAAAATTAATACTAGAAAACATGCTAGTTACTACTGAAAAGTACTTATGCAAGCTGGTGTACCATATAAAATATCTATTATAAATACGGATGACTAATAAAGTAAAAAGGAACCTAATATAAAACTGATACCAATTTTAAAAATAGTATTATAGCGAGCTGGTGTCCGAGGGCTAACTACAGCCTCTACTCCCTGGCTTTTTATCTCGGATACTATAAAGACCCTTTAAAACGCACAGAAAAAAAAAGTTCCCTCGCCACCAATCTGTCCTGAACCAGTGCAAGTCGTGGCTGTTTAACCCACGGCGGGGGCCCGGTATCGGGTCAGCTCTGGGACAAAGCACGCTGACCGATTTAAAATGGGGCACGTCGTATTTCACCCAAAGGTGACACTCTAGGGCACTCAAATCTCAGCTCATGTGCCCGAAGCGGTCGATGCGCACAGATGCGCCATTCCAGGCTCGGTCACCAGCACGAGTGGCCGCGCCAAAGCACTAAAAGCTGATTTCCCGCTGTCCAAAAATCATACTTACTGCTGACTTTCATGCTGCCGAATGCCGACGGCTGCGGCACTGGCTTGCAGCTCTCTGCGAAGGAGGTGGTTCTGGGCCGACCAGACATTTTCCAATCCGAAATCCCACGCGTCTCTCAGAGCACAATACGCTCGGCTGTCTTGAACGAATCCGTTTCGAGCAGTTTGCCTCCGACTTAATAAGGAAAATGGTGTGAAAGCAACTCGGCTGTCTGCGATCGTTTTCTTCAGTGAGCTCTCAAGCGCCTCGCTTTCAGATCATTTTCCTCGAAAACGCTTTTCTGTGACTGTTAGTATCGTCTTCAGGGATAAAACCTCAGATAAATTCGCTCATGAATTAAGGCGCTCATGAAATTGGCCTTTTCCCAGTTTCCCTCGAACAAAACCCACCGATCCTCGTCTGTTTCTTTCTCTCTGACTGGAACAGAGATTACACAAAGAACACAGTTCGTGTCTAAAATACACTCACGACGTTGAGCAACTGAACACCATTCAGTATTTTTCATATACTGAGGTGGAGACTCAGCGATCCTGTGGCACCAGCCATGGCGGCTTCCTTGCTCTAACCAACGATACTGAGAATTTTCCAATTGCCCAATTTCAAGACTGCTATCCTCGACCCACTTAACTCCATGCACACGGATGAGCAAATAAGAAATCCAAAACACACACGGGGAGCTCAAGAAAGGAGTCAAACGCGCGGTTCCGAGAGGAAACGGTGGTCAGAATCCCCACGGTAATTCAGAAATTTCCTTTTTTATTTCTTCTCCGTCGGTCTGTGCTCGTTCTCTTTGTCACTCCGACAGATGGACGTAAACTGCGCTGTGTGCGCAAGAGTTGTAATAGAGTAGAACGGTAGCACAGATGAGGTTACGCCGCACTGCTGCGTCAAGAATCGGAAGAATGTGAACGCGCAGGAAGGCCTGGGGAGGTCCGAGCCAGCCAATAAGGCGCCGTTCCTTGTAGATGGGCGGGGCGCCGGCAAGACACTCGACCAATCGAATGCGTTTGTCTGCAGAACACATGGCGTAATTCGCCAATCTGTCAGGGTTCTGCAGCCGAGGATGACGCGCGGAAGTCGACCGTGGGCGGACGCTTAGAATGACTGATTGTGAAGCCGTCCAATAAGCGTAACCGAGGAAAAGAAACGGGCCAATCGCGAACAAGCATCACGGGGCAAAAGTAACCAAGCTGCACTGTTGCTAGTCAGCTGAGCTCCTGTGATCTATTCCGTGACCTGACGCCTTGCCATTGGTACAGTGTAATTTTCAAACCACTCACATGTGTCTTCAAACAATTTTTGATTATATTTACTTAGTTAGTGTTTCCGCGTAATGTAATGTGTTTATTCACATAAAATAATCTGTAGTAATTTATAGCATAGTGTTTAAAAACCATTAATTTGTTGTGGTTAACTGAATAGTTGCCCATGTATTATAACAACTACAGTAATATGAACAAATTACATTACCTAATACTGTAGTAAGATTTCTACAGGTCATATACTACAATACACTACAGTTTGGTAAAAACTAAAGTATACTACAGTGTTTATTACAGTTTATCAGTTCACTATTTTTACAGTAGAATTCATTAAGTGTAATATATACACTTAACTGCAGTATGGTTCAAAAACACTACTTTAATTACTGTAGTATTTTCCATGTTTGGTCTTTTTAGCTATAAAATGAATATTTCCAAAGTTAAATATTTTATTAAAAGTGTATTAGTGTCAAATTAGATTCAGGTTCAGCCACTTGAACTTTATGATTTTTCTATTTGAACTTGTATGAGAATTAACAAGATGGATACAATCTAAACAAAAGTCATTGCAGTGCAGCTACTTCAAGGAAGAACATCAATAGCTTCTTTTGCAGCAATGTTTTACAATCCTACAAAATAGTTTTGAAACCCAAGACAAAATTATCTGCATCCAAATTATGCTGTAACTAGGTATTCTTAGGTCAGCAAGACGGTTAGATTGGCAGTGAATGTGCATCTTGTGCTGAAAAGAGAGGTGATGCTAGAACATGACTATGCTAAGACAGCAGAATTACTGTCATCTTTTACTTCGCTGGTTAAAAAAAATGCTGTCTGCTTTAACTTACAAGCAGTTCCATTTGAATTTTCATGAACCACGTGAAATATATCTATTCACACTATATTACTAGGAGGTAATGACAGATGCGGGCCAGTTTTATGAATAGTTCATCTATAGGTGATTTTGTTCATGCTATTATACTTTTATTGTAAATATTGAATTTGATAAACAACTTTCTTACCATGTTGGCTTTGTCCTTTGACTGATGTATTCTGTGGCAAACTAAGCTTGAGTGTTGTTAAACAAGTTATCTTCCTTTTTTTCTTTTTGAATCTGGTGGCTTATGCATTTTAACAAAGTGTTAGAAGGTTTTAATTTAACATAATACTTTTTTGCAGGTTAGGATACAATGTTAGGATGATGTAGATAACATAGGCGTGTTTCAGCTAAAAATGACTGCACTTTCCCGCAGTGGGCTTGCATAACATCCAACATAATTGCTTATTTACATTTTGTAGATGTGCAGATTCTCCATTTAGATCTACAGTGCTTGTTTCATTTGCAACCATTGTACTGTACACATCCTGAATGTTTCACAATGTCTGTGCTTCTTTTCTGCTTTCACTCTTTTCTGTGAAGTGATCTTGCTGCTTTGAGCACATTTTACAATGATGTTTCACAAATAGCCCTACATCTGCAATAGAACAAGTGATGCAAGTAATGCAAGTTGCCGTTTTCTTTTTTCCTTAATGCAAATATTTCCTTGGGCCAGTGTGGATGTGTTTTTGCACAGATGTATATACGGTTGTACACACATTTATTCACATTCACAAACAATGATAAACACATCTCATCACTTACGTTCAGTGTTTTAGTATGCTTATGTAATCATGTTCATGTATTTGTTTGTAGATGCTCAATCCTTTCAAAGAAAGATTCAATAACAAACTTAGGTTCATAGAGAAAACATGATGACAAGAGGGATACAGAGATATAAACACATTCACAAAAATATTTACATAAATGCAACAACAAAAAACTGTTTGAAGAAATAACAGGATGCACCTCAAGTTCTTCAGTCACATTTGCTCCTTAGAGTTTAAATTAGATAAATAAGGAGATACACAAATATATAACAGCCTTGGTAAACATAAAACATATTAATAATAGTTTATTAAAAAAAAAATCCACAAGCACACACACACAAAGACAGACTGACTTAACCAAAGCACTGATTGTGTAAAATTGCATGTAGCACAAAGTAAAGCATTTTAATATTGCAAGATAAAGATTAATCAATTGGAAAGATTTAATTTCTAGGATATCCTTTTGAATAAAACAGCCTTGAGCCATTTTTAATAATCAAGGAATGTAATAAGAATTCAAATGAAATATAGAACAAAATAAAAGTCTAACTTCACAGCTGTGACAACTTGACAGTATTTGTATTGGATATTGAATATTGGAATATCTAATCTCCCTTTTAAGCTACAGTGTTCCTAAACAAATGAATGTAAATAGGATTGTAAAATCAGTCACATCTTATGATTTTGAATTATATTTTTAAAATGTATCAAATAAAATAAAAATATGGACATTCCTGAAACTGTAATAGCTTTCTTGAGGAAATAACTGTAAACAAACACCTTTTTTAACAGACACAGGAAAGACCAAAGATGGTCTTGGTGTTGGCTCACTTTCCCTCTCCACTCAATTGGCTCATTTTCATTAGTTATGTTAATCAGAGAAGAGGTAAGCATGACCCATAATATCTACTTTATGACCTAGTACATTATGTTCAATTTAGGGTTTTCCTTTACATTATTTAAATTTTATAATCTAAAAAATTGAACAAAAAGAAAATCTCTTAAAATTTTTGTAATCGTCAAGAAATGTGTATACATCTTGGAATTTACTCATATTATTCCAGATTTCATTTGACATTTGAAAAAACCTGAATTAAAAAAGTAATACTGACCTAGACAGAGTTGTCTCTTTTTATAGCTTTCCCTATTATTTGGTTAAGAAATAACTATAATAAATTATACAAGTATTTTTTTTAATCAAATTTACCTTTATCGTTTGTACTTTAGACACCACCAGTGTATTTAAGTGCATTTGTAATGTACAATACAGGTCAAAGGTTTCGAATAGTTGAATTATACATTTTATTTAAATAAAAGTTTTCTATTTCAATATATTTTAAAATGTAATTTATTTGTGTGTTGGCAAAACTGAATTATCAGAAGCCATTACTCCAGTCTTCAGTGTCACATTATCCTTTAGAAATCATCCTAATATTCTAAATGCAGTATTACCGATAAATAAGTTTTAAAATTATTTATAAATGAATGCAGCCCTGCTGAGCATAAGAAACGTCTACATAAAAAACAACAGCAACAACAAAAAAACTTACAGTCTGAATAATTTAAATAGGCCCGAACAACACAAAAAGAGCGTCATGTCAAATACGTATGATCAGACAAAGGTTGGTTTAACGTCCACTTTAAAGTTTACAACAGGATGTGTTGAGTGATAGAAGTCCTCATTCTCGCTGTCAGAGGTCCCTGAGGTGAGGCTGTCTGTGGAGTCGTAGGGGTGATGACAGGCCCCACAGTAGGCCCGCTGGTAGTAATAGTCCTCCGAACTGCTGGAGTCTGAGTCTGAGTAGTCATATGGCTCCTCAGAGTGTATTACTCCCTCTATTAGTCCAGCAGATGCAGGCTGAGGAACATGTCCTGTGAAAGGCGTTATGGAGCATTTGTGAGAAGAACATTCCCAACTTTCGTGTCCCGAGCCACACTGAGTCTGTGCCTTCTCATTCCTTCTCCTCCTCCTCCTTTCATGCCACAAATCAGTTCTTTGAGAGCCATCGTCCCTTAACTTTTCATGGTCCATTAGTGCTGATGGCCTCCTGCGCCCTGGAGGAACCGAGCCTGGAAAATAGTAAGGGGGAGGTCCACCTCTTGAGGAGTAAAAAGGAGGTCTGCGTTTACGCATGAGATAGGGTGAGATGGTGGGGAAGAAGAACTGTAGAGGAGATCGAGGAGAAAGAGCTGTGCTCAGTTCATTCGGATCTGCCCGGTCGGGTGATTTGACGGAGCTGCTTACGGCATTCACACTCAGATCCTGCAAGATCTCCACCAGCTGCTCATTGGTTACAAAACCCAGTCGTCCTGTTGGTGACATGGCAGGAAGCTCGACAGAAGCCGGTGGCACTGGAGACTCAACCTGAGGTGAACTACATCGAGCAGGACTTAGTGGACAAGAACCCTGAGCTCTATTGTCCTGATCCAAAGGCACATCTAGTGGAACCTCTTTTCCAAGACCTGAGTTTTTGAGATTCTTTGTGGTTGGAACTGCATCTTCTGTGCTTTCTTTCAGACTCACAACCTGAGAGATCTCATTGGAAGAATTGTCTAGAGGAGGTGAATTCTTCGGATGTGATATTGAAAGACGAAGTTCTGTAGCTACTTGACCTTTAGGGCATGTTTGCTGTGAGGTAGCATAAACGAGAAGCGGTGGAGGAGGTACATAAGAAGGTGGAGAGAGAACTCTGGTGGGAGCAACCTCTGAGTATTTCATTAGCGTTGGAGAATCAGGAGAAACCACTGTGGTTTGGGTGGAGGTGGAGTTGAGGTTCGTGTTGGAGGAGTCCATTTCTCCTTCGTCCAAGAGGTGGCTAGCTGTCATCAGTTTGAGCAGCTTGTCCTTGGCATTGTTCACTTGTTCCTGTAGGCTATCAATAACGGCATTCTTCTGCAAATATGGAGGACACATGGGAAAAATGATTTAAAACCTCATCGCCCTAATTATGGTCATTATCTGGAACGACTAAATAGGTGTATAGTGTAGATGCCAATTTTACAGGATGTGAGATCACAAAGCAGTGCCTTGAGGAAATGTAAAACAAAAGATCCAGCCTCACTCGTGGGGTAGTGACGCAAACACACTGCAGTCCACACCCAGTGCTGGAATTCATCATCACTCGCTCACACAAACCAGTAATAACAGTGAGGACAAAACTAGTTCCATCGCTTTACTCAAAGCAGTGTAATCAAACAAACTCAGAGATTTCGTGTTGGTTTGAAAAATCCTTTAAACCAAGACCTAAATCTCTAAATGCATGTCCTTCTATAGCTTTTAAGCAACATCCACCACAGTTACATTCCTTGAGCCTTTTTGAGTCTGATTCCATGTGCTATATTCATATCTATCTATCTATCTGTTCCTAACTAACTAAACCAACTAATTAGGATCTGATGGAGCACTTGACAATTATATATGTGTTTGATCAGGATTGGAACTGAACTCTGAAGGAAGGTTGACCTCCAGGAACAGGGTTGGACACCTTTGAGCTAGCTAGAAACCATTCAGAACTCCTTAGTAGAAACCATTCAGAACACTTAAGTAACCATATAGCAATTATATGGTGTAATACACTCTATATTATGTATTCAAAATACATATTATAAGGCTTGAAGGATAAGTTTACTTTCCAGAATAACAATTTTTCACCCCGTTTCATCACGATATTCATGTATTTCTTCCTTGAATTAAGATTTATAGTAGACTTCAATGAGGATTGAAGTTTCAGATTGCAGTTTCAAAGTGTTCTACATGATTAAGAGGAAAGGTCTTATCTGGCGAAACAATCTGTCATTTAAAAAAAAAAGTATATATTTTTTCTTTTTTTGAAAAGTGAACAATCATTTTGCTAAATAAGCCCATTATTTCTCAGCTGGGATTGTGATTGAAGAACTTTGAAGCTGCACTGAAACTGCAATTTGAAACTTTTTGCTCCCATTGAGGACCACTTACGCAGAAGATCTTTACAGGTTTTCCTCAACAACCTTCATTTTAAACTGAAGAAGGAAAGACATGAACAGCTTGGATTACATGGGGGTGATTTAATCCTTAGAAAAAGTTTTATTCCTGAAGTGAACTAATCCTTTAAAGCGGAAATAACATCACAAGTACATCTGAGACGGCATGGAGGATCTGGATAAGCAAAATTTACTTTGGGCATCACAATGTCCCTTTAGGTTTTGTGGTGTGTAGGCTATAAATTAGACACAAAAGTGAAGTGAAAAGCTTTGCTTTGAATTATGAAATAGTAATTGTCTTTACCTCATTAATGAGTCTTTTCATGGAGTCGTTTTCTCCAAGTAGATAATAGATCTCATCCTCGCTGTACATGGAGTTTGTGGTCTTGCTGGGACTACTGAAGTATTTGGCCATTTGACTGGGGTGAGAGTTTGTCTCCTCTTCAAACTGTCTCCACTGGGTCAGCTAGACAGAAGAATAATAATGATGAAGATGTAGGTACAGCAAGGGTATTAAATTACATACATTATTGACCACTGGGTTTCTACTGGGTTTTCCGTTACTGAATGATTTAATTATTGTACAGTTTTTTTGAAGGGTTGGGTTTTGATCAGGTATTATCAGGTCTCAAATGGTTCCCCCTTTTGCCAGTCTTTTTTATCTTAACCACACACAAGCTCTTTGGTTCTAATCGATCCACAATGAACTGGTGTAAAATTACCCCAAATCCACACAGCCATAAACAGCCGACATTAGTAGTGTCCTCTCCAAAACTTACAGGACACATTGTGTAAACACATTTGATGTTTAATGCCGACTCATCACTTGCTTCTGCCTCTCTTGTGGTAGATTTATCGATTGGTTGTGCCTCGACATAAGTCTCTTGATTATGTTAGAAACTCCAGAAACAAAGACTGACTCAGAGTTTGACTGCATTGGCAATGAATTTACCGGGACGTACTTGAGGGACAAACAGTAGACAGTTAATGGCTGTTGTGCAGATGAAGATGGCTCCAGACACTACACTGTAGACCACATTGGGCCAGGCATACAGGTAAAGAGAGACTGGTACGGCCACAGCGCTAGATGTAGTGATCAGGCAGACAGCACCTATGATGGTCATAGACTGGTTTACTGGAGGTAAGCTCACATTACTTGTCAGGCCGGCAAGATACGTCCCGTACAGGAGGAGGATGCCCTGTGAAAGAGCAAAGAGAGACAGTGTAAGCATTTAAACTGTAATGTAATGCATTCCTGTGAAGGCACAGGCTGAATTTTACCTTAAGCACAGAGAGCAGGATTACCCACAGGTCCGAGTAGAGAGAAGAACAGGAGTCCAACTGGGACAGAGAGTAGGACACGTCCCGCTCTACAACCTTTCAAGAAAAGAAACGAAAAAGAATACTTTATATGCCATATGGCATTAGCTTGCACCATTCATCCTTTTATGGCTATTTACATCCCTGTATATTTAAATAATGGCTGTCAAGCTTAAAGAAAAAACTCCAGCGTTTTTCCATATTCCACTATGTTTTTCTCTTAAATCAGATGAGTTTATACCTATCTCTTCCGTGTCCACTTAATCACTCTAGCACGCGACGCTACAATGTTAGCATTTAGCTTAGCTCCATTCATTTCTTAGGATCCAAACAAGAATTAATTTAGAAACCACCAAACACTATTTAAAGACGGTCCCATGACTTATTACATGAATAAGTAACAAAATAAAACTTTTTGTACATTTCTTTACGTTTCGCTAGATACGACCCTTAATTTATCTCTTTGTTTATATCCCTTTGAAGCTGCACTTAAACTTTAATTCAACCATTTGGAGTCCATTAAAGTTTTTTTCAACTTAAGAAAGTAATACATAAACACCCTGGATGACATGGAGGTGAGTAAATGATCAGGAAATTTTAATTTGAAAGTGAACTTATCCTAGTAAATAAGGCTCTTATCCTCACACATTCGCATAGTGTTATAGAAGGCTTGAAAATCCAGCACACAAGGGACTACTTCTATAGTGGTGAACTATTTTGCCCATTTTTGAGGATGACAGATATATGTGAAACTTCTATAGAGAATAGGTGCACCTTGACCATTGCACTGATCGAGCGAGAGCACTTGATCGGATCCGTCAGACCCCATGCTGCTAGAACAACAACATCCACTAGGACCAGCAGGGCAACCAATCCCATCAGCTGGATGTCTCTAATAATCTGAAACAAGCAAACAAAGTACTTTGGTGAAGCCAGTGACATCAAGCAATAATTGGTGGCCTGTTCATGCGAAAACTTGTTGCAGCTCACCACTCTCTTGTCGGGCACACGCTGAGTGAACACTCTGTAGAGCCGCCATGTTTTCCCAAGAATTGGGCCAAACACCAGAGAGCTGCCGATACACAGAGTCCACATCCGTGCCTGAGATGGTACAGAGAAATGATACAGAGCTTTTAACTATCCAAATCATGACAATAACCCTGGAACTTGTTTAAATCCACAATGAAGGCAAAAAAAGGGCTCAACAATAAAGATGACCTGCTGGATGAGTCTCAGCCGTTACTGAAAATTATCTTAATATTGCAAATCCACTTTAATGCCTTAGCAACTTAAGGCATATATTATATATAATATAGCTACAATATAACATACTTATAATATGGTGGCTAGATTATTCTGATGCAAAAACAGTTTGTTTTTAAAGAAATACACTACCATACTAAATAATAGAATAATGTAGTAAAATATTATTACAATTTAAAGCAACATATTTGTATTTAAATACATAGCAAAATGTAATTTATTCCTGTGCTTTTCAGCATCATTTCTCTAATATTCCTTTAAAAATCCTTCTAATATGCTGATTTACTGCTAAAGAAACATGTATTATTATTATCATCACAGTTGAAACATTTGTGTCTAAATATTCTTTGCAGAAACTGTGATACTTTGATACGTTTGGAAAAAACAGCATTTGAAATAGAAAACATCTTTTGTAGCATAAATGTTTAATGCGGTTAATGTTTTAATGTGTCCTTGCTGAATAAAACTAAGTGTTTTTTTTAAACCACTGCTAATACCCAGCATTCACATAACTCAGAAACATTTCTAGCATAAACAACAGGTATGTAATCTATCACAGATGTATGGTTTGAGAATCCTTACAGCTTAAAGTAAATGAGAGGTCCGTTAAACATGTTTGGAAAGTAAAGGAGGTTTATGGGGTTGTAAAATGCAAACAGACATTTAGCATTCGAGAGCAATAAGCCAGCTGTGTGATTTATAGCACTGGGTGTTACATGAAGAAGAGGGACTTCAGCCCCATCAGGCTACCTAAATAACTGTGTGTGTGTGTGTGTGTGTACCTGTAAGACAGCTCTTGATCCTGCTCCTGACAGCGGGGCTCTCTCCTCCACAGCGAATAAGAAGCCGCTGCTGTATGTGAGTACACTGCCACACAGAGTCAACACATTCAGATTGGGACTGGACATCTTCACTATCCTGTGTCAGAGGTACAGAATCAAAATTCATTATCAAAATACTCAAGGGACAAAATAAGCACCAAGTCGCATTTGTGATGCAGAGATCATGTACCTGTTGTTTTTGAAGCGCAGTGTGAAAATGAGGAAGAAGAGCTCCAGCAGAATCCCACAAGAGAGCAGCGTCCAGACGACAGCACGAAGAGCAGGAGACAGCGATCGACTCTGAGCATCCGCACCCCTCTAGACACAGACAACAGAACAATATAATTCAATGTCTATTTGTTCTTTAATTGTCTCTGAGTGTATTCAGTGGTGGACGGCGGTGAGTGTGTGGAAGTACCGCTGAGAGCGCACATAGTCTCTGCAGGACGTCCCAACCCTGCTGGATGTTCACTCCGGGGTAGATGGAGCAGACACCAGACTCACAGTGAGAGCTGCAGTTCAGTCCTGCCTCCATCACTGACCTGAGCTCTATCTCAACTCATACACACATCCTAAAAGACAGACAACAAACAACTCACTGAACTTGCCCATAACAGCATTGAACTTTACAAATGCAGGAAACGTTTATATTTGAAAAATACATTAAACTACATTAAAATGTTCTCTAGTGATAAGTATCAAACACAATGGCTAAAATCTTAATTCTGATTGGCCCAGTGTGCCATTCTGTGCTCACTGTGCAATATATGTATATATATAGTTGTTGTAAAACCACTGGTTTTAAATGTTATTAAAAAACACTAGAATTTATTTTATTATACTAAGCATTATAAGTTCAATTTTAAATACACTGACTGAACACATGATGGCGCTGTTCTTCATAAAGAGTAACCCTGATTTGGAAACACTTTACTATAAGGTTCATTAGTTAACGTTGGTTAACAACATTAATAAACATGAACTATAATGAACAATACGTCTACAGCATGTATTAATCTTAGTTAATGTTATTTTCAGCATCTACTAATGCATTGTGTTTGTGAACATTAGTTAATGCTCTGTGAACTATTATGAAAAAAAAAATGAATTACTGTATTTTCAATAACTAAGATTAACAAAGATTAATACACGGCGTAATAAATGCATTTTTTTATTGTTTGTTAATGTTTATACATTGACTTATTAACAAATCACTCCTTATTGTAAAGTGTTAGTTAATTCGACATTAGATTTATTACATATATTTGATAGATATTTAGTCAGTCCTTCAAAGTTTAGGATTATGTGACAAATCTAGAAAAGACTGTTTGTTATTGTGATATGATATTTCTTATGTTTGATCATAATATAATACCAGACATCTCTCAAGCTATATACCATTTTTTAAAGAGAAGATTTAACGCAGACATCCTCTCATGTGTTAACATTAGAACATAAAAAGTACAGGATCATTCTCCTCTTCATTACATAATTATACCTCTGATCTTTAAAAACTGTAATCACGTTGATCCTCGGTTCAAAATGAAAAAAAGGAGGGAAAGGCTCAGGCTTGCCTTCACAACACAAAGTTTAAAGAGCTGCAAGCAAGACAGTTAATACCACATGGATGCACAGATTACCACTCACAATATAGCGCTGTGCGTCACATCAGCAAAATAACCGCATGTATGAGCCTGAAAGAGCAAACCGCATTACCTGTGCTTGATCCCAGGTGTTTGAATGTGCCATGTGCCGGTCTGTGACGCATGTAAACATCAGCACTATAGTCTGTATGCAGCTGATTTTCAATGCTGTGCTCATCTGTTATTGTATTTATGGTCATATTTTTCAAGCCTGCTTTTGAAATGTTTTAAATGTGGGTGTGTTGATCCTCTGTCTTCCTGAATGTATGTGTTTATGTGCAGGGTATGTGGGTAATTGACATGAACTGCATTTGGGAAGTTGACACATCCTTGCTGATTCTTTAGTATTTTTAGTATGTTTGGCCTGCTAACTAACTTACTAACTTACTTTATGTATGTATTTATTTATTCATATTAATACTAAAGCATATTTGACATTT
>JAUCMT010000078.1:1361702-1373785 GCA_032357475.1 Enteromius thamalakanensis
TTTAAGGACATTACATCAAAGCTGGATCAGCCTGTAGTGTGTGTTTCCACTTCAATTGTGAGTGTGACTCCAAATCCGGACCTCCATGGGTTAATACATTTAATTTCCATTGATCATTTTTGTGTGATTTTGTTGTCAGCACATTCAGCTATGTAAAGAACATATTTAATAAGATCTTTCATTCATTCAGATCTAGGATGTGCTATTTTAGAGTTCCCTGTATTTTTTTGAGCAGTGTATATTTAAGTAAATGACATACAAATTTGAACAGAAATAGGATAGAATACATTTTGGTTTACTATCAATTTAGAGATGATAGAAGTGATTATGATATTACATATAAAATATGTAGGTTAATGACAAAATTGCTATCTAATTGCATTTAATATAGATTTAAATTTATAATGCATTTTAATTTATTTGCAATTAATATGCAGTTAAAAGTCTATAAATGTTTGAACTTAAGTACGTCTTTTAAATTATAAAATGTATTAAAATTAATTTTTCACAAGGGTATTCAGTGCTCCCAGTCATAGAAAACCAAAAAATGCCAAAGAATTTCAAAACCCTGCAAAGTCATGACAGAGTAAGTCACTCTGTCATCATTATACTTAATATATGTTTTTATAGATTTACTAAGCAATAAATATTTCATCAGCTAGAATTAGCTTTTTTAGTAAGAGCATTGACCGCAATCTCTCTAAAATGTTTAAAAATTCCTCATCCAGTCATCCAAAGGAATAAAAGTCAAGGAAGATCACTATTCGAAAGCCTGCATATTTCTTCCCGAATTTCTTCTTTCATGAATTTCTTTGAAAAAGCTCCTTACCTCAATGCACAGACAGCTGGGCTCTCCTTTCTCATTCACGGCGCACTCTCTCCCAGCACCACAGAACACATTAGCACACACCTTTGATTTGCTCTGAGCCTCCTGCTGAAAAAAAAAAACATAGAAATAAACACCATAAATAAAACACAAACAGCTGCAAACTCTAATTAGGCGCTGGGCAGAAATAAAACAAACAGGAGCACATACAGATTCTCACCACCAGTGGGCGACGGCGACATTAGTTTAATATTACTATTTGTAAACGTGCAGTTAACATCTAATCATAATCAATTTGCATCTCTGTATTTACTATGCATTACGTTCTTCTGTGCAATGGAGGTTTTGTGGTTTCTTTTGAAACCACAAACTAAATATTACAAATCTCTCGAAACAGAAACTAGCACTAGTAGAGGACCACAGATTCACTTTCACCACACACATAGACAAATACTTATATTGGCTGTTTCTCTCTCACACGGTGTTTCTCGGTGTCTGGGGGAAGAAGATTGATAACTATCTTCAAAAATGGCCGAACTCTCTCCACTCCAAACACTCTGGAGAGCCTCCTGCCACCAGTTTCCCTGACAACTAGCGGTTCTCCTTGAAAAATAGGACAACTACAGATTTGGAACAGCAATGTCTCATGCTAGAACAAATGTGTGTCCCACAAGGTGCCAATGCATAGGCTATCTAATAAACAGAGACGGGGAGGAAGTAGTTACATGTAACGTAACTATGTCATTTTTTTTCAAAATTAAGGTAATTGTAATCTGTTACAGAAAAAAACATGAAGTTACAGTTAGCCTACTTCTGAAAATGCAAATGATTACAAGAGGAGCTGCATCTGAATATTCCCCCCCACCTTCAATATGAGACACCAGTGTTTCTTGTCCTATATGCAAATTTGGGTTGATTTCAAAAACAGTATTGTGACTAACTTTATTTTACTATGATTTTAAAATCTTAACCTGAGAATGAACTTAAATCTTCAATTCAAGTGATGAAGGACGTTGAAGGTCTGATTGTAATCAGTGTTGAGTCCTACTGCTTTACATGTTAGAAAACAATTAACAGTTTAGAAAATGTCAATTTAGAAAAGTAATCAACATTAAACGCATTCAGTTGAAGGAAATGAAATAGTTAAGACTTCTAATTACATTTTAAAACAGGGGAACTTGTAATCTGTAACCTGCTGCATTTAAAAAGTGACATTCTGCTAATTAATACACAACACCCAACTAAGTTTAACCATTTATAATACTAATCAACATGCATTTTAACGATATTTTATAATATTACTAGATGATCTTTATTGCTATTTAAACTGCTATTTATTCTTCTTTTTTTTAAATAAATGCACTTTTTAATTTTCTATTTATTTAAGAAATTGAAGCAATGCTGAAGAATGTGTCACAATTTCCACAAAATATTAAGCAGCCGTTTTTTAGCACTTATGATAATTCTAGATGTCAAATGATCAATCACATACAAAATAAGTACGTGAGATGTGGCCAGGTATGGTTTTCCATACTAGGAATTTGTGCTCTGCATTTAACCCATCCAAGTGCAAACACACAGAAGTGAACACACACACACACACACAAACACACCCGGAGCAAATAAATTTTCTTGTGTGTGTGTACTGTGTATATTTATTATGTACTGTCTATAAAAATACAAACACAAGCAGTATATTTTGAAAGTATATGTACTTACATGAAAATGTATATGATATTTAAATATATTTAATATATACACGTAACATGTTTGTCTTAAATATATACATGCATGGTTGTGTATTTATACGCACACACATATACTATGAAAAAAAATAAAAAATTATTTGCCAGTACTAATAATAACTGTTTCTAAATCAGTACATTAAAATGATTTCTGAAGGATCTTTTGACACTGAAGACTCTTTCTCTTCTCTCACAGGAAAATAAAATAGAAAACAGTTATTTAAATAGCAGTATTTCTTAATATTACCATTTTACTACTACTACTACTACTACAAAAAAAAGCATTTTCAAAAATCTTACCGGTCCCAAAGTTTTAAAGGTAGCCTAATCTATGCACTTCAGGGTTAAAAAGGAACAGAATGGAAGTGGAAAGTGATTTACACTCTTGACCAGCAGATGGAGCTCTGTTATCAGGTTTTTTGAGTACAGCACAATTAATGGGCCGTTCGCACAGGACGCCTTCTTTCTTTACCGACAATGAAATGGAGCACACATTTCAACATGTTTCGAAAATGTTTAACTTAATGCACAACGTTTAAAACATACAAAAAGAAGAATGTACTCTGTGTAATCGCTCAAGTGTATGTTTAAAACACACCGGATCCCAGTTTAAAACCAGTAGACATCTCTGGTGTTTTTACATTGTTCTCTTTCTCTTTAAACTCTTCTGTCCTACTGAACTTTCTCTCCGGTCATACCTCTGAAATGTTTGATTTATGTGCAAGGTCACCGAATCTGCCTCAAATTCCCTTGTCTTCCTCTTTCTCTGCCTTTTTTTCTCTGTGTTCCCAGCTACAGGACCCCAGTCTCAGCACAGCAAAGTCATGTGAATACAGTGCTAGCCAATCACGGGCTGCCAAGTTGTGCCTGGAGTAACGATTTAGGAGTTTCCTGAAATACCCCTCCTGCTTTCCAAAACCTCCCTAGCGTCCAACTATAATCAAATGCAGTCTGTGTGTGTGTGTGTGTGTGTGTGTGTTCAAGAAGGGTGTCGTCACATCAGAAATCTTGCCTGTTCTTTCCTTTCCACCCTGACTATAACTCCAGTACACACACTGACACACACACTTGGACAGACCCTTCCCCCTTGCAGCTCATGCATGAGTCATATAATGCAAGCAAACTTTCCAGGAGGAGAATTTCTACGTTCATTGTGGGCAGTTCCAGTCAGAAACAGTCTAAAACAGATCAACAATCATTTCTAATCACAATCTGTTGTGTATGAGGTCATCAGAGGACTCTCAAACCCAGCACTGGCATATTAAAAGTTTATGGGATATTCATCTGAGAGAGTTTTGTCCCGACAATAGAGGTAGATACTATTGCGGACCAGTGGTAACAGAGGTACATTAAAGGAGAGAGAACAAACCGAGACTCATGCATAAATGAATCTCCTTCTCTACAGGGAAGCCATGCTGACATTTAAACGAATGAACGTTGTAGCGTGCTTTAGCTAAATCAAATCAAAAAGCAGATATGTTTCCATGACAACCAGGCAGGAGAGCTTGAAAAATTTACAGTAGGAGACAGTCAATGAGAGATGGGTACAAGATGCCTGCAGCTGAACTATGACCTCCAAAATAACATTGCAAGCATGTCACACTGTCTCTGGTGATTGTTAACCCACTTCTGAACGCTGTTTCCTCTATTGATAGTATATATAATCATGCTTATACACTGCACAAATAAAAAGAAAATTATATATATATATATATATATATATATATATATATAATCTTGTTTTTTTGCAAAAAAAAAAATTATAAAATTGTGTAAGCTAAAAAGACTCTTCATACTCTCTCAAGAGACAGTAAAGAGATTTATGATGTTAAGCAGCACAACAGTTTTCAATATTGAATATTGGTTTTTGTAATATTTCTTGAACAGCAATTCAGCAAATTAGAAATATTTCTGACTTAAGAACGTTTTGCGTTAAAATAGATTATTTTATTTTTTTACTGTATTTTTAATTTAAAAAAATGCAGCCTTGGTGAGCTTTAAATATTTTGTTTTAGTCTAAAACTTACTAAACTGCATTAGATTTATGCCAGTAATTAATTTTTAAAGCTATTTAGGAAATAAAATAAAATAGCAAAACAACCAAACTTAATTTTAGCAATAACAACCCATGTTGCATTTTTCCCCTCAAATAAATAAACACTTTTTAGAGATGTTAAGGATTTTTATTGGAAAGCAAAAAAATAAATTAAAAATTGCAGTGTTAGTGCAGTCAACCCAGCCTAGTCTCACGGCAATTCTTAAGTATTTTATGAGTCGCCAATTAGCACGAATTAGCCGAATACGTATAAATCAGACTTTGTTGGTCAGGATCAGGTGCTCAGGAGTTGTGGTTAAAATAGTGGTTACGGATCAGTAGATCAGTGGGAAAGAGTCTTCTCCCTTAAGCACATCTGAACAGGGTTGCTGTTGTTTATCCAGAGGGCTGTTCTGGCAGACCGAAGGGCCGCTGTGATTGCCAAGGAGAGAGGAGAGGGGAAAGACAGAGAGCAAACATTCCTGGTGCAGAAGAGTCGAGGAATGTGCGGTTGTGTCTGACTCACCAATCACACAGAAACGTGACCTTCTGCTCAGCTGGATTTCATTTAATATAGCTAACACATGCACTAATGCGGTGCTATATGACAAACGAGTGTGTTCACAGAGGTCACGGTGCTGCAATGTTAAAATGGAAATCAGTTCACATTCATATTACAATATGAAATCAATCTTTTTATTCAAGGCTTATAATAACATAAATTTCTCTGTTCCCCTTTGACCCAATGGTGTAGGATTAAAAAAATCAGCAACAGCATATAAATAATATGCAGTGATATTACATCAGCCTGACAACTAGTCATTCTCAGAGCAGATGTTGGTCAGTGGCTGTTAACCAAATGCTTGCAGTGGTAATATAAGCTTACTATAGTGAAAAACTGTCATGTGGGTTTGTGCCTCAGGCAAGGAAGAGGCAACTTGGTCGGATGAAGCGGCTCAGAGCATGTGCATGTGTCTGAAACGGTGTTCACAGTTTCTGTGCAATCAGTTTAAACGACTGCAGTGTATGAAACTGTGTAAGGCGGTCATTGTATTGGTAACTGTATTGATAGGTGCCTCTCATTTGCATATTAATCGATCTACGCCTGGCTGTCCAAACTCTGTGCTGTTAATGTTGCTTAAAGTTGCAAACTCTCATTAAAAATGAACGACTGTGTGTCTGAAGGGGTAGCTCAGTCAAAATTAAAGTGACCCTATTATGGATTTTGGAAAATGAGCTTTCATGCAGCATGTAGTACAGCTCTAAGTGAATGATCCTACAAAGTTTAAATCTGAAAGTGCACTGCATATAAAGTTATTGTTTCTCAAAAGAACGAGTCAACTCTTAGTCATTATTAAATTGAATCCCAGGTTTCATGTTAATTCCACATGAATCATTAGCATATTGCCAGTCCACTTGTTGGTCTTTTCGCGTTGGTCTGAATAAAAATGCTAATTCATTCTTTGTCACTAGGTGTCGCCTTTGGAGCAGTAAAAATAACTGTTTCGGCAGTAATGCTGAACACAAATGCTGCTTTATCAGGATTTACAGGCATGAAAATGAGACAAATCGGACCGATCACTGCAGATTAGAGCTACTCAAAGGGGGGGTTTGCAAAAAAAAATAAAAAATTTGGTGAAGCAAAAAAGGAGAAATTTTGAAAATTGTTGGTAACCAAATAGTTTCGGTCCCCACTGACCACCATATGGACAAAAATGGGAATTGATAGAGCTTGGTTTACAACATTCTTTAAAGTGGCCATGACCTGAGAAATCAAAATACTTTTTAAACTTTTGATAAGAGGTCATTGTACTATTAATCCTCTAACTTTCAGAACTCAAAACTTTGTCATTAGTCTAAAAACAGCTTATACTGAAGGCAGTCTGCCAAAAAGACATCTTGTGGAATGTTCTACTCTATGATTTAATAGTGTAGAAAAGCACCACCTCCACAGAAGATTCTACATCACAGCCTGTTTAGCCCCGCCCATGATTTTACATCACTGCCTGTTTAGCCCCGCCCACGATTCTACATCACTGCCTGTTTAGCTCCGCCTATTGAAACAAGCACATAGTAGGTAATCGACAAGAGAAGAAACCAAACAATTACTTCTATTAATAGACTATTAGTTCTAAAGAATGTTTTTTGATGTAACAACATTACAAGTGGACCCCACACAACAGTACAAAATAAAAGGCAGTTCATTACCCTAAAAAAAAATTTCTGTTCAACACTAAATATTGTACAGGTTTAGAAAAACGTAAGGTAAATGATATAATTTCCTTTTCTGGGAAAACTATCCTCTGGGATGATGAGTGGCAGAGAACAGCTGAAATCTCTCTGGACCGGACGGCAGCTGTTCATTATGACTCTGTGGGACTAACAAATGCATCGAAACTTAGGTCAGTTATTACAAGAATTATAATTATTCATTAAAATAACCAAATTAGGCCACAACAAGCTGTTGACGACCAGCCCAGGGGTTTAGTGGGTATATTCTTGCTTGTTCAAATGCATCTATGAGGATAGTGTGGAGAAGGCATTTTCAAGACACAATAGAAAAGTGGAAGACACAAGAAAGATGGAAAGTGTTGGGGACAGCTCGAGGGAAAAGACCCAGTATCTTGGGAGGGAAGAAAGCTCCAATTAGATAGCAATGCCTGTGAGGAAGAGTCTTCAGCTATACACTTCACCCTGATATGGTTCTGCATTTATAACCTTTTTTTTTTGAAGTGCAAATATAAAAATACAATACATCTCATCATCTCATATGTGCATGCAATATTGTTCAAATCATTTCATTTTCTTTTCAATGCTGTGTTTAAAAACAAACAGAGTAAAACCGTTAATTGTGAAAAATGATTACAATTGGACTGTTTTTTATTTGAATATATATCTGAAAATGCATCATTACTCCAATCATCAGTATCAAATAATCCTTCAGAATTCACCTTATATGCTAAAACAACAAACACAAACGTACAAACCCTAAACTTTTAAAGGGCCAACCAATTTCCAATAGAATTCCTTTAGTATGTGTCCTACACAAACAACTCTAAAACTCTAAGATATGTACTGAATTATAAGTTGGTGACTTCTAGGCTTCCTTTACTCCAAAGAGATTTTTTAAAGCAAGAACATGTAAAGCCTGAGTTCTGAGGTTTATGAAGCGATGGTATCTGCCTTACAGAAACTTCATTTTTCATAGCTGAATTCCTGATGTAGTACTACACTACCCAAATTCCTGAAGCCAGATCCACCAATCAAAAATTCACTGTTACCATAGAAACACCAATGGTGGCCACAGCTGTGAGTTCTCGCAGGCTAGCTGAGCTAGCTAACCACATGACATGGCAGAGATATCTCTCATAAAAATGTACATCTGTCATCGTTCACTCACCCTCATGTCACTCCGCACTGACAGCTGAGCTTTCCTTGTTCAGTGCAACACAAAAGGAGAAGCATGCGGTCAACCAAACTGCCGATGGTAGCCGCTGACTCCATATTATTCTTTCAGTAAATGGACACCAGCAACTGTTTGGTTATCAACATTCCTCAAAATATCTTCTCTTGTGTTTAACAGAATAAACATACCTATACAAGTATGGAACACTTTAAAAGTGCAAATGATGACAAAACGTACATTTTGGAGTGATGTTCGTACAGCACACAAATTTCACTGTAGAGGTTTTAGATGCATTATGTAAGAGATAATGTAAATCCAGCAGGTTGTTATCGCAGAATAAAGCCCGGCAGACTGCTGGATCTACATTATCCTGCTTATTACACAACTCTGTGCCACAAAAGTAAATAATTAGACATGAAACTTTGTGTCTTGTTGTTGTTTAGAGTTAGGTTTTAGCTTTTTAGCTTTAACCAGAGAGTCAGTCGAGTCTTCTTCTTGTTGAAATTAATGTTTAAGTCCTCTATTTTAACTCATGGTTAAACATTTTCAGCCACAGGATGCTGCCAAACTGTCAGTGACAGCGAAGTGATATTTATAATTAATAATGGACAAGAAATTTGTAGTAACCGAATGAGCATGTGTTTTTAGTTTTACCCATAGACAGTAAAAAATATGGGTGACACTACTCCCCTTACTTCCACTATAGAAACACGTGACGGCTTCACTTTTCAAGACTCAAATAAACCTTGTTTCTAAATTTTATATATAAAATAAAAAATATGCTATATAAATCCATATTCTTATTATTACTTAATCAAAACAGTTTGATTGATATTATTTGCAATGCAAATATATATTTTTTTTTTGCAAATAAACAGTTCAAGGGGTTAAAACAAATAAATAAATGAACATGCATGGATGAATCATTCACCATGAGATCAAATACTTAAATAGACAGGGTTATTGCCTTTTCATTTTCGTGCTCAGATTTTGCATTGGTTTGATTTTATGAAATGACCACCTACGGATTAAATGAACAGGAAAAATTGTGAAAAAAAAATCTCCCTGTCCTTGTCTAGTCTGCTGATATAGGTTTGTCAAAGAACAGTAAAGAGCACCTTAAAAACGCCCTTTTTCATAACAGTCCAGATAACATGTTACATTGCAACTGAAGATAAAAGTCGCCCATTTTCTCTTACAATAAAAGCAGAATCATGTCCCATCTCACATGGCTTCAATCTTTCATTTACTTTACTCTTTCCTTTTATTCCTCCTCTACCTGTTTCCGTCTCTTTCTTTGTTACACTTTGTGCTCACTGAATTTCATAAATTAGGCTTTCAGGAGCAGAGCATTGTGCTTTGCTGACTACAAGTGTATAGAGGGCAAATGCAAACTCTCAGCAGAGAAAGGAAAAAACTGCAGAATGAATAGGCTGAGAGAATGACAACAGGAGAAGGAGGGATATTAGTTTCAGGGGAAGAATTAATGGGCAGCAGTGACTGATAGATCGAAGGAAGACTGAACCCAGGGCTGCAGGGTAGCTGACTTCACGATGCAAGGAGGAAAATGTAGATGACAGCTTTTTATTTCTCCACTTGATATTTCCCCCATCATACACCCTCCTCTGCACGCTGGATCTCTATTCACCCAGAGAAAAGCACATTTCTGGACTTTCTCACTGCACAAACTGATTTAAAGAGTGTGTGACTGCTCGTGTCTAACGGCCTCATAATGGAGATTGTTGTCAAAGCTGAGAGACTCATTACCTGCTCGTCTCACCACACAAATGACTAAACATCACACTATCCTTCGCAGTGTATGCACATACGCAGTGCAAAAATCCTCGATGCGAAAAAAAGATGTTTCATGATATTTTTGTGCATGCATATATTACATTTTACATTTATAACATTAAATTAAAGTACCTGCACAGTGCAAAACACAAGCACAATGCATTACACATGAAAACACTGTACATAATAACTAATAGATATTAAAAAAACAACAACCGATAAATAATGATAGTAATACCTGATGCTATAAAATATTCAAATATTTTGAAATAGTTAAAATACTTTATACTTATCAAATAATCCAGGAAAAAGGGTCCATAAAACTAGTATGAAGCTGAAGTTTTTTCAATATTTGTAATAAGAAATTTATTAGAATGATTTCTAAAGACTGAAAACTCATTTATTATAAATAAATTACAATAAATAATACACTGTATATTTATTACATTATATAAATACTTTTACAGTATTGTAATTTCCTTACATAAATGCAGCCTTGGTGAGCATAAGAGACTCAACCTACCGTTAAGCAAAAGCAGGTGTTTTTTACTGTACGCATAATTGAGTATAATTATGCAATATATTATGCAACATGAGCATAATCATGCCATGAGGGACATTTGAATTGCCAATCTCATTCTGATCTGCAGGTTTTTGTGATTCTTCCACATGATTGTTTGCTTCCAGCTCTTAGTTAATGACATCTAAATAATTACCAAGCTGTAACATTTTTCAGTTACCAATTACTGAACAATCGTGCTTTCAACGACAACAAAAAAGCAACTCCATCTAAACACACATTTTAAAATATTTCAGCAGTAAATCCATTATATTTTACATTTTAATGGATAAACCATAGCCAGTGGACCTTTACTAATGTTTTAAATTGATGAAGCGGCACTAACATTATGGCAGCGCACCATGCGTGAGTCATTTCACTCGTGAAAATGTACTTGTAAGTTGAATCTTTAATTACTGAAAAAGCTGCATGCTAAACAGGCTGATGTTTACCGAATCTGCTGTAACCATATAATTTGCTGTCCAGACCGCAACGCAAATGTGGACTGCACTTCAACAGAATGCCTGCGTCAGTGCAAAAGCATCATCTGACATGCACAGCTAGTTCTCCAATGATCCCACTTATCTTAAGACAGCTAACACTGTCTTTGCTTTTAAAAGCAGTTCAGTAAGAATCCCGTCGGAAACAACACAAAAGGCACAAGGTTGTCGTGTTCCTTTTAGCACAGCGTTAAGAGTTTCGAGAAGTGAATATAATAAGAGAAGCACTGAGGACGGGAAGGGAGTTTATGTTGAAGTGCTGAAGACCATCTGAAAACAAATAGATACAGCAGATACTACCGGTAAAACATGATGACTGTACTGGACAAGAAAACTGAGAGTGCCGGAAAAAGATTACAGTGAATACAAGTGAAGAAATAGTACAGATTTTGAGTAGCATCAGGAAGCAGTCAAATTTACTTTTGCTGGAGAGAGAATGTAAACTATGTGACACTATAACAATAACCTGGCTTTGAAAATAGCTCATTCAGATTCAAATAAGTATATTCAACACAGTCTGTCACATTTTGACGCTTGGTCAAGACCCTTCTGCGTTGCTTTTTGAAGCTTGTTTGGCTTAATATAATGGTTTGCATGCATATATAAATTTATGATAGAATTTCTTTCTTTTATTGGAACACCAAACCCCACCCCTACCCCACCTCTGAACAATATAAAACATAAACAAACAGTATAAATGCATTACAAACAAGTCGTGTCACATTCCAAGTCTTATGAAGCCATACGAAGTCTTTATGAGAAGAAGAGAGTAAAAAACAAAGTTTTAATCACTAAAGATGACCCCGCTCAGTTAACACGCTGTCAACTCATTCAGAAAACATACTACCATCCCATAGAATGACGCAATCGATTACGAGACACACAAGAGCCAATGGCATTTCTCAACGAACGTTGACATAAGGATTCTTGTCACTGCATTTTTTGAAATCGTGACTACAGATACAGGAAGTATGCAGAAAACGCAGACAAAGGACTGCATCTTTTCCTCTCACTAATCAATTGTTTTGCCTCAAAAGCTTGGAATATTAATAGTTTTCAAATCAATTATGTCGGTAGTTGTATCTGCCTGCTATATCTTTTGTTTTATTGACAGATGGTAGGTTTAGGGGCAGGGGTTGGCATACGTGCTCATAAATGTGTAAATAATATAATTTAAATAAAACTGTTTTGACTGTTTACACTGACAAATCACACCAC
>JAUCMT010000078.1:1380446-1394001 GCA_032357475.1 Enteromius thamalakanensis
ATGCATAAAAAATTGTATTACTATATATAAATATATATATATATATATATATTATTTTTTTTTTTTTTATAAACCTCTATGATAGAATTAATCTAAAAAAACGATCCCATAACTGAAGTGACACAATTTTATTTGTCCATTCAGCAGTCTCCAAATCTGGTCTTGGCAATAAGACAGCGAATAGATGCCAGTGCACTGCGGGAAGCATGGGACAGTCTTTTCTCTTTTTATTTCCTACATTTCGGCTGCTGTAATTACATTCTTTTTCTATTTCTTTTTTCCATCTCTCTCTTTAAAGCTTCCTCTGAAGTGGCACCATCTCTCTCTCCACCTCAGTGAATCGATCCATTTTACTCCTCTCTGGTCTTTTGTCTCATTTTGCCTGTCGCTCAGGATTACAGGCAGTCTTCTGCTTTTTGCAGATCCCGCCAACTTCTCTCTTTCACCCAAGTTACTTCTATGTCCCGCCTTCCATCTGTATATAGGCTCAGTTCCAGCCATCCAGGGCTGTGGTTCTCTGTGAAGGGTCATGGACTGGGAGAGTTAGGTTAATGGCTGACATGTGTTTGCTGAAGGAAGTGTGCTTGTTTTCAGTCCCACATTCTTCACAATGACCTTGTTCTTTGCACAAGGCACTATAATAGGGTGAAGGACCTGTCTGCAAGTTTCTCAGTAAGAAATGGCCAAGCACTGCTCTATTTTCTTAGCTCTTATTTAGACCTCTTTAGCTGTAAATTATGGTAATTTATTCAAAGGATATAAGGGTGTTTTATAGTCCTGTTTGGCCCTGAGACACCACCCTCTTGTCCCGACTAGACATCTGATGCATGTTTCTTAAGTAGACATCAATTGCACATAATCAACCTGCTTTTTATTTCCTGAACAAAGCGCATGCTGCGTTTACTGTAAAACTCTCTGAATAGTTTAGCATGGTAATGAATATGACAATGTTGATGTATTTGGTGTTAGAGAAATCGATTTTCTCTGCTGCTGCTGCTGTTAATGCAGAGCAACTCCAGAGATTTGTTTCCGCCAATACATCCACAGGCAAGAACATTTACTGCTACATGCGTGATGCATATGTACACATGCATATATGTGACCCTGGACAACAAAACCAGTCGTAAGTGTTAATTTTCCGAAATTAAGATTTACACATGATCTGAAAGTTAAATAAATAAGCTCCCCATTGATGTATGATTTGGATGGATAGAGCAATATTTGACTGAGATACAACTATATGAAAATCTGGAATCTGAGGGTACAGAAAAATCTAAATGCTGAGAAAATCACCTTAAAGTTGTCCAAATGAAGATCTTATCAATGCATATTAGTAATCAAAAGTTAAGTTTTAATATATTTTTGGTAAGAAATTGACTAAATACCTTCATGGAACATGATCTTTAATTACTATCCTAAGGATTTTTGAAGAAAAAAAAAATCAATGATTTTGACCCACACAATGTATTTGTGGCTATTGCTACAAATATACCCCAGCGACTTATGACTGGTTTTGTGGTCCAGGGTCACAAATTACAGCAGATATACAGGTGGAGCTGGGGGAGGTGGATGGTTTGTGACTTAAAGCAAACACTGAACTAAATTACTTAAATTACTGTTTTCATACCTTCCAGAGAACTAGTCAGAACTACGATATACGAGATCATAATTAATTTAAATAATATAAAATGTATTAAAAATTCTAAAGTGGAAGGTCATGGTAACGCACTAGTAATAACTGAATAACTGAAGTATTTGGTAATACCTTAGTCATGAGTTACCATGACTTTACCATTCACTTTAGACTTAATTAAACATTATGCATTACTCATATTGATTATGAACCTGTATGCAGTAGTAATTAAGTAACAGCGAACTACCACATTTGACTAAGAACGTATTAATTAATTCATCCATATTAATTCATTAATACCAGTTTCCTGGTAGTTAGAAATTGTTTCTAGAGCACTAGAACTGCTTATTTGTTACAGTGTAGATGTTCAAAAGTGTTACGAGAGAAACTAATAGCAGGATCAGAAAAAAAAGTGTATATATTTAATCGAAGCACTCTTACTTCACTCTTTGAAGTAAATATTTGAATAATTCAATAATTTTCATGTTTACAGTTCTCTGATGTTGGTGATATCATGACAAGTAAATAAAAATCATATGTACTTATTTTGATTCTGGTTGTTTTACTTTCATTTCACACTTTTAAAGTTTAAATAACTATTAGCTTTTCATCAACTCACCAACCCCCTGCAGTTCTTTCACGAGACCCCCAGGTTTTTAAATTTTAAGTATTAATATAAATAGTGATATTGGTGCTTTAAAGGGGATGAAATAAGAAAAAAACTGCATGCAAAAAGTTTATTTTAACTAGACTAAAACCTTCTCTGCCTTCTTTAAAGTTCAAATAAGACTAAACTTTCATCAATTCAACCAAAAAAACCCAGACAGGTATAATGGTAGTAAAAAGCTTTTTTAAAGCTTGTCTGTGTATGCATGCAGATGGGTGTTTTTGGCTGATGTCACATTTATTATAATGGTAAAACATGTAAGACTTTTAAAACAGTAAGACCAATTCTGCTGTGCTATGTCTGTCTAGCTGTTACTAAACAAAAGAACACTCTTAGAAATGTGTCAGGGACTGATGAACCCTAATTACACAGCGCTTCCTTGAGACCGTCGTTTACACAACCCATTTTGAAAACATGTAATTTTGTGGAGAACAACTACAAAATTTGTTTATTTCGGTTATTACCCAGAAAATAGTCTTTTTAGTACATCTTCCTTGGCTCTCCTTGTCCCTGTATCACTTCATGCGCTAGTATCCGAACGAGCAGAGCTAAATTTCTTGATCCCTTGTGTAATTCCCCTCATCACCTCATCCTTCCCACTGTCTGTTCCTCCTTCTCATTACAAGGCTCTTTCAAGCTCTGCCAGCAGTGATGGCTATACAAAACAAGGCCATAAAACAGCAGCACAAAGCCAGTGACAAGACACTGCGCGTTCATAGAGAGACATGGGGGAGGGAATTGTCGAAGGAAAACGGGTGAGAGAAAACAGATGGTAAACAATGCAAACTACACAATGTTGATGAAGGAGATATGAAAGAAAAGAAGGAAAGAGAGAGGAATCAAGATAAGAGTGAAAGCTTATCAAGCGTGAGATAACAGTGACAGAGATAAAAAAGGAAAACAACAGAAAAGAGTGGATATGGATAGTTTTTTTTTTTCTTCAATGTTAATATGCAGCAGATTCCAGTCAGAGTATGAAATATATTACAGCTCTCAAGCAACACAACAGCCATAGCAAGTTTGCATCAGCCCTGTTCTTCAAACAAAAGACTTTTGTGTCTGCACTTAAGTTCAGTTTATTCAGCAGGTTTTGTCTCAATCATCACATGACCAGGTCCATGCAGATTTTTTTGTCATCTCTTTTCTTTTTGGATAATAAATTCAAGGTGAACAGTGTTAACTAACTATACTACATATACTGGTAACAAACAGAGATTGAGCTTAAAATATCTGCTCTCATTTTAGCTCTTTTCCCACTGGTGTAACCAGGTGAGCTGTGTTCATATCCTCTTTATAAAAGACTGACCAGCTGTTTGTGGACATTAGACTAACACCCTGAGGGAGAAAGAAGTCCTCCTGCCAAAACCTCATTGCAAGAGATTACTGAAAGCATTTTAGTGAAGCTTATAAATACTGATTTTGCTGACAGGAGAAATGCTGTGTATCATTATATAGGGCCATGAAGACATCAAGTCCATATCCAATGTGTGAGTAACATCCTGTTTGCTAAAGTCTGGAATACACCAGACTTTTCAAAACTGAACAGACTTTAACCCTTTATATACTGAAATAATTGGAAATGCATAATTCCAACCCTGGAATGTTATCGGAAGCTATAACAAGACCTTTAAGCTTTTGTGACTTTATAAAAATAATAAAAAATGTATGTTGTAAATCTAGGTCAATGAAATTAGCATATATGGTTCCTTGCCAGTCATCTGTTTTCCCAAAAAGGGCATATATTTACAATGTTAAAAACACACATAAAATATAGATAAATACATAAAAAGTATATAAACTTTTTCTCATTTAATTAATAAATTTTTTTCTTTTTGTTTTATACATATTTTTTTTATGTGCCATAGTCTCTTGTTTTCTAAAAGCTGGATATATATATATATATAAATTTACAGTTTAGATCTACTGAAAACGAAGAATACTGACAAATATGTAAACTTGTGTGTTCATAATTAATAATATACATTCAAGAAATATTAGCAGTTTCTGTTTCAAAACTGTTTTGTAAATATAAAAGTAGCTTGAAGTGGATGAAACTGTAAGCTAGACCCATAAAATGTACAAATGGCTGCTCCCGATCCTTTAAGATGCCTCCTACACTTTCAGAAATAAAGGTACAAAAGCTGTCACTGGGGCGGTACCTTTAGAAAAGGTACATTTTTGTATCTATGAGGCTCAAATATGTACACTTCAAGCTCTAATACAGTATGTACCTTTAATGTACCAAAATAGACACTTTAGGTACAAACATGTACCTTTAGAAAATGTACCACAGCTTTTGTACCTTTATTTCTGAGAATGTAGGAATGCATGGCTGATCTAGCCAAGCTTTTTTATGAATTGGTTGTTGTCAGATTTCATTGGTGATTTCAAATTTGAATTGAATCATAAGCTTGGTGAACAGAATTGAAGAATTTGATGTTACCCCATTCAAATATATAGGAACTGCACTTAAATGCATTTCAAATATGGCCGCTGAGTAAAATGACTTGTCTAAAGTTCTTTGGGCTTGAAACGCATTGCTTTCACTGACAGTTGGTTTTTGCCTAATGGTTAAGAGTTTAGCTAGCTAGCTTTAGCAGTTAGCGCCTGTGGTAAAAAAAAAAATTCTCCATTAACAGACTTTCAAAGGTAGCTGTCTATTCAGATTTTGGCTAGTAACATTTACGTTGATTACAATAGCTTCAAGCTCTATTGAGATGAGAGGGAACGCTCACAGACTTCCTGACCTGCTTGGTAATTTCTTAGCTCACATGAATGTGTTTTGGATCATTAGACATGACGTTATGCTGCATTGGCAGCCTGTCTGCAACCAGTTTCCATATGAGGGCCCTTCATACAAAAACACAAGTCATTTACTGACTGGGCTGTGAGGCAGCTGGCTTTTTTGGCGCAACTCCGAACATGCATTAGGAACAAATGCATATACATTTCCTTCATTATAACCACACACAAAGGCATTACATCATGAAAAATCTAAACAAAAATTTCACTATGGATTGATTTGTAATTTATTAAATGCACCGTTATTAGCTGAAATCTCAGCAGGCTCTCATTAAATCCTAGTTACTCTCTCAGTAAAGCCCACTTATCTCCAGGAGACGGGGCATTATGACCCTGACAGTGTTCTCTTTCACTACACCTCTCTTTTTCCCTACCTCACGCTCTCTTTCTCCCTCATTTTCTTTTTCCCTCGGTAACTTCTATTTTTATCAGGGCTTGAAGCACGGTTGATTCACCTGCTGTAAGGCAGCAGCGAAACGCAGGTAGAAAGCAACTCAAAACTCGGCGAGCATTCCTTTTGATCGTAGGATGGGATTTAGGTAACTGCATTATCCTGCCTCTGCTATTACATTGCCGTGAGAACAGCTGAATTTAATTCTCCTCTGCAGTTTGTGATAATGTTTTTGTTTGTGAGTGTGTGTGTGTGTGTGTGTGTGTGATAATGTTTCACATTTTGGACTGTCTCCTTCTATTCTATTGCACTAATTTATGCTGTAAACAACAAAGAGAGACTCAAAGAGAAAGAAAAAAGAGCACTTAAAGTGCCCCTATTATGCCTTTTCGAATATTATCTTTCATGCAGTGTGTCATATAGCCGTATGTGAACATCTGCAAAGTTGTGACGCCGACAGTTCACGATAAATAAAGTTTTTGTCTATTAATAAAAAAAGCGGGCTCACATTCGCCTAAACGAGTCGTCAGTAATTCAAATCTTTTTCTTTTGCGACCACACGTCAAGAAGTAACATATTTGAACAATGTCCGCCCACGTTCTACGTCGCAGAAAAACTAGCCCCGCCCACAAACAGTACATGGGTCTTTGCATTGGCGTTTCATTTTCCAACACACGCTGTAGACCAGTCACAAAGAACTGCGCCATCTGACCAATCACAGTGAGGACTCATGGAAATTAGGGGTTTAGACAGACTGATTCTTTTAACTGCTTCACACGAGTCGTTTACGAATCATTTAGAAATGGGGTAAAATTAAATCTGTTTTTGGAGAAAACTAAAGTATTTTTTGACCTTGCATATGTAAACCTGTTTAAGAGACTCATAAAGCAATATTAGCAACCTATAAATGTCATAACAGGGGCACTTTAAAATAAAACTGTTGGCGATTTTTTTAGATTCATTTTAGATGCACGTACCAGAGGATATTTTTTTTTAGTTCGATCCTTAGACATGACGATTTTTGTGCATAAAAATATAACTTCTATGTACTCGCCATTACATTTCTATTGTTTGACTTTCTTTTTGAGGAAGATTAAAGATCTTTTAGAATGATGTCTTAGTGTTTTATTTCGTCCATACGATATAGAAGTCAATGTTTGGTTAACAACATTCTTTCAAACATCTTCTTTTACGTTCCACAGAAGAAAGAAAGTCATACAGGGTTGGAACAACATGGGTGAGTAAATGATGACAGACCCTTTAACGGTTTCTAGCTGACTACCAATCGTAAAACCTGCAATAAAGCACAAAACGTTAACATTCTTCACTTAAAAAGCAATTGCCTTTGTCCATAGTGAATTGTTTGGGAATAATGTGCAAACCTTTCCATTAAGACCTACTACAAAAGATTGTTGAGTTCTCACTTTGTTACAGTTGCTATATATCAATGAAGCAACTTCGTTTTTTGTTTAATTATATAATTTAAAGTACCTTACTGGATAAAAAACTGATCTATACAGTCAATATTCCTATACATGTTTGCTTAATGTCTATGATTTGTATTGGATCTGGTTTGGTTCTTTTTATAACTTCTCGTTAAATCCATATGATTGGTGAAAATACTTCTTTAATCACAAACAATGAAGAATATACACGCTCACAAATCCATACACTTATACGAAGTGCATACTCTACCAACTTACTACAAAAGTATACCAGCACAAATTATATTTGTAGGAGTAGGAAATTTAGTGTGTTTTAATTAGAGGTGACGTTCTTTAAGAGCTTGTCTATGTAAGCAGCACATCATGCCTTTAGAGAACACAAGCTCTGACAGTTTCAAAGCCCCCACTGAGTGAGATACAAGAAAGAGACAAACCACAGCATGCAACTGCGTGAAAAGCGGAGAGAAGAATCATGTGGGTTGCATGACACCCATTACGAGCTGCTTAAGTGTTTTCTTATCAAGACTGTCAGCATGAAATGACTTGCAGATAATTCTAGAGCAATATTACGAGTGTTGTAATACAATAGCATGTTCTAGCTACAACTGCTCTTCATTTAAATTAAAAAATAATGCATGGGAACATGTGATCTCTAAAACTAAACCCTTTTTTTTATAATGTGCTTGTTTGAGGATGTGCAGATGTTTTACACAGGAAGTGAATTTTTGATGCATGTGTCAGTGACACATAGGACAAAACCTTTACCAAAATATCTGTTGTTTCTGCATTCTCTTGTATTTCATGAAAAACAAATGCATATGTGATTTTTACAATAAAGTCTAATGTTTTCATTTCTACGTTTTGAGTTCCTCTTCTTGTGTGGCTTAAACGCAGCTCACCTGGCAGGTAGTTATTACACTAGAGAGCGAAAGAACACAATTAACTAAACACAACATATGGCCCCCACCAGCAGCTGCATCTGAGCACTGACATCAGTGTAAACTCACTCTCCCAACACTTACTAACAGTTTGTTATCTGATTGGTTTTAACAGCTGTCTGTTTACAGCTTTTTTGAATTTCCAATGCAAAGACCACCAACCTCTCACCACACACAGAGTTCATTAACCACACAAACACAAAGCAGGTGATGTGTATGTGCGTTTTGTGACAAATGCATCTTGAAATCTTAGCTGGTCCACCATTCTTTATAAAACGCTTAGTATATTTTACAATTTTCAAATGCTACTTTACATGCTAATTTAACATTTAATTCAATGTCCCATTTTGTGTGTGTGTGACTTTTACTAGTAATTTCTGAGTGAAAAATGCTTGATCGACAACTTTGGTTTTTCAGTGCAAATGGTAAAAAAAAAATTTCAATAAATAAAAACTGTCAAGAATTTTCTTGAAAATGTCACAAATCCTAATTTCAATGACTTTTAAACAATGCGGTACGTTAAAAGCATTTTTTACCAATAGTAATAATGACCCAAAGACAATGAAAGCAAAACTCCTGTTTATGTTTACCTATGGGTCTTATCTATAATTCCTGGGGTTTTGGATATTACACTGACATCTATCTGCATGGATGCATTACATCTGTTTACTCATGCCACTAATTCCACTTCACACCAGTGCTAGTATAAAAAATAAACATTAATACTAAATGATCACGTGATTTCAACATGACGGCGCCCATAAAGTTGCGACCCGCTCTATGCAGAAAAGCATTTTTTCCCCCACTAAAAAACTGATGTCTGGAGTCATCTACGTGGATTGAATGTCACCAAAACTGCTTTTCATTACGTGTAAAACTTTTTTAATTAGCAAAAAGAAGAAAATAGTGAGTTCAGCTTTAAAATAATCATCATTAGCCTATACCCCCTTGTTTTGTTCTGAGTTAACAGGAGTTGAATGGACTCGTTTCTTTTACAGTTCATTAGGTGCAAGTTGGATTCCAGAAAGAATTGAATCTTTATCCACATAAACAGATTTCAAAAGGCGAGCTCTTCTACTTAATGCATGCAGGTTTGATGTAACTTACCTCGGCGTGACAGCAGACTACAGCGAGGAGGAAAAACACGGGTAAACACCGAAACATCTGTAACGGGCGTAGCGGGCGGAGAGAAGGGAAGAAAATACATTACAAACAGAGGAAGCGTTCCTGGCAATAGGACACAAGTTGTTTAGACGCTGTAAAAGATGCAAATAGTGTTCAGGTTTTTCACCATTTTTGTGAGAAGAGCCGATTGAGTGTGCTGGAGGAGGAAAGCGCGGCGTCTCGTCTCGCTCCGCTGTAGATGTGGATCTGAGGATGTGATCGCAGGAAACTCAAGCAGAGAGCGCTCAGGAATCCGCTTCTTCCCCCTCCGTGACGTGGCCCGTGAAGAGCCGTGGAGCAGATCCAGATAAAGAGCACACACTCACATTCACACACTCTTCAAGAGCGACTGACCGGCTCTGATGCTGGAGGTTACAGTCCAGGGTATACTGCATGCTAATTAATTGTGAGGATACACTATTGCTTTCGGTCAAAGGTAAAAAAAAAAAAAAAAAGTTATAACCTCAAACACTGACAAAACGCAGAGAAATACACTGAAATTGGCCCATTACAAGTCCAGTTTAGTATGAGAATTAATGGAAATTAATTACAATATTGCGTTTCTCTTTAAAAAAAAGTAACTAATTACATTACTTAGTTACTTTTTATGGAAAGTAATGCATGTTACTTTTGCGTTAATTTCGTGTTACTTTATAAATATGGGCAGAGTTTGAGTGTTTGTTTTTATTATAAGAAATTTAAATGTAAAAGCAAAAAGTGTCATGAATAAACCTCAGGCTGAAGAAAAAGTAAATTCACATCTGTATGTAGAATACAGAGAAGACAGTTCAATACTCTTCAGCAATAAAAAAACAATAAAGCACAATAGGTTTTGAAGTCATTTTTGCTTGTAAGTATGATTGAACTGGACCAGAGGTCAGCAGCAAAGACATGAGATTAGATACGTTGGTGTAATTAAATTTTTGCAGGTTTGCTTCATATTCTGAGTTTATTTTAACTAATTTTGATGAATACTAAATCTGTTTTTTGAGAGTGAGATGAATTAATGGAGATTCACATTAGTCTAGAGCTACACTGTATTCACACACCGCACACAATGCTCTGTATTTCTGATTTCTCCCAACGTGGGGTCAGGAGATTTGTCAGTCAATAAATAAGGCAACTGGCGTAAAGTAATGCTTTACTTTACTAGTTACTCTGAAAAAGTAATATTATAACATAACTTGCGTTACTTGTAATGTGTTACCCCCAACACTATATATATATATATCAGTTACTATAAATTAATGTTTCACAGTCATTGCACCACTTCCATCACAATGTTGATACTAACAAGAATTTGAAATAAAATATGAAATGTCATAAAAGGAAAGGAAGAAAGGAAAAATGAAGGTAATATTTTTTATTAAAGTTGAACACTGATATAGAGAGTTCCATCCATTGTTTTATTGTTATTAGTTTTTCCCTGTTTTTGAAAAAAAGGTCAACACATTGAAGTTTGCAAAATAAATGAAATTAACAATATTTCTAACAAAGCAAAAAAGCTTACTGTATTATGGCAAATCAAAATTCTGTCATGATTTACTCGCCCTAATAGGCTTATCTCTTGTGTTGGCAGGGAGCCACTGCCATCCTAAGATAAAACCTTGCCAACCTGTCACTTTAGCCTCTTATTCAATAAAATGTAAGCAATGGTCCCTAGACTTCTTTCAGGAGCTGTGCTTCGTGAAGAGATGAAAGCCTGTGTACCATGAAATAACGGCAAGACAACAGCAGCTCCGTGTATTAAGTTCTCATCGCAGGCTGCACACACATGAACCACGAATGTCACAAACAAATGGCTCTTATGAAGTAGTTTTTTTATCAGAAACATATAGCACCACTGTATTTTAACAGAAATAATCCTTAGTCAACAATAGTTAACAACAAATACTACATTAGAACTAGGAAAACTATCAGTGAACAATACTTCTACAGCATTTACTTAGTTAATGCTAATTTCAGCATTTCCTAATGCATTAATAAAATCAGAAGTTAATTTTTATGAACTAATGTTAACAAAGATTAATAAGTACTGTAATAAATGTATTGTTCATTGTTTGTTTATGTTAGTTAATACATAATGTTTGCAAATGACACCTTATTGTAAAGTGTTACCAATAAATGCAAATGTATATTCATGGACATTAAAACGAATAGTTTTCCCAAAAATACCAATTTTTGTCATGAGTTACTCACCCTCAAGTAGTTTCAAACCTGTATGAATTTCTTTGTTCTGCCAAACACAAAGGAAAGTTATTTTAAAGAACGTTTGTAACCAGGCTGTTTTGGGTCACCATTGACCTCCATAGTATTTTTTTTTCCTATGGAAGTCAATGGTGACCCAAAACAGCCTGTTTACAAACTTTCTTCAAAATATCTTTCTTTACGTTTGGTAGAGCAAAACATTTATGAAACATAAAACATAAATGAGAACAGAATTGTCTTTTTTTTGTGTGAACTATTCCTTTAACGTCTATCAGGCCTTAATCCAAAAACCGTGCATGAATGCTTAATTCATTGTTGCCACCTCTCATTGTCTTCATGCCACCCTAAAAATGTGATTTGACATCTACCCCCCTTCATGTTGTCCTTAAGATGAGATTTTAGGGAGTATAAGGTTCTCTGCAAATAAAACATTTCAGGGTATTATAATGTAGCTTCATAGTAAGATTTTTCATTTTGGGTAAACCATCACTTCAACCTAACAATTCATTAGCTGCTTCTCATAGCAACAAGTCTCTCTTGTAGTTATTCTAGTTGAAATGCAGAATTTCGATGAGATGCGGGTTTGTCAAAATGACTCAACCAATTGAAATGATATCCATGGCAAATCCACATAGGGCTCTCTCCTTTTTAAAAAGAGAAAATGGGCTTTGATGTATCAAAAGGTGGGGGTGTTGAATTGGTGTCAATGTACAGTATATGCTAATTTGGCAATGAATTTCTACTGTAGTAAAAGTGTGAAACAAAAGTGCACACTTAAACAATGCCAAAATCCTTTGCTCTCAATTAAGTGTTCAAGTACATTCGTTGAGCCACATAGATCTGTTTTTGTGAGACTTGCCAATCATGAAGAGCAAATCGAGGCTTACCTAACCCAGTCTTTGTCCTCCTAATGTCTTTCAGGCAAGAGTGCTTGGTAATCAGAACAGCACATAATTGCCTCTCCACAGCTACTTTTCATCACTGTTTATCAAACAGTATCTGCATAAATTCACTTCATGAAGGAATAACCTGTCACAAATGAATCTGCTTTTCAGTCTCCTGTTCTACACCTTTAACAGCCCATCAGATATTCAGAAGCAAGGTCACTGCTAAAGAAGCCTTGGTTTATCCTCCTGTATAATCCATTTATCTTCCTCTTTCACGCAACCACCAACACATCAACGCAGCTGGTAAAACACACGTTGCTTTGAACTTACTCTTGCGCAATATATTAGCAGTTCTCAACAAATGAAAAATCTTTTGCTTTTTTATTTACTGTAGTAAAAAAGGGTTCATGTACTGCAATGTGTAGAAGGCCACTAATTCAATGAACTGTACAGCAGCTGTGGCTCCAGAAACGTGAAAAAAATCACTATTCAATCTTCACAATTTATCATCAATTGATCAAAATATCAAAAATCCTCTGTCCATAATAATGCTTTCTCCAGTGCAAAAAAGAAAACCAGGAAAAAATATGCTGCGGTCAAACGCAGTTTACAATTAAAAACCAAAACATTTCTAAAAAGATATGTGGGTGGATTTTGATAAGAGGACGGGACACTAAAGGATGTTAACAGACCTAAGGTTAAAATACTGTAAAAATGAATTTGTTTAATACAAACACCCATTTTCACAAATTTTAACTTATAAGTTGGAGTGGTGTGGATTACTTTTGGATTATTGTGATGTTTTTATCAGCTATTTGGCAGACAGACAGCAATGCTAAGTTTCTCCAAATCTGTTAAGATCAAGAACAAAAATCATCTTGGATGGCCTTAGAGTAAGTAAATCCTTCTGTGCTGAAGCTACCTAGATGATCTATAAACAAAAAAGTATTTTATTTTTAACTCGTACAGTGAGTATGGAAAGTATTCAGACACCCTTTAAATTTTTTTTTCTTTGTTATATTGCTGCCATTTGCAAAAATCATTGAAGTATTTTTTCCCCCTCATTTATGTACACACAGCACCCCACATCGACAGAAAAACATAGAATTGTTGACATTTTTGCAGATTTATTGAAAAAGAAAATCGAAATACCACATGGTCCTAAGTATTCAGACCCTACACTCATATATATGTGTCTCAGTATTTAGTAGAAGCACCCTTCTGATCTAATACAGCCATGAGGCTTTTTGGGAAAGATGCAGCAAGTTTTTCACACCTGGATCCTCTGCCGTTCCTCCTTGCAGATCCTTTCTAGTTCTGTCAGGTTGGATGGTAAACGTTGATGGACAGCCATTTTTAGGTCTCTCCAGAGATGCTCAATTGGGTTTAAGTCAGGGCTCTGGCTGGGCCATTCAAGAAC
>JAUCMT010000078.1:1428924-1454972 GCA_032357475.1 Enteromius thamalakanensis
GGAGACACCGCTCAGCAGTATTTTGAAAGTGATTGCAGTACCAGTTTTGGCCATTTCTTACCTAATGCTCCTTTAACATTTTAATGTTACTGCTTTATTATATACACACCATACACAAGGCTCGGGTTTGCTCTTTTCAGCTCCTGCACAATGTCCACTACTGTATCCAAAAAGGAATCATCTCTAGAGTACCCTAAAAGAAAGAAGACATCTGGATCATATCCACTGACCGGCAGCGTTGGTGGACATGACTTCGAAAGGCAGGGTTTTATTAATAATGATCCCTAATGTAATTATAGTTATAAACAGGCATGCCACTTTTGATAATTTAGGACATACATAATCCAGTTCAAACCAGTCTGGGCCTATCATATGTCTTACAGTAATTGAATAATGTACAATGGTAATTTAATAACAGTAGACGTAAGAGTACCTGTGAGCACGTAGTCATATTGGTTGACGTTGTTAAGCTTGATCCCCTCGTACAGGACGTGCAATTCATCCGCAGTCAACACCTGGCCCTTCCAGTGCTCATATCCTAGCAAAGACTTCATTTAAGTCCCCATCATACATATCTCATCCATGTTATAGTAAGTGGGTAAAGAGCGAGGGTGTTAAAAGTGCTAAAGGATTTGAAATCAATGCAGCTGAAAATTTTTTTACAAAACCATGCAATTATGTTCAGACATGTTTCTACTAGCACTACACTGAAAAGCACACATACAGCATAGTCTAGACGTTCACAGATTAAACAAATATAGGGAGAAAGATGACGGTTAGATGGTTCACACAGCCAGAAACCAGGAAGAGCTGATTTGAATCCCCACTGTCAGTTAAAAAAGGATGTTGACAAAATAAGCATGATGATGACTAAAAAAACAAAAACAAATGATGACTGGGAATAAAAAACTCCTGTGACATTGTCCTCATCCTCTCTGCTACATTATGATTATCACATGTATCTCTTTTACTTCCCTTAAATTTAAAAATCTTTGATTGTGTTTTACTGAAGAAATAAACATATTGGATGCTCTGTGGGTCAGCAGATAAATAAAGAACCATCCATTTAAGAGGATTACACAAACTGCTTTGTATGAGAAATAATGAACTGTGAAGAGGAAGAGGACATAAGACTGAGAGAATGACCCAGAACAGGGGGAGTATTGTCATAACTAGCCACGTAAGTAAATTGTGGATTGCATGGGAAGTGAACAGCATGAGCAGCAGAGCGAGTACAAAGAGCTCTAAGAAACCCATTAGAGCTCCTAGCAACCCGCTCAGAAAGAGAGATATCCAATGCAATGGTTAACCCATTCAATGCAAACATATTCAAATGTTAACAGAAATGACAGGAAAGACGTAATGGACCATGAAGCAATACAAATGCACTTTTTTCAAACTAAAAAATAAAACACATTAGTAGCATTTTACTTCTTGAATGAATCCGTTTTGGGGAAAAAAGTAAAGGTAACATCTGTTAACACCCTAAACAATCCCAATCAAGCGCTAATAGTTTCTTTATTTCTATGACAACACAGAGGGAAAATGTTGGAAATTCCGCAGAGTCACAGACAAAACAAAAAACACAGCAGGGGTGTTTTCCTCGGAATTCAATGACTAAAAGGGTTTGTTTACAGCAAAATTAAAATTGTGTCATTAATTACTCACCCTTGTATCGTTTTAAATCCGCAAGAAGCCATCAGACCCTCCATAGACAGCAACCGAAATGATCCAGGTACAGAAAGTATGAAAAACTCAAGGCGAAACTCAAGTTGAGCCACTGATGTCACATCCTGTTTTAATCATTTATGTACTACATCCTGGGCCTGGGATTATGACCTTGGGCCTGTTCCATAAAACAAGTTTACCAAATAAGCCAGGCTTATACTCTAATCTTGTTTTATGGAACAGGCCCCTGGGGTCATATGGCTCTTTTAATTAGTGTTCCCGAAGACAAACAAAGGTCTTACGGGTTTGGTACGACATGAGGTTGAGTAATTAATGACACAATATTCATTTTGGGATGAACTAACCCGTTAAGGTCTGTTAACACCATAGACGATAACTGATCAAAATATTGACAGCCATTTATAACCGACTCGACTTTAAATAGACCGCGCAATTACAAATGAAAAATGGATGCTAATATAGATATAATTTCTTGGTCCTTTACTCAAAAAAGAGGAAAAGAAGTATTTTAAATTAATTAAATAAAACAATTTATAGTCTCACAAAAACTGCCTTTTGTTTGTATGGTTTATATAGTTTCTACAGGGCTATTCACTGGCCAGTTGGTATTTTTTCCATGTAATAGTGATCTTGTACTTTTTTAAAAAGCAGGAAACCAAAATCAGACAGCAATGGAAAAAACAGGGTTATGTTGTGCTTTTAGTTTTGCTTCAGGAAAGGAAAATAATACTGACACATGCTGTTTAACTCAAGGGAAGCTGAGCTTTGACCTTAGGAAAAAATCTTTCCCATATCAAGATAAGCCCACCCTGATGAATTTGATTAGATTTTCTTATTCTACACCTATTAAATCATGGTTTAGCAATGCTGTTCAGATGTTAATTCAGAATCAGTATTTTAACTCTCAAACTCTAAACCCCAGCCTAAACACGTATTTCAGACTTAGAGAGGTACTTAGTAATGCCTCCTCACACACTCTGATCATCTGATTTGAAGTCCAGCCTCCATTATGTAAAGACATGTCCTGCATTATTCAGCTGTACACATTCTTTATCATCAGCAAAAAAAGTTATGATAAAAAAAATGAATTCCATTCATTAGTATTTGGTTTGATAGCAGCATATATTTACCTGTATGATTGGAGAACTGCACAGAATTGATAGTGTCGACTTCAAAGCCCAGCACCTAGAAGTGACACATTAAACATTAAACGTTGTAAATAGACATGCATCGCAGAGGGGAAACTATCTTTTCGGATTTATTGTTGCAAAGGCTGAGGATGCAGCTTGTAAAGCAGTCGGACGTGCTTACGTTAAAACTTTAAATGACTGCGCAGGCATCTAATGCACTGCAAACGCTTCTAAATCTTACCTGTAAAGGAAAAGAAGCTGATTTGTTTCCCACATATCCTCTGACAACATGACTCTGAACTGACAGAACTCTGCAGTCCATACTTGCTGCTTAGGACGCGCTTAAAGCAAAACACCAGCAGACTTTTAATATTCTTAATATTCTCAATAAAATGCCACACTGGGCTGGAAGACAGCGAGAAGATAAAATAAAAACACTTAAGTAATCACTCACAAACCTCGGCACAGTTACACAGATGGACTCTGGTGTTTTTTTTCTTCAGGCATTTACAAGGACACCTAGCTCGCAGCGTGATTACGTCAAAGAACGATTGTTTTCAAGATCAAAGCGGGACTGGTCAATTTTTATGAATTTATTAAAATACTGCTGTTGAATAAAGTTACATGTGCAAGGTACTTTGCAAAGACGTTTCCACGTCGGTATTTGACTAAATAAACGATACATAAAGCATTTATGGAATAAAATGAAATATATCTTTGTAATGTTTTATGTTTTTAAGGACAGTCATGGTTGCCCAGAATTTTAAATATATTAATCAATATACTACTTGGGTGAGTTTGTTACATCCAACAGGAATCTAATTTATTGAATTACATACAGGTACGATAAATTAAAGTTTTTTTGTTTCTTTGTAGTTTTGTCAAGCCACATTTGAAAATAACAAAATGCAATTACTTATTGATTATATAATAAATACTTTTTATGGAACAGTTACAACAAAAAACTTGAAAATCACAGAATATAGCTGTGCAGTCATGAATCATGATGCTCATTTTTATGCCAGCCCTGTATGTTTACTTGCAGAAAAGATCTGTTGCTGCACTTGTTTCATCTTAACTTTCAAATTCACATTTGCTTTTAGAAGTAAATATAAAAAGGAAGGTATGACAATGCTGTTTATAAAACAAAAAATGTCCATGATGAAAGCAGAGTGGCGATGCTAATGTTTAGAGAATCTAAGATATGAGGCATATCTTTTTCTTTATAATTTTTTCAACATTTTGTGCTTTTAGAGAACAAAGAGCACATACGTCAGACCTTAAAAAAACGAACAAATCAACGGCTTAAATCGAAGCAAATTAAGGCCCTCAAATAATTCAAACATGTCCTAGACATTCCACTGTTTCATTACCTTTGAATGTGCATGAACAAGGAGATACTGTATCACTTAAATTATAAGATTTTATTATTTCGTCATACACAATACGCAAATCTGTATCTGCGTGGGTCCTTTCCTCTGTGCATCTGCTCTGAATGTTTATTTAGTAGAGGTATCAGTGCAGGAGATGTATTTACAAAAGATGGAGATAGAATGAATGGAGGCACACTGACCCTGTGAAGTGTGTTTACACTGAGTGGAGGACATAATGTTAATTTATCTGTAATATATTAGTGTTCAGTTGCAGCACTGGTGATAGGAAGGAAACTGTGGGCCTCAGAAGGTTTTACAGGTGTCAGTGCATAAGCTCGGAGCATGCAAAGAGCTTCACCTGAAGGGCCATATTGGTATTTGTGGTCCTGATGCCTTTGTCATGGCTTTCCACTGGATGCTTTTATGCTTAATATCAGTTATGTTGTCATTGTGTGTGAGCTGTAACTGCACAGATGAAGGGTCCTCAGGAGACCAGGCCAGCCGCTTGAGACACATGTGGCAGCTGTCAATGAGGGATGCAAAGATGAGAAAGACAGGTAAGATCAAATCTATACCAGCTTATTTACTCAAAACAGCAAAAGTTAACCCAAAAATATTGAGACAGAGAGAGAGAGAAGAAAAAGAAGGAATATTTTGTTGTTGTTGTTGTTAATTCGGGTTTTAACTATAGATATCATCGTATTCCCAAGTTGCGTAATTCCAGCACATTAAGACAAGTTTTTGTATTGCAGAACTCGTTATGTTATGTTTAAATATGCAAATGAGGAGTTTTAAGACAGTTTATATGTTTATGATTTTGGACTAAAACTGAGACTTTTTAAGTGATACATACTGTTCTGTAAATTTAGTCACAGCAAAAGCTGCTGCAATTTACTGTCCTTTTATTGTGCATTGACTGCATTCAAAATATAGCATATTATCTCATGCATTATTGCCTGAATAGATCAGTGCTTAAAGTGGTTAAATGAGAAACCTGGAAAGGTTACTTATAAAAATTGCATATACATTTTTATAGTTATGCTAAGCTCTAAAAGAGTACAGAATATGCATTAAAATCCTTATCCTTAGTCGTTATTTTTAAAATCCCAAACCACTAAAGAATTCATGGTGAAAGTCAAAGGGCCTGAGAACGAATGCAGTGGTTATTTCTGTGTGTCACATGACTATTTTGTGTCATAAATAATTTATGTAAGTGGATTTGGCAAACATCCCAGTACTTGATGAATTTTTTATATATTTGCAGACTAGTAGGCCATTGATATCATACCTTGTTTATAACCTTTAACACAGAGCTGCACAAATGACATATGTGGTCTGACAATGAAAAGAATGCTGTAGGTATAACTGCTGCTTAAAAACAGAACCAGCACATACTGACTGAATAGTGCCTACCACACAATGGCACAATTTTTGTGACATGAAATTGCAGCAGAAAACAGTTAGAGACCATATGCTACATTGTTGCACATTTGAGAAAAATTAATGCTGAAACCATTAATATATGTTGAGTGTGGTGGCTGTGATCACAAATACAGTCATTCATGCGCAGATCTTCCGTATCCATCAGGTCTTGTCAGTTGTCAAAGACACAAGGACAGATCTGTGACGCATGTTGATAAATTTTCACTGATAGCAAAATCATGATGCAAGCTGTTTTTTGTTGGCGGGGAGTTATTTGTACAAAAGAACATGTAATAATCAGTTTGTTAGATTACAAATACACAGCTCAAAAAAATAAAGGGAACACTTAAGCAACACAATGTACAGTAACTCCAAGTCAAATAAAAAAAATCAATGGAAATCAAACTGCCCACTGAGGAAGCAACACGATTGACAACCAATTTCACATGCTGTTGTGTAAATGGAATAGACAACAGGTGGAAATTATAGGCAATTAGCAAAGACACCCTCAATAAAGGAGTGGTTCTGCAACATCCTCCATCATGACCGGTTTTGGCTGTGGGTCAGTAATGGGCATTTCTTTGGAGGGCCACACAGCCCTCCATGTCCTTGCCAGAGGTAGCCTGACTGCCATTAGGTACGGAGATAAGATCCTCAGACCCCTTGTAAAACCATATGCTGGTGCAGTTGGTCTTGGGTTCCTCCTAATGCAAGACAACGCTAGACCTCATGTGGCTGGAGTTGGTCAGCAGTTCCTGCAAGATGAAGGCATTGATGCTATGGACTGGCCAGCCATTCCCCAGACCTGAATCAAATTGAGCACATCTGGGACATCATGTTTCGCATCATCCACCAATGCCACGTTGCACCACAGACTGTCCAGGAGTTAGGGGATGCTTTAGTCCAGGTCTGGGAGGAGATCCCTTCAGGAGACCATCCTCCACCTCATCAGGAGCATGCCCAGGCGGGCATGGTCATACTGGCACATGGAGACCACACACACTATTGAGCCTCATTTTGACTTGTTTTAAGGACATTACATCAAAGCTGGATCAGCCTGTAGTGTGTTTCCACTGGTTTCCAATTTTGAGTGTGACCTCCATGGGTTAATACATTTTATTTCCATTGATAATTTTTGTGTGATTTGGTCAGCACATTCAACTATGTAAAGAACAAAGTATTTAATAAGAATAGGGATATAGGATGGGTTATTTTAATGTTCCTTTATTTTTTTGAGCAGTGTATATTTAACTCGATACAATATAACTAATGAAAACATAAAAAGAGCATAAACTTTTACAAAATAACCTGGCTGTCTCTGAAATCGTACTCCGTCTGTCTGAGTTAGTAAATTTTTTAATAAGGAATTACCTAGTTTAATGAATGTGTGTAGATTGATTGTAATCTAGATGTACTACATCTGCCATGCTGTCATTGTCATGTGACCTACCACCAGTGTTGCTTCGCCGCTTCATAATGAAGTATGCGATTTCAGGTGCAGCACACCATCATAACTGTATTTCAACACTTATTATTTTTGTTCTCTGAATGGCCCAGCAGCCATAGGCAAGTCTAATCCAGCTCGACATCAGCTCCTGTACTGCCGTGTTGGGATTGGTTTCCACCTACAGATTGTGATGAATGGCAGTGTGTGGGGCGTGCACAATCCTTCTGAGTACAGTATGATTAATTTACCTAACCTTCATTAATACAGAAAAAAAAAATCTCAATAACACAATCACACACTTATCTCCTTTTTTGTTATTCTCAGTTGTTCTTCACTCTCTTTTTCTCTTTAAGGCTTGCTGAGGGTGTTTGCTGTCAGGCCGGGCATAGTGGGTATCCGTGGTGTAAAGAGTGAACGATATTTGTGCATGAATCAGGAGGGAATTGCACATGGAATGGTGAGAAAGGTCATTCATTACACAAGACATATGCAACTCAATGGCAAAACGTTACTTTTCTCAAGATCATCATTAACTCTGTAAAGCCTCATATAATGTATTGAAACTTTAGACAAAATATAAAAAAAACACTTTCTCTATATATCTGATGTTTTGTGTCATATTTGATACATCAGGCTTTTATGACTTATGTAGAATGATATAAAGGCCCAAACTGAGATAATATGTGATATAATCAACACATGGCGCAGCTGATTGATTCTCGCTGCTCAAAATTAAAATACTTGGCTTGAGCTTGCTGTAGCAGTTGCATCATGCTTCAGAAACGCTCCACCTTCCCCAGCTCCACCTCTATAGATCTGCTATTAGGTGATTCATGTATGTTATATGGGAGTTATCGTTTGTGTTATATGTGCAGCAGCAGTATTTTCTACATGCTCACAGCAGCATTGGTAGCAAGTCTCTGTACTTACTCTGCCGCAGCAGCAGCATAACAGGGTATAAAGGGGTCATATGATGCGATTACAAGTTTCCCTTTCTATTTAGAGTGTTTCAAGCTGTTGCATGCTCTGCATAGATAAGATCGCTGAAGTTGCAAAGATTAAAGTTTAAGATATAAAGAGTTATTTATAAAAGTAATGACTTGTCCACACCCCACTAAACCATTTTTCTACATCACACTGTTTAATTTTATAACACTACCCAAATGTTAAGCAAAGAAAGAAAAGGCAGAGCCATTATTCTCCCTGTAGTGTTACTGTTGGTTGCTGAACTTGCTGTGTTTTGAGCAGCGAAGGGTAGTGCAGACATGGTGTTACGTTTACAAGGCATGATGCAATGCAACATGTACAAAGTCATGATATTCAATAATTATGGCTCCACTGGACACATGTGCAATAAACAAAAATGTATCTCTCTTCTTTGCTGTAGAAGTTGTTCTCAAATGAATGCCTGTTCAAAGAGCGCTTGGAGGAAAATCATTTCAACACATACTGTTCCCTAAGCACTGGCTTTTTCATGGCTTTATCAAAGAAAGGGCAGCTGAAGAAGGGCAAGAGGGTAGACCGCCACCACAAATGCACTCATTTTCTTTCACGCCAACCCGTATCTCGTTAAACACATTACCTAACTGTCAAGCTACGATATGCAGTATCAACATTTAGATATAAATTTAAAAACTTTGTATCATATGCACGCCAACAAATTTTGTGTCATATAAGCAGGCCAACCACATGTGATTGTGTATCATATATACGGCAAAGCACATTTTTGCACATCAATAACATGAGTTTTCATTTTTGTTTGCCATACTCTTTATACACATTTTCATGAAACCAAACTCGAAATATTCAGTGGATGTTGTAAGCTCATGATTGACACATTAAAAGAGATGTATACAGTATTGTTTCTATTTGTGAGACTGTAACAGTTGAACATGTGGTTGATTTCTCAATTCTGGTTAACTATATTCTTTCAACAGAGCTATTTCAACAGAGTTATAAATGTCACATAACTCTGATGAAGATTGAAAGTAGTCTGTGAAGAATGCATTTTATAATGCTATTTTATATTACTGCACATTTTTTCTCTCAGATACTCACTGTATATTTTTATTTATTTCCAATGACCCATAAATGTTGCATCTTTATTTGTACTTGATATGTTCATAGTTTATGTGTACAATGAATCTGTAAATATTTATTTATTTGTCTCTAATGTGTGTATTATTTAATTGTAAATGGCATCAAACTGTTATTTTATTGTTATTTATAAAGTCATATTTTATTAATATTTGTAATCAACTATTATTTTATGATGTTATTATTTTCGTTATTTTTTTAAGTACTTTAACTTAAACTTCAACTTAGGGAACATTAAAATATTTTTATTATTTATATTTCATAACAGCTTTTCTGACTATTTTTTTTAAGTCAACACTAATACAGACATCCGGATTTTCTGTGAACCATTTTGTCATGCATACGTTTGGTATGTCTACTTTTACTACTATGTAGTGCATGTCAGCAGATGCTCAGCTGCTATATTTTATCTCATTGTTTAAAATAAACCTGATGCATCTGACAGTTTTGAACTCCAATTAAAGATCAACTTGCTAAATAACGGTGCATTTTGGACTTTGCAAACATTTTACTTGTGTTTGTAGTTCTGAACTGAATCCTTCATCCAAAATCGATCTGAAATAGTAGACCAGCCGGGGACTTGGCATACTCGTTTCAACATACTATGCTTTAGGACATACTTCTTTTAATCTCACATATTAAGGTTGGTGTTGTTCATTAGCACTGGCCGCATTCTCCACCCACACTTTCATGGTTTAAAGGTTCACTGACGTGGTGTGTGTGAATGAGTGTGGCTGAGAGCTGATGCAAGCAGATTTTTTTCCAGCTAGGGCTTGTTTACACCCCTACTTAAGGAGTGTTTACCCAGTCCTGTTTGACAGTAAGGCTGCCCATTGCAGTGCCTGTGTTGCCACGTCTGCCTGTGATCACCGCTTGACTCTCTTGACTCGCTATCCTCTCTTGTGTGTTACTCAGCAGGCAATAAAGTCTTTTGTACCGTGATTGAATCCCTATTTTAATTTCATGACACACGACTCTTGGCCTACCATGCTTCACGTCACAAAGGCCTCATCCCTTCCTTCCTCAAACTATCAAAGCAGTTAAGGGAGTTTATGTAACCTTTAAACTACAATGTACTCTCTCAATCTGTCCATTCAGCCAAGGCCTTTAACTTTCTAGACCTAAAATTAAATCTTGCATTTTAACATTGTGCTCAGAATAGTCTTCATGCAAATGCAGTCATTTAACACAAACACACTCTGAAAATAAACCATGACTTTTCTCTTGTCTAAACGAGTTTTATTTTTATTTTTCAATTATTTGCAATTTAAAATCTAAATGCCTGTTCTAGTCCCTATACCATGACAAAAAAGGTAATCTACCGCTACTCATCTTTGTTTTTCCCCCAAATCATATTCAATAGGTACATATTCAAGGTTTCTGTGACCCCTCGCAAGATCTTTGAAATCAAGAAATTTGATGATTTATTCCGAAACATGATGCATGATGGGATAGACCAGGGATGTCAAACTCAGTTCCTTCGTCTTAGCCATATGGCCCTAATGTCTCACAGTTAATCATTTTAAAATCATTAATATCTGTCCCCTATTATTTAAAGGCCCTCTATTTGCCTCTGCATTTGATCAGGGCCACAGGCCTCTCTGTAAGCTGAGCTGTAGTGAGGGAGACGTTGGGTGATCTGATCCCTTCTCACGATGACATGACTTCTCAGCACTCAAACCGATCAGATGTCCCTCTTTACGGCTGAGAGTCTGTCTCGGTATGTAATAGTGAGTTAAGAAGACCAAGAGGAGATCCAAAATGAGCAGATCAACACAAAGAACAAGTTTCAAGCTAATCAGACCAGATGGACTTTATAACTCTATTAGGTAAATTAGATGTGTGTTGTTTGTTTGGTCCATTATCACAGTGTGCTATGCTACTGTCTACCTTTCTTACTAATTATTTCTTCTTTTGCTGTCTTTCCCCAGTTAAATGTTAAATTAACCATTTGGGTGTTGTTAAGATGAGCTTTTGAAGTAAGTCATGGCTGATCCAGATGAACTGGAGTGTGCAGCAGGTGTAGATGTTGGGGCTGATATAAATGGAGGATCTATTCCCTGTAGAGACACAATACAGACAGATGGCCAGGTAAGACCACAGTGCAGCTCATTTATGTTTGCATGTACAGATAAGGCTCTAATTATCCTATCAGCCATAAGAACTGAAAGAAATGGCTTACTTCAGTTATCTTAAACCTAAAAGCAAATTTGAAATGTGGTCTTGGCTTGACGTGCCAACTAGAATTGAAAAACGAAACAAAACACAAATACAACCCGCAATGTACTGTGTAATATACACAGAATTTGTAGATGTGTTTCTGCAGACCCGTACTGCTTGTGGTCTTCCGGTGAGGAAATCCAACAACCAATTACACAGTCTTGAGCTCCAGCTGGACCAGTTTTTGAGTGAGCTGTTGAGGGATTATATGTGTTAAATGTTGAACTGAAGTCTATGAATAGCATTCGGGCATATGAGTCTTTTTTGTTCAGGTGTGTGAGTACTGAGTGGAGTGCAGTGGAGATGACATCATCGGTCAAATGGTTGGGCCGATGCGCAAACTGGAAGGGGTCCAGGGAGAGGGGCAGGACAGACTTGATGTGCATTAAGCACTTCATGAGAATGGGAGCAAGTGCAACAGGACCGTAGCCGTTAAAGCAGGAGGGAGATGACTTTTTTAGGACCTGAATGATAGTGGTGGCTTGAAACATGTGGGGATGACAGCCTGGATGAGTGAGATGTTAAATTTGAGTTTCACTGCTCAGTCTCTCAGTGCATGACCAGAAATGTTGTCAGGAGCTGGAGACTGATGTGCATTGATCCTGCTGAGGGACATCCTCACGCTGTCCGGGGACAGAGTCATCACCTGGTCACCTGGAGGGGGTGGGGTCTTCTGTGCAGTGGTGCTGTTTTGCACTTCAAAGCGAGCGAAGGTGTTCAGCTCATTCAACAAGGAGATGGTGCTGTCACAGGTCTGTGGTGGGGGCTTGTAATCTGTGATGGTCTGAATGCCCTGCCAACAGGCTTCATGTGCCTCTGCTGTCTCTGAAGTGATGGGATATTGTCTCTTAGCCTCTCTGATGCCACGGGAAAGGTTGGCCCTAGCTGTTTTCAGGCTTGCCTCGTCTCCATCTCTGAAGGCAATGTTCAGAGCTTTCAGCAGCCTGTAGACCTTTCCTGTCATCCATGACTTTTGGTTGGCCTGGACAGTTATGGCTTTAGTGACTTTTATATCCTCAGTGCATTTGTTGATGTAGGCTGTAACAGTCTCTGCATACTCCTGGAGGTCAGTGGTGTTTTTGTAGGTAGCATCCTGCTTAAACATACTCCTAACAGTGTTAAAGCAGTCATGTAGACCCTCTGAAGACCCTTACACTTGTATCTGCTTATAAACCGGTTTGGTGTTGCATGACAGTGATGTGGCCTAAGGCGCCGAGATGGGGGAGGGAGAAAGCTTTGTAAGCTCCTCTCTGGTTGGTGTAAACAAAGTCATGCGTGTTATTTCCCATTGTTGGAGATCTATGTGTTGCTGTATTTTTGGAAACACAGACCTTAAGTCTGCATGATTTAAATGCCCAGCCAGGATTAGAAAAGCATCAGGGTGGGCTGTCTGCTACTCACTGATGTGCTGGTATAGTGCCTCACTCCTGTTGCTGCTATTGGAGAAGGGAGGAATGCACACAGCATTTAATAACCATAAGCTCCAACACTGGTGAGCAGTGTTTGCTGACTGCAACAGCATCATGACACCAGGCGTCATTAATATAAACACAAAGCCTGCCCCCGCAGGTCTTCCTTCCCGCGACGACAACTCTGTCAGCACTATAGCATGTCAGCTGGTCGAGCTAAATGGTGCAGTCCCAGACACTGAGCCATGTTTCCGTGAACACAAAAACACAACAGTCCTTTACATTTATCTGAGATGAACGTAGTAGTCAGATGTCTTCCGGGTTATTTTCTAGAACAATGGAGGGGCTGGTTTATGTATAACATTATTCCACATATTTTGGTTACCTCCATGATCCCTGAAACAATAGTACATGGTATAAACTGGTAAAATGTATAAAGACTATTGGTTTGTAATAAATTATCTACTAAATTTTACTAGTTTACTATCAGTAATGTAAGAGATATGGGTTACCCAGTGCATAGTGTAAGAATATACTGCATCATATATTTTATTACAATAACACTTTGTCCTAAATCATAATATCTAATGCAGATGTTTCCTTATATCTATGAGTAGGTGCTGTGGAGGTACTCTAAAGTTACACTATAAATTCTGTGTAATTGCGGGGTACATTGTGGGTTGTAATCTAAACACCTGTACAAAGTTAATTACTTAATATTAATACAATACATTGTGCCCTATTTTTTATTATTTTTACTCAAATGCCACGTAAGAAAATTCTGTATAAATGCTACTTATGAAAGAATGCTGGATCACTTTTGAGTCTTGTTTTCACACAGGGTACAACCGATCAGATTTATCCTGAGAAAATAGAGGTGGTTTCTGTAACTGAGAATGACCTTCCTTCTGTGGATACCCCGACCCTACTCAACACCAGTCCTCTGGACAGCTCAAGTGCCAGTCCTGCTCCAGATGACAGCACCATCAAACCAACCAAAGACCCTCTCGCAGAAACCCCTTCAGCCCAGCCCAGCCTTTCAATGCCACTTACCAAAGTTCAGCCTTTTGTTACAGGTAACAATATACATCATCAAAATGTGTCTTCAGTGTCATGTCTTATTTATTAAAAAAAAAAAAAAAAAAGTAACATTAGAACAGTTTCTGGGTGTGTGGCTTATAATTACATTCATAATCCCTATATGATACATGATCCTTCAGTAATGTTGTCAGAAGCATTACTCCAAACTCACACAAAACATTTTAGTCATGCGAAACATCATCACTAAATAGGTTTGTTGCTATCAAGTGCTTGTTTTACATAATAAAATACACAAAGAGATTCAGTGTGTTTCTATAGCTAGGGCTCAGCTAGTAACACGTGATGCAAACATCAACAAGTATATAGCCTATCAATAAAAATTCACCCGCTTCGGATGTTATCACTTGATTGAATGGTCCATTATCAGACGTTATCAGCCCATTCATATGGGTCAGTAGGGGCCTGCTGCACCTAATAGTAAGCTAAGAAGGCTGTTATCATCCATAGGACTACTCGGCATGCGCACATCAATCCAACACTTTATTTTTCTAACACTTCACGTCAAGAATACTGTTTTTCTATCATGGTAAAGGGTAGGTGTTAGGGTTAAGGTAGGTGTAGACGTTAAATAAACAATCTAATCGCTAGAATAATTAATTTCATTTTAAGGTTTTACCAGTAGGTGCAGCAGACCCCTACTGACCCATATGAATGAATGCTGAAAACAGAGAAATAGCGTGATGAAATCCAAATCGGCTGTAAAAATTTTACAAAGTGTCTGCTAAATGTATAAACATGAATCTCTCTTGTCTCATGCATCTTATTACCTCATGAAACTGATATCAAGAGGATAAAACACTTAGAGGAAGACTGTTTGCACGTAGGATGGAGATACTTATCGGGGCCTGTGTCCTGCTCATCCTTACTTTCGTGCTTGGAATTGGATTGGGTGGTGAGTAAATGTTTTTATTGAGCACTCAATACACCCAGAGACGTAGAGGAACACTTCATTTGACGCTTTACTTGAGTATACATTTATGAGCTCTTCATGAGTGTTGTTACTGACAACCATGCCCACTCGTTGGAAAGACATGATTTCAGGCCCACCCAAAGAAAAACCTGATGGTGAGAAACCTTGGAAGTCCGTTTTTGTGCCACTGAGTAATTTTTGTTAAAATATAAAGTTGCAATTACGAGAATAAAGCCAGAATTGCATGATATAAACTGCTAGTTGCGACTTTATCGAAATTCTGACTTTTTATTTTTAGGATTGTGAGATATAAACTTGCAATTGCTTGTTATAAAGTCCAATTCTAAGCTGAAAAAATTACTGATAAGTTCTCACAATGGCAACTTAATATTTCACAAATCTGTTTTAATAACTCGCAATTGTGAGTATTTCTCACAATTTATATATCACACAGTTCTGGCTTTTTTTCTCTCGCAATTGTGACTTTTTGCAGTTTTGACTTTATAACTTGCAGTTTTGAGTTTACATCTCACGATTCTGAGAAAAAAGTCAGAATTGTGAGTTAAAATGTCGAAATAACATTTTTTATTCAGTGGTGGAAACGGGCTTCCACCAGAAACTGATTAATAGTGCAGTCAGTGAGTAAATTTGGTAGCGAACTGCACACAGAGAATCTATGGATGTTGAGGCAGAATACAGATGCCGCTGTCAGAGATGATATCTTTACAAAGGTAATTTAAGGAATTAACAATTACACTCATTACAATAATATATGTGCACGCGCATTAACCCCCTCCTCTTCTTTGCTATTGGTTGGCCTTAGTTTGTTATTGCTTTGGTGCACATCCTCTGCCCATAGTGTTTGTTGTGGTATTGCAGCCTCTGTGTTGTCTTTCGTCTGTCGGTTTTTTCCCAGTGTATTCAGAGGGCAGACAGCAAGACGATCAAGGGGTGATGCATACGGTTTGAGATAAAAATGAAATCGAGCTAAAATCCTGCAACATCTCATAGAGCACATTTAAGGTAGCCTATTGTTTGCAAAGATGAACCTATACAACTGTATTGAATAATTAACAGATTAGACTGGATAAGATTGCACAACCCAGGATCTACAAACCTTCAAAAATGTCTCCAACTCAGCACAATACAATACAGGCCACAGCCTTGCATTATGGTATCAGCTTACTGTAAGTGAGTGGTGATGACTGGCTGTCATAAAGTAGGCTAGTGGTAAATTAAATTCTGAATCACTAAACAATGAAACAATGAATGAAAGGATTTACTTGCAATGTATTATGTTATTTTTCTATTAAACATAATTGCATATAATGAGATAAATATGTATAAGTAGGCTAGCACTTTTCCCACATATTTAATTCTCATATTTCCACTTCAGTTGGGCTAAACTGTACAGGGATGTTTCGATGTTCCTCTGGGTGTGTAAGAAAGTCTGCACAGTGTGATGGGCGCATTGATTGTGAACACGGAGAAGATGAGCTCAGCTGTGGTGGGTATCAGCACACTTAGCATTAGTGTTCAGTGCTGTTGCTGTTCGTTCATCATGTCTCTATCTGCCTGAGCAGTGCGTCTGAGTGGGAAGAGCTCTGTACTTCAGGTGCTCATTGAAGGCGTCTGGAGGACTGTTTGTGCAGAGAATTGGGACCCTGAGCTTTCTCTCTCTGCTTGCAAACAGCTTGGTTTTCTGAGGTACTGCATGCCATCCGGCCTTGACTGAAACACCCTCCTTTAGAAGCAAGAGTTTTGCTCTCTAACCTCTATTAAACACAGCAGACTAAACAAGCGCACCTTGTTTAACTTCCAGGCATTCATGTGTGTCTGGGAAAGACATTTGAAAATATTGTAAAAAAACTTGTGAAAACAGTGACCTATCTTTAGGCGTGGACTCAAAGCTAGGAATATTGTAGTTAAATACTGAGAAAAAAGCTTGTGCTGACTTGTTAGGGATATCACTTTTATGGGCAATATATAATGACTGTTGCTTTTCAGCTTTTAGCAGCAGACTCAGCACAGATCAGTCAAACTACAAACGTTTGGATGAGATTTTGTAAAACTTATCTATTGAAAACTTTCTAAAAATGATCATTCAAATTTGTGGCTACACTACCAATATGCTACTGCTGATACCATAACATGAGGTTTTTAGCTGTTTCTCCTTCTCTCTGTTAGATATGTGGAGTCGAAAGCTCTTCCTCTGTCTTCTATTGAGCAGGACTTCCAAAGTAACCTGGTGTCAATAAGTATGAACAACACAAATGTCCAGCAGTCCATCAAGATACACAACACGACCAGTTTCAGGTATAACACACCCTCTTCATAATAAAAGTGTAAGTGCAAGGCAGCAGTTTTGCAAAAAAAATGGTCCTGAACTTTGTACATACTGTAGTTTCACATGTGTAACAGGGTTCAGCTCCCACCCTCCTTCAAACTCTCAAGTGGTCCTAATAAAAACGTTTTTACAGACAGTTATAAACAGTATTGTAGCATTTTGCTACTAATGAACCATACATTTTCCGTTGCTCTTTAACTTTATTGAAGAACTGTAGGAGTTTGCCATGCTGTACATAACAGGAAACACAAAAAAGACTCCAAACTCTCTTTTCAGCCCAACCCCCCACCACTTAAAGTAAACAAGGACTAGCAGTTATAAACAATTATTGCTAAATGATTACATTAACAAATGTCCTTCACATATGTAACAACATCACAGCATCTACATACCTCTTTCTGTTTCCAAACTGATGTTTTTAAAAGAAGTAAACAGAAGACATGGCGGAGAAACATTAAGTGGTTTACCGATATGGTTATGTACCTTAATTTGGTGATGACATCATTGCTATAAAAACAAATTCAGTGAGATGAATGTCTGAATCCCTTTTATTATCACACCAATTCAGTAGCCAGTCATTGGATGTCAATGATAGTGTAAAACAACAATTTTTTTTAAGCTTGTCAAAAACAGCTGTGCTCACAGCAAGCTATTTCAGTGCATCTTCATTGCCCTCAATCAGAAGTCACTATAGAAAAGTGCATGAGCAGGAGAGACAGCCTCCCAACACAGAACCTGATTTTGCTGAGTTAGGCGTGTACCTGGGTCAACATCTGCCAGACGGAAAGGCCCCTGCATGAAACATGAAAGCAGAGGGTGACACCAAATGGGAGAACCACCCATGAATGTACATTTTCAGAAAGTTTTTTTTGTTTTAACTGCTTTTAATAAGAGCATAAAATTTGTGACTATCAAACGAGACGCTCAGAGGTTTCTCAGACATCAATCACAGCCCTCGTCTCACAATGTAAATAGCCAATTTTTATTTAAAAAATGGATCTAATGCAAACATTTTCGAGAAATAAGTCATTTGTTCATTTGCATAATTAGTAAGGAAAAATAAATTGTGTACACACCATAAGTTAAACTTTAATTTTTACGAACAGTAAGGATTTGTGTATTTCATTCATTTACCAGACCCAAACATATGGATGTTTCAAATGCACTGGCTCAGTGAGTATTTATAGTATAGTAATCAGTAATACATAGAAAACAAAGCAAAACAAAACAAACAAATATTTGTTATACGCTTCCAGACTCAAATTGTATTCTATTATTACGAACAATAAGACAATCAACAGTTAATATCTATGTTCTGTTCACAAAAATCTTTTTTAGTACACTGATAAAATATTACACTTATCATTTCTAGCCACGTTTGTACTGAACTTTTGTATATGAACTGAAAGCATGATTACAAAGCAGCTCAAATATTACTCCATTTACACAGAACTAAAACCGGTATTCACCTGAAACTTAACTGTAACTTTTTCTCTAATATCCTGTAATTTAATGACTGCACTACTTAATGTCCCACCCAGCGGAGACAAAATGTCTGTGACATATATTTCTTTGTACTATTTTAGTCCTGGAATGATATCTGTTTCCAGAACAGCTGTCATACTTTTTTGTGCATTCAATTTCTGAACAGCATGTGGTTTATTCCTTTGAATTTAATACTTTCAAAGCTGCTATGTCACAAAAAGTCACTAACAATAGGCCTTCTATCTTCTTTCTCCCCAAGGCAGAAGTGGCTTTAGATTACATTAGCCCATGAATGTAATGCCATTTTGTAACCATCTATATGTTTTGTTAACTTTTCCTTCCGTAGTGAAACCCAGTGTAGTCTGGGGATGATAACAACACTTAAGTGCATAGGTAAGTCATATATTAGTACTTTTATTGGTTTACAGGTGCAGTTACATTAGTAAAATGTCATAGTAATGCAAAAAGCACAGCCCAAACAAAAGTTATTTTTAAGCCAAACAGCTTTTTGTGCAACAATGTGAAGCATCTAAAAATCTGCCTTCGATATGTTCTGCAAATACATTATTTTTGTTCTTCATTCACCTTCTGAGATCAGTTTTAATACGAGTATTCAAGATTTTTGAAATTCAGATTTCAAATATATATAAACTCTTGTTAGTTATGTTAAAGTTTTTTCTTCTTTGCTAATTTAAATGAATTTAAACCAAATAAACAGGGCAGTTGTGTAATATCATCAAAATGAGGTTAACTACATGACATAAAGACTTTTTTTAGTCTTCTAGAAAAAGCAGATCACCCTTATGTTGGCTCCACCATGTTGATATCACTTTACTAGCTGTGTCAGCTCATTACAATGGAAAAAATAATGCTTACTAGTTTTATGCAGCCCATGTGCCGGTGTGTGATTCACCTTTTTAGATTAACATATATATATAAATAATGTCCAGAAAACTAAATAAAAGATAAACAGTGCTTTGGTATAAGGTGGCAATGGTTAATTAAAAAACCTCATACATCCAGGCCAAAAGATGTCAGTGTAGAGTTCAAAATTAAAACTGTAACAACAGTAATGGTAACCTTTTATCTTACAAGTCTTACAAGTGATTTTCTTCCTTTACATCTCACAGTTCAGACTCTTTTTTCCCTCAAAACTAAGATTTTATCTTGCTATTGTGATTTATAAATTTGCAATTGTGAGTTTATGCCTAGGTTTATATGCCGCAATAATGACTTCAATCCCTTTAAGTATGAATTGCATGTAATTGCACAAAAACTTGCCATATCAGTGATTAATGAGCAAACATTTGATCTATTTCTGTGTAGCTTGTGGTTCCAGACCTAAGTTCAATGCTCGTATAGTAGGGGGTAACCTGTCGGTTGAGGGTCAGTTTCCCTGGCAGGTGAGCTTGCACTTTCAGAGGGAGCACATGTGTGGAGGCTCCGTTATATCATCTCGCTGGATCCTGACTGCTGCACACTGTGTATTCGGGTGAGTTTGTACGTCCTCATGAAATAATATTCAATATTTAGCCACATGGAAATGATCAGTTTGCTGTTTTCCATGCAGATTTGCATACCCTGTGTTTTGGAGCGTCTATGTGGGTTTGATTGATCAGCCAGTTAATCCAGCACAGGGTCTCGCTGTGGAGAAGATCATTTATCACAGTCGCTACAGACCAAAGGGCTTGGACCATGATATAGCCCTGATGAAACTGGTGCAGCCCCTCAGCTTCAACGGTACCTTTTGCAAAAGGGGTCATGAACTTTTTTTATTTTGTACTCTACTTTGAGGTCCACTTATACTGTTATCAAGATTCTATACTGTTCTATCAAACACTGTAATTCTGTCACAGCCCTGTCCAGGGGCCTGTACCATGATGGTGGCTAAAAAAACTCAGGGTTACAGAGTTTTGAGTTGACAAAACCAGTCCTCCCTCCAGATTCCTGACAAATTCAGAATGTGAAGTGGTGGCGGTGGAAGTGTTTTTTTTTTTTTTTTATGGTACTTTCCACAAGCGTTTGTTTTCGTTTCAATTTAAGCTTTTTAGACTAACATCATGTTTTATAGTTCAGTGACCCCCTACATGTGACAAATTAAGGGGAATTTTGGATTCTCAGTTCATTACCCCTTTAAAATGGAAAGTGGTTCTGAAGAACCCCAAAGAGGAGGGGTTATTTCAGAAGCTAGTGTATTGTTCGGCAATCATGCAAAGGGACCTTATCTTAATAAGTTACATCATCCATGCCTTTGTTTTGCATTCATATTATATTTTGCATTCATATCATTTGATAGTGGTCTATCACTTTTTTTCAGGTTTCGTGGAGCCTATTTGTCTGCCAAACTTTGGGGAGACGTTTGAGGATGGTAAAATGTGCTGGATCTCTGGATGGGGCGCCACAAGTGATGGAGGTGAGTTTGGGAGTTTACACACCAAACAGTTATCAAAGAGCTAGTGGCAACAAAAGATTACTGTCTTGATGCCTCAGTTTGATTGTGTTTGGGTCTAAAAGTTGTGCTTAAACACACCAAAGACTACAAACAATGGCCAACTGGCAGATATTTTCTGTGACCGTGTGTAAGGAAATAACTCTCACTTCTAGTAGCTGGCAATCCCCCAGCTTTCCAAAATGAAAAGTGAAAACCAAACAGGCGAAAGTAAACATTATATTATAAACACTAAAATCTAAAAAAAAGTTGGTTTGACGTCAGGTGCATTTAAAACCACTTTCGTCTGCAAAGTTTGGCTTTTATTTGAATTACAGAGGTGTGACATGACAAAAATGTAGGCCTTTCTTTCTGCATGTATATTACAATCCCTTTCATTTGTTTTTGCCATGATTTTCCTATAGTAACTGTGTTTTGTGATTGTATAGTTTAATGTTTATATGTTAATTTTTCTGATGGATATTTAATATTTTATATATTTTGTATATATTTTACAGCGTGTACTTGTGAAAATGATTAGCTGTAGGCTAACACACCACATAATGATGAGCATTTTAAGGCACTTCAGTGGATCTTTAACGTTACCTATGTTTTCTATATGTTAAAATTCTTTTTAAAGTGCCCCTATTATGCTTTTTCAAAAATGATTGTTCATGCAGTGTGTCATGTAGCTGTATGTGAACATAAACTATCTGCAAAGTTGTGACGCTGACAGTGCACAATAAATAAAGTCATTGTCTATCAAATACAAGAGTCGACTCACATTCGCCTACAGGAGTCCATAAGGAAATTTGTCAAAACCCTCATGTCTGGTTCAGAAGGAGCTAGCCACACTGACAATAATAGCCTCATTTTATATTACATATCACAATTTATTAATTTATTAATTAACCAATTTATTTATTATAATTTATTTATCTATTGCCTTTGATTTCAGGATGATGTAGTTAGATAGCAACCATATGAATCATTGGTAAAGTCATTTGGCTTCCATTCCTGGAGTGGGGAGGGCTAGTGTTATGGCTCCCATCAGGCCAAGGCTCTGAAGTCCCTGCACAAAGGTGGTCACGACCCGGAAGTTGTGACTGAACTCCTTACCGCAACGGACTCGGGCTTCGTGCGACAAAGGTTTCGCTCAAGGAGAAAGGAGTTTGCATTCTTAACTACCTCGACGACTGGCTGATACTAGCACAGTCCAGAGCTCAGTTGTGCGAACCGGGAGAAGAGCAAATTCTGTCCAGTGCAGAGGATCTCTTTTCTTGGTATGGAGTTGGACTCAGTCGCACGAACAGCACACCTCACTGAGGAACGCGCTCAGTCACTGCTGGGTTGCTTCATATGAGCCCGCCTCTGCACTGGCTTCACGATCGAGTCCCGAGGTGGGTGTGGAAACGCGGTACTATACGGGTTCAGATAACACTGGCATGTCGTCAGGAGTGCCTCTAGAGCAGGTCTCCAGGCATGCTGTTGTGTTCACAGATGCCTCTACCATCAAGTGGGGATCCACGTACAATGGTCATGCAGTCTCAGGGGTTTGGACTTAACCTCATCTGCATTGGCATATCATTTGCTTTGAGCTGCTAGCAGTACGTCTAGCTCTAGGTCGTCTCAAGGAACACCTACAGGGCTTTCACATTCTGGTACAGACAACACATCGGCCATAGCGTACAACAACCATCAAGGTGGTCTATGTTCCTGCCACATGTTGCAGCTCACCCGCCACCTCCTCCTATGGAGTCGGAAACATCTGAGGTCGCTCTACAGACCCCTATTGGCCCCCACCAGGACCTGGTTCCCCGAACTCATACTCCTTGTGACAGCCCCTCCTTGGCTGATTCCTCTGAGGAAGGACCTACTGTCTCAGAGACGGGGCACCATATGGCACCCGCGCCTAGATTTGTGGAAACTCTACGTCTGGCCCCTTGACGGGACGCGGAGGTTCTAAGTGACCTACCCCAAGTGGTAGTTGACACGATTTCTTCTGCAAGAGTGCCTTCTACAAGAGCTGCCTATGAATTGAAATGGAACCTGTTCATTGAGTGGTTTTCTTCTCAACAAGAGGACCCCAAGAGATGCACAATCAGAGTTGTGCTTCAATTCTTGCAGTAAAAGTTGGAGCAAAGGCTGTCTTCCTCTACCCTTAAAGGATGTTGAATCTTCCACGGCCCACTACAATATCCTCTTGGGACCTATCGCTTGTGCTGAGACCAATGAGACAGGTCTCCTTTGAGCCTTTGCCAGCAGTCAAGCCGAAGTTTCTTTCTACGAAAACTCTGCTCCTGCTCGCGTTCGGCTCCATCAAGATGGGTAGGGGACCTGCAGGCATTTTCGGTCAACGATTCGTGCCTGAAGTTCGGGCCCGAGGATTCCCAGGTAACACTGAGGCCACAGCCCGGTTATGTGCCCAAGGTTCCCAATACTCCATTCAGAGATCAGGTGGTGAACCTCTAAGCGCTGCCCCCGGAGGAGACTTCAGACCAGCTCTTTGTCTGTCATGGGGGACGACAGAAGGGGAATGCAGTCTCTAAGCAGAGGATGGCCCACTGGATAGTGGATGCCTTCACTCTGGCTTATCAAGCACATGGTGTGCCCTGTCCCCTCAGTGTACAGGCTCACTCAACCAGAAGTGTAGGCACATGGCGCCTCGCTTGCAGATATTTGCAGAGCTGCGGGTTTGGGCGACACCTAACACTTCCGTTAGGTTCTCACCTCAAATAGGTAGTTAGACACGGAGTAGGCCCTGTTCAGTCGGCTTCGAGTGTCCAGAATCTGTAGACCCTGTTGAGAAATTGTAGACCCTTTTCCTCGGCAGCTGGATGTTGCGGAGCATCTGGCGCTAGGCCCTCGATGCACTGAATACTTGAGAATACTTTTAGGGCTGGGATCCTTTGAGTTATACCCTTCGAGGATTTCATGTGGTATTCATGGTTAAAAAAATGCAGAGACGGTCTCTGTAGTCAAGACAATGATGTTCACTGGAAATCAGGTGTCCCCAACTAAGCAAGCCAGAGGCGACAAGGAACCAAAACCCCATCCATGAGAGAATGGGAAAAAAACCTTGGGAGAACCAGGCTTAGTTGGGTCCAGTTCTCCTCTGTCCGGATGCCCAGCACCTAATTTCCAGTTCAATTTTAAACACGTTGGATTGTGTAAGGACTTATAGTGTGTGTGTGTGTGTCTGTGTGCGGACTGAGGAACAGAATGAGAGAGAGACAGACTAATATTAGCGTAGAGGCCATTTTTTTAATGATGTAACGAGTACATCGTGTGTTAAGGGGAGTGTTCCCGGTTCTGGCTGATCTAATTAATGCAGCATAACAATCCTTTAACGGATTTGATTAATAAATGTGTTTCAGTGTGTTATGTGTGAGCCAGAGTAAAGAGATGTTTCTTTAATCTAGATTTAAACTGATAGATTATGCCTGCCTCTCGAACAGTATTTGATAAATTGTTCCAGAGTTTGGTGGCTAAATAAGAAAAGATCTGCCACCCGCAGTAGATTTTGATATTCTAGGTATTATAAAATTGCCAGAGTTTTACGAACGCAGCGGACGTGGAGGACTATAATGTGATAAGAGTGCGCTCAAGTACTGAGGAGCTAAGCCATTAAGGGCTTTATAAGTAATTAACAAGATTTTTAAATCTATAAGATGTTTGATAGGGAGCCAGTGCAGTGTTGACAGAACCGGGCTAATATGCTCATACGTCCTGGTTCTAGTAAAAACTCTAGCTGCTGCATTTTGAACTAGCTGTAGTCTATTTATCAACCGTGCAGAACAACCACCCAATAAAGCATTACAATAATCTAACCTCAAGGTCATAAACACATGAATTAACATTTCTGCATTTGAGGTTGAGAGCAAAGGACACAATTTAGATATGTTCTTAAGATGGAAAAATGCAGTTTTACAGATGCTAGAAACATGGCTTTCTATGAAAGATTGCTATCAAACAGCACACCTAGGTTCCTAACCGATAAAGAAGAACTGAAAGAGCCGCCATCAAGTGTTAGACAGTCTTATAGATTATTACCTGTGGGTTTTTTAGGTCCGATAATTAATAACTCTGTTTTGTCAGAATTTAACAGTAAAAAGTTACTTGACATCCAATTTTTTATATCAGCTATGCATTCCTTTAGTTTCTCAATTTGGTGTGTTTGCTTTGTTTCCCGGCGGACCAAAAAACAAACGCGACACTCACGTCCCCCGGAAATTCAATAAAATTCAACCAATCGTTTGATGACTTCGACATTCGTGAGGGGTTTCCAGTTAAGTGTATCATATGCATTAGACGTTTAGCCAACGTTCCGTGGACGTGACATTGGAGGCTGTAAAGTGCTTCATGATAACCCATTAAACAGCTGCCACATGACCTCAGGTTCCTATACAATGCAAGGTTAGACAACATTCGGAAAATTATTCACAATAAATGAAATCACAGCAATAATAAAACCTTTACTCATTTGTATTTGGCAATAAACAAACGCTTCCCATGAAACAATGTAAATCAAGATCAAAGGCCTGTACCATTTTATGTGCTGATCCTGACTAACAATAGACCCAAAGAAAAGATTTAGGGCTGGTTTCAAAATGTTTTTGTTTACTCCAACATGAGGATACTTTGTAATGTGTAAAGAATGTTTGGGGTTGAGTCAGTTACCTAAATTTATTGATTTATTTTGTAATTTTTAAAAATGTATTTGTATTGTTAATGTGTGATGTTTTAATTTTAATTATTACTATATACTATCTATATAGAGAACTGGATAGCTCATGACGTCATAGAAGTGTAGCCATCGTGCCACCCTAGTATTCACAAACATTCTATTGAATGAATAGAAAATAATACGACTTTAATGCGAAAACATCACCTAACAAGTCAACGTTTTCATGTCTGATTCCTCCCTCCACGGAAATAGGATGTCGCTGGTCTTGGTTAATAGCAGGTGGCAGTAATGCATTAATTTAGT
>JAUCMT010000078.1:1475809-1491836 GCA_032357475.1 Enteromius thamalakanensis
CGCAACTATAACGACACGTGAATAATCCCGCCCACTCTAAAGCGGTACTAAACTGCAGTGGAAGCGCAAACCGAGCCCAACTGAGCCGTACTGTGCCGTAACCAAAAAAAAAACAAATCATCCACAGTAACACAAAGTTTTATAGTGGTAGGAACAGGCTACAGGTTAATTGAGTCCTGGCTGATGGTGCTCCTAGCCACACCCACTAGCCTGCGATAGCAGGGCAGCAGAAGACCTGTCACAATACTGAACTGTTGTTGCTGTTTTTATGAAACCGTTGCACCCCTAAATGCATTTGCATGTATGCTATGAACTAAAACATGGCAATGCAATGACAAAAGCTAATGACACATTGTCATGTAAACTATATAAATGAAGGGGTAAAAAATTCATTGTGATTATATCTTTACCAGTAGCATTACAAATTTGTATATATAAAACCTGTGACCGAAATTGAGAAAAAACTGCTTTCAAAACTTTGATGTATCCCAATATGTGAAAGAGGTTATAGGGGATATGGCGAGTACCCTCAGGCGTCTCCACAACTTCTGCTGGAACGTCAGTAGCATCTGAGATCACAGGGGCAGGATCTATCAGCTCTTCCGCAGGAGCTGCCTCTGCAACCACCTCAATAGGCCCGGATTCTCCAACTACCTCAGCGATAGCCTCAATAACTGGGGAAGTTTCCGCCACTACTTCACTGATAGCTTCTACAGCCTCAGCAACTGCTTCCTGGACAGGAGCTTCTTCTGTAGATGCATCTTCAGAGGCTGGTGAGGCAGGGGCTTCAAGAGCTGCAGCTTCAACTTCAGGGGATGCAGGTTCTGCAGTGGTTTCTGGAGGGCAAACTATGGCCTCTGGTGTAGGCTCAGCGGCTTCAGCTACAGGGACAGCATCTTCAACTACAGGAGTGGCTTCAACTACAGGGACAGCATCTTCAACTACAGGGGCAGCGGCTTCAACTACAGGAGTGGCTTCAACTACAGGGGCAGCGGCTTCGGCTTCAGGGGTGGCTTCAACAACAGGGGCAGCGGCTTCGGCTATAGGGGTGGCTTCAACTACAGGGGCAGCAGCTTCGGCAACAGGAGTGGCTTCAACTACAGGGGCAGCGGCTTCGGCTACAGGGGTGGCTTCAACTACAGGGGCAGCAGCTTCGGCTACAGGGGTGGCTTCAACTACAGGGGCAGCAGCTTCGGCTACAGGAGTGGCTTCAACTACAGGGGCAGCAGCTTCGGCTACAGGAGTGGCTTCAACTGCGGGGGCAATGGCTTCAGCTGTGGAGGTAGCGGCTTCAATTACAGGAGTTGCTTCAACTGGGGGGACAGCAGCTTCAACTCCAGTAAATGCTTCAGCTGTAGGGGCAGCGGTTTCGGCTGCAGCGGCAGTGGCAGCTACAACTGGTTCAGGTGCAGGGGTGGCAACAGATGCAGCTTCTGTAGAGGCAGCAGCAGCTGAAGCTGCAACCTTCTTCTTGGGGAATTCCACATAGGATTTGTGCTGGACAAGTTTTTCTATATCGAAGTAAGTTTTTGGTCCTGCTTTTTCTAGGATGGAGGGGGAAGGAGGGCAAAAATAGAAATGTAATCATTTGCTTCATTATGTGCATTATCAGGCTGAATGGAGACCGCTAAACTCACACAGCAAAACAACTTACCCAATTTCTTCAACAATTACAGGAGCATCCGCTGAAGTGGTAGAGTTTGAACACCTTATAACCTTACTTGTGTACGTCAAATTTTAACTATGGCTAATTTAAAAAAAAAAAAAAAAACCATCTGACATGAAAAGTAACCTAAACATTTCACATTCAATAAACTCAATTTTCATGGGTAACCAATCATGTATATAGTTAATACTCTTATTTTACGCAATTTTCATTGGAAAACAAGTTAAAACGCAGAAGATCATTTCACTGCAAATATTCAAAAATATCAGAAATATTGAAACCAACAGGCTTTAAATTCTCATATTATCATTATTTTAAAGTAGCGCCAAGTAACTGTTTAATCAATGACAATTGTTCACACCATATACACATCCAATTTGTGGTCAAACATGATCAAACTGTGGTACCAGCAAATAATCATCATAAACACTATTCATATTTATAATAAATATGATTATTACAATTATTTACCATTTATTTTTTCTAACAGGCCTTTTCCTATTAATGTAGCAATGTTCAGCTCTAAACATGTTTTGATCAGCATTTATCTTTAACAAGAAGTCACTTGTTGGATTATTGGCTTCACCAGATTCTCATGAATGAACAGAGGGAGTGGCTTCATGAACGCATTCATGCAGTGCATTCTTTAACTCCATATGTCAAGGTGACATATATAAGAGGTTAGGACATCCACATATAGCACTAAGCATATCTGTCAGTACAGCATCACATGACAAGCCCTTTCTCTAGTCACTTCTAAACTCAGAGGAACATAGTACAGCAACAATTATGGTTTACAGCGGATTGGGTTAACTTTATTAACTCCATGCGACCAGTTTTACTTGCCCATAGAAGAAAAAGAGAATACCAAGAATTCAATTTATATTATAATCAATATATATATTGTGTCTATATTACCAATTATAGATGTGCTAATATAACATTTATTTATTACAATTAAACTTTTAGTTTAAATCGCAAATCTCACATACTCAACTACTGTCAAACTCTTTTATTGTGGGGTTCAAGCTCCTATAACTCAAATAATTTATGTACTCAACAAGTGCTACTTATGCTTAAAAGATGCTGGCACCACGACTCGATCTGTGACACAAATACATTTAATCCAGGAATACATTCTAAAGTTGTTTACCCTTACCCTTCTTGGATATGACAGAAACCTTTTAAATTTCTCAAAAATTTTAATGAATACATTTTAATTTCAAACATGCAATCATATTATATTTTTAAAGCTTGCATATTTTAATTATTCACATATTATTTAGTTTTAGAGTTTAATTATATCTTTTCCAAAATTCATTGTATTCTGTACCTATATTTTATATTTTAAGCTATATAATATAATATTACTTGTCTGTCTGAAATACCTGGTTATGATTGTCCAATCACAGAGGTCTAAACTTTATAGCTAACCACTCTCTTTTTTTTCTCCCATAATTTTGTTACATTTAATTTTGTGCATTTAATTCATCGTAATACCAGGGTTTGCATTTGATGTTCGAGTTGCATGAGGGGACTGTATGTGTGCAAATGAATTTGATATTAGCGTTTGTACATTGTAGAAGTTTGTTTAAATTAAAACAAAAGTGCATGAAAAATATGAAAATATGACAATCTTAATATTATGTCAACATCAAAGATCTTAAACACTTTTAGCAGTCACTTTAGTACTAATATACTACTCTTTCATGGCACAGCAGGAGACAGGAACAAAACCCACTCCAGCAGGTTCAGAAACAACAGCTGAGGTCAGAGGATATATCCCCTGAAGCACACAAACCTCAGTTTTCTCACGTATGGTATTAAGATCTGCATACAGAGCCCTCCTCCCCCAAATAAATGGCACATAACATATACAAAATTAACAAAAGTTTAATTACCTTTGTTGGACTTTTTGGACTTCTTGCTGTCCCCAGATTTGGAGCTGAAAGCTGCAACAGGAGCTCTTCTGACAGAGCTGAAGCCCTCCGTCTGCAGACACTAACAAGAGACACACAAAAACAACACAGATTAAAAAAAGAAAAAAGAAAACACACACACCCAAAAAACCATGCAAATCCCCATGAATAATCAGTTTGTACTACTATACACCGTTTGCTGTGGTCTCAAAAAAATTACCGGCAAAAAGTACACAGTGTTCTCAAGGGAGGTCTTTCCAAACATTTTTAGGAACACTTTAAAAAAAAAAACATCCACATTTTACAGCCCTATTTTAAATGCTGGCTTTTGATGCATCAAACCTGACCCCCACTGACTGAATGCACTTATTTAATACCAGGAATATTTTCATGTAAATAATGTCGTGCATGTAAATACAGCACAAAGAAGGTATTCATGCGTCGGTTCTGAGTGGATTAAATGCTTCAGTGCTTAAACATTAGAGCAGCATTAGCTTGTGTTCACAAGAGGACTCTGACTACGCACTTTCACACGTTAAAATGTAAATCCACTATAATATGCATTCATATTTCATAACAAATGTGGAAAAAACTGTGGATTACCCTGAGAGATCCGAGTCGTCCTACCCTGAGCAAAGAGGCTGCCATCTTTACTGCAGAAAGCCTATGTAGAAAAACAGCTGCATGAATCAAGTCTGCTTGCACATATATAACAACGTCAAGTTAAATTCCGTGCAACTACTGTTTATAAAAAAATCAAACCATTAACCATAAATTTGCTCGAAATTTTTATATAGGAGCAGATTGCACAGATCTAAAAAAAATGCAATAGCCAACACTAACAGTGATTCGTGTTTGTTATGCACATCATTTACAAGAAAATGAAAATTTATCAAATTGCCGCGATGAGATGTTTTGCGTGAGATCTATGTGCCACTGAATCTTAAAATTACCTGACTGTTACAAATCTTTAAATCAGATCTCCAGTTTGATGAAATGTTCGCGAACGACAGATACTAAACTCTAGAAAGAGCTTAGCAAAGTAAAAAGAAGTGTTGCATGTAATGAAGCACAGCACACTAAAGAAGCGCCCTTGCATAACGAACACGCCCCCTCTTGCACATCACCAATTAAATTATTATAATCATGTGCTGTACGAACGAGGGCTTATTTTTTTACACCTAAAATATTAAATGAAATATAATACTAAGAAATCGTTTTTAGTAATACCGAAGTAAATCAACAACATCAGCTGTTCTTCGGTACAATCTCTATGGCGGGTTCGTAAAGCCAGATTCCTTGTGTTAATGACGTATTAAACGCGCGACTGTCAGCTCGCACGTGAACAGCAATCATCATGGCAGTAGTGTGTTCAAAGGCAGACTGGTTTGTTTCAAGCTGTTCTACTGCTTTGGTTGCTATAAACCTTAAACGGTCTAGGTGAGTAACTGTATTTCAGACTGTCAGCTAGCTATTCAGTTCCAGCTTTGGTTATTCAAAGTTAACAGGTGCATTTTGCAGGATCCTATTGCACTATGGTTTCTATACCTTATTTTGTTTACGTACTATTATGTTTATTTCTTAAATTTGAAATCAGCTTGCTTAATACACGCTCACTTGAATTTATTCCAGACTATTTGGAATAAATACAATTTGTTAGACTGCATTTGAAGGAATAAAACATCTTTTTTTCATCTGTCTGTTTTGGTTGATTTCAAATAAGATGACTTTTGACTTTTTTTACTTTATTTTAAGAATACATACATAAATCAGCTGTGCTATTATCAGTACTGCAGGCTGTGTATGTTATATATATGTGTGTGTGTGTGTGTGTGTGTGTGTGTGCGACCCTGGACCACAAAACCAGTCTTAAATTGCTGGGGTATATTTGTAGCAATAGCCACATTGCAAAGGGTACAAAATTATTGAATTTTCTTTTTTTACCAAAAATAGTAAGTAAAGATCTTTTTGTTCAATTTCTTACTGTAAATATATTAACTTAATTTTTGATTAGTAATGTGCATTGCTAAGATCTTCATTTCTTCAGATCTTCATATTCATTGATTTTTGCTGCATATTTGTGTACCCTCAGATTCCAGATTTTCATATAGTTGTATCTCGGTCAAATATCAATGGGAAGCTTATTTATTCAGCTTTCAGATCATGTATAAATCTCAATTTCATAAAAATAACACTTGTGACAAAATAAATAAATGATAAATAAAAAATCTTTATATTAATCAGATCAGAGGACTTCAGCATTGATATTTGATCATCTCTGAATATTGTCTTTTTCCTCCGTTTGCTTGTTTTTGTTTTATTTTTGTACTTGGTCCAAAACTTTTTTCACATTTTTCTGACAGAGAGCCGTTTGTGTTTGACTGTGCTAAAGCTGAGAAAAAACCAAAGGAAGCTGATGGTGATAATAAAAGGTAACTAGCTTTATTTGTAGGTTAGTTTACTCTACACGAGTTCTTTATCTGAGGCTCATGTCACGAGACATTTAAGGATTGCAAAAATATCTTAAACTATATATTTTGTGTATTTCAGCTCTGGGGAAGCATCGGAGGAGAAGGACAGTGGCAGTGACAGGATTCTTGCATTTGCTGTCTCAGGGTCTGGGAAGCATGCAGCACTCACTGATGACTACAAACGTCTTGTTCTCTTCTCCACTGAGCCATCGTGGCAGTGCATCAGTACACGGTAACTGCACACACTCGTTCCTGAGGTTATTTAAAGGAAATCAAATTCTCATTTCTATTCAAACACTAATTTTCAAACAACATAAGGATGAGTAAATTCTCATGTAATTATTCTTTTTAGGTGAACTGTTTCTTCAGTACTAATTTCTCTATAAGGTTGAGCTTGTATAAGTCCATGATTGTCCTCTTGCAGGTGGGTTGTGAGGCGATGCACGTCTCTGGTTTTTACTCAGGCTGAGGATGAAGTCTTCGTGGCTGATAAGTCTGGAGATGTTTACTCATTCTCTGTTCTGGAGCCAGAAAAGCCAGGAGAACTGCAGCTGGGACATCTCTCCATGTTATTAGATGTGGTATGATGTACACCAACAGAACAGTGCTTTTCAGTTAGCGCAGTATACAAACAAACATATTTCAAATTGAATTTATTTTCACTTAACTGGGAAGTTGCTTAATTAGCAGATACGATGTTTAGCTTTATATTTTGTCATTTTGTTTTTGCCTCTAAACATTAGTGACAGTTGCACTGATCCAGGGATTTAATGCGGCACCCAAACAAAAATATATTCTTTTGTTTTTATTCAATTGTGAAGTTATATAGTGCCTAATATAATTTTTAGCTTTTAAAGCTTTCTTGTGCTTTCCTCCACAGACTCTTTCTCCTGATGATAAATATATCATAACAGCCGACCGAGATGAGAAGATCAGAGTGAGTTTCCGGCGGTCACCCTACAACATTCAGGCTTTCTGTCTAGAGCACAGAGAGTAAGTGTGGACTGTGGGAAGCAAGTGAAATTACACCTCATATGTTGTTCCCACTTGCTCAGACGTGTTTGTTGTCTCATGCAGATTTGTCAGTGCATTGCTTGTTCCTGTGGGGCATCCTGACTGGCTTCTCTCTGGTTCAGGAGTATGTGCTTTTTCTTGTTTTACTGTAGGGATTGTTTAATACAGTTGGACTAACATGGTTGTGTTCACAGGATGGCACAATGAAGGTCTGGCATTACGAGAGTGGTCGGCGGTTACACAGTGTTGACCTGAGGCAGTTTACCCTTGACTCTGAAAACACAGACGCAGAAAAGGTGCAGTCCATTTAATTTCAGTCAGCCACTCATGCACAAAACACATACAATGTTTTATACAGTCGCACAAAAATTCCCTGATGCAAGGTTTTCAGCTGGAGGTCTGTAAATCTCTGGGGTGTATATCTGCCATTATAATTTGTATCATTTTATATATCATATAAAATATGATATATTGTAGGGCAATTATTAATACGATATCGTAAAAATATGTAGTGTGTGTGACGAGTATTAGCAATATATAGGACAAAGAGAAAAAAAGTAAAGACATTTGCTGGATGCATGTTTGTCAATTAATGCAAATTTTATGGTAAATACTTAATGAAAATGCATTTAAAAATCTAACTTAATTAGTAATTTACATATGTAGTTATGTAGCTTATATTATTTTATGTATGAAATGATCTAAATGAAAACTAATATTTTGACTACAAAAATATACATTAACAACGTAAAGCATTGTAACAATATTTCTGACCCTGGACCACAAAACCAGCAATAAGGGTCAATTTGGGTTTTAAACATCAATAAGCTTAATAAATAACCTTATCATTAATGCATGGTTTGTTAGGATAGGAACATGTTTGGTTGAGAAATAACTATTTTAAAAAAAAATGGTATCTTTAGGGTGCAAGAAAAAAAAACTGAGATATTGCCTTTGAAGTGAATGCATGAATGCATATGAAATGCATATTACTGATCAAAAGTTAAGTTTGCTTAATATCTTAATGGAACATCTCTTACTCTTAGTTCCAGTAGAAGTACTACCAGAAATATTTTTGCCTTGGATTATCAGCTTCTGCTCATTTACTTTCAGCGTTTCTATCGTAGGGTTGGGTCGATAGACGATGCCCGATAGATATCACGATGCTGAGCCGGTGTTGTGCCGAATTTTGACCCCCTGTCAGATTATGACTCCCCTAGTTTTGGTAGGTTTAGTGTTAGGTGTGGGGGAGGGTTTATGATTAGGGGCGGGGTTAGGATTACTATTGATTTTAACGAGGGGAGTCATAATTCGGCACTACACGTGTATCGCGATCCTCCGCCCCGCCGTAGCAGCAGCAACCAGCTCGCGATAAACACGCTTAATCTATTGCGGCAAATATATGCCATTAATAACCGAGGGCACCACTCATTTCAAACCCTCGCGCGATATTCAAGCACTCGCGCGATCACTCCTGGCTGCGCTCAATCCTCTTTCACCTGCTCGCGCGAACACTGTTATTTCTGTCAGTCGTGGGGCGGGGCTTGGTGTTTTATTTACAACAACTAAACAACAACTCAACCCCCACGTGCCGCCTACGACGACGATGCCATCGTCCATCGCGATGTTTCACATTAGACATGTACGATGCCAAATTGGTCGACCTCCCCCAACCCTTATTCCAGGTGTGTTTATTTTTGTAATCTCAGAAAATGACACTGACTACAGTATATTTCTTTCAGAGGTTTGCTGTCAGCAGGATCATCAGCTCACCAGATGGAAAACACATAGCTGTCCAGTGTGAGAGGTGCGTTTCATCTCATCAGATGTTATCTGGCCTCTAACTGGATTCTGTAGTGTCAGTGACAACAGCAGTATTCTTTCGTTAAAATAAAAACGATGAGTCTTTAAAAGCTGTCTTTTACACACCAATTACAAATCGTGTCTTTCTTTGTAGATTCCCCTCAGTTCAGCTGTTTCTGGTGGATTCTGGGACAGAGGAGTGTCTGAGCCTTGCTGAGAGTCTTGCTCTTCCTCATGCACCCTGGGACATGACGTTTGATTCAGAGAGTCAGCTGTGGGTCTTACTGGAGACTGAAGATGTGAATGTGCTCCTGTATAGATACTCAGAGCAGCACTGGAAGGTACATGCATGCAGTCACATGGCTCTGAAGTCAGCTCTGCTCTTACTAACTCATGTTGCTTGTTTATAGCGGTGTGACTCAGAGACCCCTGAACTGACGAGGGTCACTAAAGCATTACAAGCTCAGTGGGATATCTTTAAAGGTAAGAAATCCAGCAAATATAATAAAACTGAAAAATAAACCACTAACAAAAAAATGGAGTCATGCTTTGATTTAGGCTCGATTTGCAGACTTTCAAAACCAGTCAAAATAAAGATGCAAAAAGCAGTTTATTCAGACACCAAGTCAGTTTTGATAAACTCAGCTTGGTCCTGTCTGTAAGTAATATAAAGGAAGAAACAAGGAGGACTAATTAAAGTGCATGAACTGTATTGAATACGTCAGCTCGTGTAGCAAATATAATACAGTATGCATTATAGGGTTAATGCACCTCTGAAGATCTGATCTTTTTCCGCCTCCAGCTTTTATTTTAAACACTTTTGCTTTTGTCCTCAGGTTCTGTGGGACTGGAGAGTCCGTTTAAACACCTGTATAAAGTGAACTTTGACAACATGGCATCATATTTGCAGAAGAAACAAGAAAGACTAGATCAGGAGAGTAAGAAGAGAGCAGCAGCAAACGGCTCCAAATCCAATAAGAGAAGTAAAACGGAGAGCACCAGCTGAGAGAACGCGGCCTTATATCAGTTTCTGCTGTTTTGTGATGTTTAAATAATTATACATCTCTTTTTGTTAATCGACAATAATATGCCAAATTTTATTCATTCGGTAAAACTATACTTAGTTTATTTTGTGAACTGTAAGGTGCTGTAGTCTGCGCTGGCCACTAGAGGGCATTTTCAGTCCCGCTCCGCCACAGTCACACACATCCTGGTACAATGTCAACAGGAATGAACATATTTTATTATATCAGTGCTCTAAAAAGGAGATCTGTGGCTTCAGGTGTTCTTAAAGTTAGACTTTTATTTTTTCTGAGTAAAAGTGACTAAAAATCTGTACATCCTGTATAATGTTTATACTTTTACAAAACCAAATAAAAACAACACAAATGGTTCATAGCTGAGCTGTACATGGTTCAATTCCCTGAAAGATGCTTTGGATTTTCTGAGCAGACGAGCCTCTGATGGGATTCAAGCTGAAACAAATAAGCAAAAGCTAGGTTTGATTGCAAATGTATAACGTGAATGATAACTAAAGTGCATGCAGTGCAGTGTTTCGACATTGACCTTGCTCATTTCTTTTTTCCTCCCATTGTTAAATTTTCACTCTTCTTTTTTTGCACCTATTAAAATAGATGGGGATAATAAGGAAGTGGCTAATACCAGTTAAAAGTTACTGTAAAAAGAAGAAGGTCACTGCTAACCTCATTCATGGCGTCATCTATTTGTTTAAGCTCCTCGTATCTGTCCCGGGACTCTCGTAGGGGCTGTACCATTACCTCCTCAATCTGAGGAAACAACTGCAACACGCAGAGGACATACAATTTCACAACCTGGTATCTTGGTCAGTTTTCACTTGGTTTGATCTGAATCAAAAACTTCTCCCCTGTATATTTCACATTGTGCTTTTAGCCTAAGTAATTTACCTTCATCACGGTCTCAAACATGGGGATCAGGACGAACTTGATGAAGCCGATCTGAGCTGTGGGTTTGGTCACTTTCTCTCGGTCCATGAAAGGAGCGACTGGTAAACCTTCTGCCTTCTCTCGATCACTCTACTCAAGAAAGACAAAACACAATTCTGATGGAAAATAAGAGCAAAATGATGGGGTTGGTAGTATTTTTATGTTTTAAAAATCTTATGCTCACCAAGGCTGCATTTATTTGATTAAACAATACAGTATGAACAGTAATGTTAAAAAAAAGAAGACTTGAATTCACTTTTTTTATTTAATATATTTAAAAATGTAATTTATTCCTGTGATTAATTCATGGACAGGTTTGCTGTATGTTCAGGTTTAGAGTTTGTTCATAAATAGAATTACAATGTAAAAACACACAGCACAAAAAGTGCATTAAATAATTACTTTAAACAAAAGAGTTACAAATATTTAAAAATAGTAGTAAAAAAATGAAATATAAAAAAAACCCTCCCAATAAAAGATTGTTTAAGCACCCTTAGACCATCCAAGATATAAAGGCCTTTTTTCATCTGAGAGGATTTGTAGACATTTAGCATCACATCAATTGCTCACCATCCTCTGAAGTGAATGGGTGCCGTCAGACAGCTGTTAAAAATACTATAATAATCCACACCACTCCAGTTCATCAATTTATGTCTTAAAAAGTGAAAAGCTACGTTTGTAAGAAACACATCTGTCATCAAGACTTTTCAATGTTAAAAAGACACTTTTGATCAAAATCCATATTGTTCAGAAGAGTTTTAGACGGTTTTTCTCTTTATAAAATGTGTTTGATTTGTTCATATTCATCTCCTGATTTAGATGAGACACATTTTCCACAAGAGAAAACAACATTATGGATAGAGGACTCAAATTGTACAGTGAAAAACATCTTGATCTTACAAATACTCTTCAGAAGACATTACTTGATGTTCTGGAGTCATATGGATTATTGTGATGTTTTTATCAGCGGTTTGAACTCTTGTTCTGATGGCACCCATTCACTTCAGAGGATCCATTGTTGAGCAAATGATGTAATGTAAATTTCTACAAATCAGTCGTGATAGAAGTAACCCATCTACATCAGATGGAGTCAGTTATCAGCATTTTTTTGATTAAAGAAATAGAGCCAGGATACATTAAAAATAAAAAATTATTTTTCTTTGTCCGAAAAAATAAAATCATATACACCTAGGATGGCTTGGGGATGAGTAGTTTATGGCGTAATTAAAATTTTTAGGTGAACTATTCCTTTAACTAAGTGGAATGGATTTTTACATCTCCATACAACCTACCTGCATGAAGTACTCCTCCAGCAAACAGTCCACCCACGGCTCAGCGACCTCCATCGGCCGAACCTCATTAGAGATATCACAGCACTTGATCAGCACCATCTTCAGCTGCCACAGATACAGAGATACAAGTTTAATCAGCTCGTCTTTTTTGAAGCTGAATAGCAGCACTGTTAAATGAGTTCAGAGAGCTCACACAAGTAACATGCTCCTCATTAGTGAAGTCAAAGTTATCCACTTTCTGTTTGAAAGAGTCCAGAATCTCGCCATGTCGGGCCATGTCTGTGGCCAGGATCAGGGTGATGGTTCCCTGTCAGAGACAAAGTAACAGACAAGTTATTCATTGCACCGTTACATATGCACAAAGCTTGATTTAAAGGCCTGAGGCACACCTGGCGAATCTGTTTGAAGGCTTCAGGATCAAAGTTGGCAAAGATGTTGCAGTCAGGCTGAGAGAATATCTGGAAGGCCACGGCGCAGTGATGGTTCTCCAGAGGAGAGATGTCATTGTACCTCACCGCTAGCTCTGTACGGGCATTAATCTGATACCTGCAAAAGAGGCTCCGAAACATTAGATGTAAATACAAACTCATCACTGTAATTGGATATGGTGAAATATGTGGAACACAATGACCTGCTTTAAATATAGTAGTGCTGTCAAACGATTAATCATGATTTACATACTACATGTATGTGTACTGTGCATATTTATTACAGTATATATATATATATATATATATATATATTAATACACACACACATATATATATGTTTATATATTAAATATATGTATATATTATATAAATTATATGAATAATAATATATACATGCAAATAATGTAAATACTTACAAAATGTGTGTGTGTGTGTGTGTATGTAAATAATTTCAAATGGTTCCAGAAATATTTTTTTTTCTGTAATAATTGTAATTTTTTTTAACAAACAAACAAACAAACAAACATTTAAAAAGAATAAATAAATGAATATTTTTTCATTTTAATAATATTGAACATCACCAATGTACTTTACTGTATTTTAAACAAATTAATTTAGGGAGAAAATATATATACTCAGTGTTGAAAACATGTTGTGCTTGGGCAAACTTTATATGAAGCAGAAATCATTTGTAACATTACAAATGTCTTTACTGCCAGAACTGATCAAGTTATTGCATCTTGTATTAAAATCTAGAAAAAAAATATTTATATATATATATATAATGCAAAAGAAATATTTAAGGCTAAGAGTAGAAATATACATGGCTGGAAAGCCGTAATATAAATGTCAGCGTATAAATGATAGTCTCTTACGTGTTGTTGTACCCAGGATGATCCAGGTCATGACACACAGCTGCTGTCATCAAAATAAGAACATCTACTTGTGTGAACTTTTCCTAAAAAACACAGAAGCACAGCAGAGTGGCTCTTTCTGGGTCTGCACACGTATCCCAGCTCTCCTACACCGCTAAATTAAAGTAAGTAATTTGTCCCCTAATTGCTGGGCCTGTAATAGCTCTGATAATTAATCCAATGACCTCTTAATACACATCCATGGCAACAGCAGCACAGAGAGGCTGAAAGCATCTTCATAGACGTGGAATTGCTTTTACACCCCCATACATCACTCATTTATCACTACGCCATCTCTCAGTCTCTTTCATTCACCTCCCACTTATCCTTACTCTATCTCTGATACTCCAGCTTTACTGAGCAAAAGAAACAGGTCGCTGTGGAGTAAAACAGCTATTACAGTGTCTTTACCTGTAGCTTACAGAGGTAGATCATGCTGTACATCATCTGAGTGACGCAGAAGCAGTGGCGGAAATTATGGAAAGGATTGTTCCGGTAATTGTCATGGATGCAAAGCTGAAAGTAGAGAAGAAAATTATTATTTTATTCTTATTATTTTATTTATTTATTTAAATGTTTTTACTTTGACAGATTTTGTTAAATATTTAGTTGGAAAATAAAATCAATTAAAATTAATGAAAATTGGTTCAATATTTTGTTACATAATGCACTAATAATCATAAATTGTTATGTGTGCCTTTATTGGCCAAATTATTTTATTTTATTGTATTATGTATTAATACATACTGTGTGTGTATATATATATATATATATATAGAATATAAATGAAGCAAAATCAAACATACACACAATTGTAGTTCCTGGACTAACAAAACAAAACAAAACAAAACAAAACAAAACAAAATTAAATTAAATTAAATTAAATTAAATTAAATTAAATTAAATTAAATTAAATTAAATTAAATTAAATTAAATTAAAATATAGATTTTATTTATTTTTGGAAAGATTTTGACAATATTCACTTATTAGGAGAGGTGCATAAGTTCAGATCAGTGAGGCATAAAAAAAATATTTGATGATAATAACATATCAGAGCTTTACAGGCCAGGAACAACAAATTAAAAGATGGAAATATTTGACAAAAAGTGGAGATTTATTTTTAGTATTTTTTTTTTATTTACCATGTAAGAGCAAAGTCAGTCAGTTTTAGTCAGTAAAAATGACCTGAACACAATATAATCTTACCAGCCATCTTTTCAGTGTGATTGGGTTAATATTAAAGTCCTTCACCAGCCCGAGGTCATGGTACATATGCTCCAGACAACTCAGCATCTTAAAGTACAAAACACTGATGATAGTATCTTCTGCAGTACAAAGAATGTGGTTTTACATGTCAGTCATTTTCACCAAGTCTCTATAATGCATCGTGTGCACTGGTACATCAGCTTCAGCAGAACATCTCTCATTTGGCCGATCCTCACCTCATTAGGTTCCCACTGCCACGCATCAAAGACCGGCTGCCTCAAAGCTTCTACTGTCTCCTGTGAGAGGTGGTACTACACAAGCCCCACAAACACAAGCAGCACACGCAGAAGAGAGAAGGCAGAGGGAGAGAGAAGAGGAGGAAGACAGAAGAGTGGCGGGTTAGACTCTTACCTCGTTGGACTCCCACAGCCAGACGTCGAAGGCGGGTTTTCTGAGGGCATCTATGGTTTGCTGGGAGAGCATGTACTGCAGGTGACAGAGCTCTCAGTTAACCCCCGAGAAACCAACGCCTGGCTGTGGCCATTGCGTACATCTTAAATTCATTATAATATGCTCAGATCATTCCTTACAAATCTGCATGCTCTTTTCTTCTGGTGAAATCTATATAGTTTATAGTGAACTCCGCAATAAAGCATATATGCAGCCCATAATCTATTCTAAGTCACATACTGAGAGTTTAGTAATCACGATAATAGTTGCAATAAAAAAAATATATATATATTGATAATTTATAAGATTTGTTGAGAATTCAATAACGACTACCTTGACATTTCTTTTATAGGCTGTTGTTCTGTACATTTTCTATCCATCAAATGATCCATAAACAAAACTATTAATCAGCACAACTGCTTTCGATAATAATAAGAAATATTTCTTGTGCACAAAATCTGTCTATTGTAATAATTTCTGAAGCATCATGTGACACTATTCAGCTTTAAAATATTCAAATACAAAACAGTTATTTTTAAACTGTGTTCATATTTTAACAGTGCACACTAAAAAGTGCTGGGATATTTCTGTAAACACATTGTTGCTATAATTCTTGCTGGTGCAGATGGACAAGAAAATAAAAAAGTGCAGACCGAATTCTTGCAGATGACCAGCGAGATGGAAAGGTGCATTTAGAGCTGGGTGACATGACTCCAGGTTAGCTATTTCTTACAATATGTCAAACTATAAAAACTAAATTCAACTGTATTTGACAGATATCAACTGGTTATATTTCATATAACACTTTAGTATTAGAACCAGGGACGTGCACAGGAATTTTGAGGGGCAGTTGCTCTGACCTGAAAAAAGGGGAACCCCTAGACGTCGCTAGATGA
>JAUCMT010000078.1:1502065-1528312 GCA_032357475.1 Enteromius thamalakanensis
TAATATAATATAATATAATATAATATAATATAATATAATATAATATAATATAATATAATATAATATAATATAATAAATAATGCTACTCTGAGACCATGATGGCTATGTTTTTCATTGCTGTCTTGGCAGAATAATACTTCCTTTCTTATTTTCATTCCATCAAAACCAAATATAGAGATTTTTGCAAATCCTCAATTGTTTTCTGAAATGTGTGGCATGATAACAATGACAGCAGTATTGGGGACAACAGTTTTTTGTAATTATTACATTGTAGGCATAAATGCACAATTAATTAAAATATATATTTGTTTACAGTCTCATTTCCCAGATTTTGACACATTTTTCAAAGGGAAAGTTTAAAATTCCGGGTGGGTAGTAAAATCAAATTTTTGTCTGTCAGAACGTTCGGTCAAGTTGATGATGATGATGATGATGATACAACTTAATGCTCTTTTAACCCTCATATTTTAATAGTAAAATGATAAACATTTTTTGTGGTTAAATTTATAATTTTTGTCCTTTTATTTAAGATTTCAAACAAATAGGGGCAGTTTCCCGAACAGGGTTTAAGACGAACTTTTAAAAAACCAGTAAATTCAATGAATCTTTTTGTTTTTCAGTGTATATGCAGTTTTATCTGGCGCACACGCCTGGGCCTAAGTTAACTTCCGCTCTGTGTTTGTTTAGCGGTCTGGTTAGTGTTGCAAGGTACAAATGCAGCTATTGATGAGTAATGAAGCTGGGCTATTTTACTGTTGGATGTGTTTCCCATACATTTATATGTTTGTGGCAACCTGCCACAAATATTGTATCAAAACTGATCAACTTTTCCAAAAGGCTTTGAATAAACATGAGCACAATCAAACTGAGGCGTGGGTGTTTTTATTGTTCTTATATCTCTGAAAGAAGACTGTCTTTAGGAAATGTCATTTCACTTGATCTTGTATGTAAGGCAGCGTTTGTAAGCTCAGAGCTGCTTTGTCTACAGCCGTAACCCCTCGTTTCATGCTTAAAGCACCTCCTGCTGGCAGAGAATGAATTTGCATTTTTAATAAATCTGTCTGATTTATGCAGCAAAACATATTCTACTTGTTATCAAATAAATTATCTACTCTACAAAGATTTAGCTGTTGGTATTGATTTTATTGGGATGTCTATTGGAAGTTAAGTTAGGGCCACAATAGCTTGCATGCGCAGTAACGTTGGTTTATGTTGTCTATAAGGGGCAATAAAACATTCTGGGTAGGAGGCAAGCTCAAGGAAAAGTAGATAATAATAATACAGTCTGAAACAATTTTAATCTCTCCTTTAAAATATAATGATTGCTTGCAAAATCAATGTGGCTATGATTATTTTTCTGATTTCTTTGAATGATGCTGACCATCACAGATGATAGTTTATCGATTATTTGAGACTCTGCACACGGCCAAGGCCAAGTGCTGTCTTCCATCATTTGTCTATAATGTCAGTCCTGACCCTGAGCACTCTGACCCACTTACAACATGTAAATCTATCATCAGCAGGCACAACAAGACAGCAAAAACAGGTGACAACACAGAAAAAAGAATGGGGCAGGGGGTGCAGCTGACAGACGGAGCAAAGGAAGAGGAAAAGAGAGAGAGAAAGAGCGATAATAAGACTCCGAGCTGCAAAGACAGATGAGACTGAGTGAAAGAGTGGGAGAAAGAGAGGGAACAAGAGAATTGTTCCATAACACAATTGCAGGATCCGAGTTCAAAGATATGAAAAATACTTATTAGTGTCCAAAAAAGGCCTTCTAATTGAGCATTTTGTCAAAAGACGAAACATAAAACCCACAACTAACAGCCTTAGAGAATAGAGACGATAAAATGATATACCACTGTGCAAAAAAATCTGGTATAATAGTTTAATTTCAGCAGTGGATCGTCTAAGTACAGTTCAGTGAGAAGTTTGTAGTTTTTTTTTAGAGACTATGAGAGATTTTAGGCTGTAATTGAATATCAACTAAAAAGCCTGAAGACATACAGTTGCACTAGATAAAAAATGATATTTCACCCCTTCTCCTGTTGTGTACGCTGTGTGTGTGTGTGTGTGTGTGTGTGTAGAAAGAGTGGGTGTATGCGTACACACAGATGCGCTCATTAAAATGTCCATTTGTTCTTCATTGTGTTCTAAGCTTTTATATGCTGATGATTTTGTTTTTGTCCCATTGCCAAGGCTGAAGAATGGCAGGCAGATGCACATTTGTAACAAACAAAACAAACCATGAGCATACTCTAATAATGTATGCAAAACACACTAATTTGGTGCAAGTAATTATTTGGTCTCAGTTTATATTGTGTTTCTGTTACTTACAAATGTGTGCATTATGTTACACTGCATGTTATCACACATTCAGAAATAATTTGCGAAATCCTAATTTGCCCCACATTATAAAAAGTAAAATTATAACCAAGCTTACTTTTATTTCCAGTGACACGTCGTAGAAGCAAATGTTAATATTATTCTGCTAAACATCATGTGCATATTTTAACATTTTAATGCACACTGAAAAATGCAGGGAAAAAAACAAAACAACATCTGTTTGTTAAATTAAAAAATATATTATTTTGGAAGTATAGACTAGAAATTAATACAAAAACTGTAAAATAACATTCCCAGAAAACCCTATGTTATAGAGTATATGACTATATTATATTTACTTTAATCAATTTTTATCAGCAATGTGCATTGTTGTATTTTCTATTATTTAATGAATGTTTGCTGCATTATTTTTTTTTATTTGCATCATTTAGTGTGTTTTGTGTTTGAGCCAGTGTTTTATGAACAGGTCACTTACGATGAACTCATGTGGCTTTCTAGTTTACCACCTGTTTCATCATGCTGGCATTTTCAGATAAAAAGTCAATTTAGGCAGTTCAAGTGGACTGGTATATCACCATATCACTTGGTGAAATACTTGAAATATCATAAACCATTTTTAAAATGGAATTTTTGGCTGCTGTTTATTTTACCTTTTTTTTTAATGAGAAGTCCACACAGTAGTAGTTAAGGCACATATAAAGTATAAAGTGTGAACAAACATACAGCAGTCTGAAACTGATAAGGCACCTGTAATTTAAGTGATAATATCTCAGCCATGCCAGATCTATTAATTAGAAACATTATTAAAGGCTATCAGGCCAGCTGTTAACTTACAACATTATGACAGAGTTCAAATGTTCCTGAAAACAGTTTTATAATATGGTAACGCATCATATACAGGCTACTCTACTCTGTAAAAACTAATAAAACGTTTTATGAAGGCAACCTGGAGGCATTAAAAAAGAGAGTGTGAGAAACAGTAGTGAAAAAATGCACAGAATGAGTAGAATGATTCATAGGACTAGTATACGCTAACATATGTATATAGCAAATATGAGATATGTGATACTGGAGCATATATATTTGTAGCAATAGCCAACAATGTATTGTATGAGTCAAAATTTGATTTGATTGATTTATTTATGCCAAAAATCGTTAAGATATTAAACAAAGATCATGTACCTTGAAAATATTTTGTACATTTCATATCATAAATATATCAAAACTTGCAAAGGAATTTAGTTTAAAGGCAATTTTCTCAATATTTAAGATTTTTGCAACTGAGATTTCACATTCTCTAACAAATATTGTTCTACTGTCCTAACAAACCATCAAAAGAAAGCTTATTTTTTCAGCTTTCGGATGATGTAGAATTAAAAAATCAGGGGAAGAAAAAACTTTAAACATATAAGTTGCACTTCTCCACTTAAAAAAATCTAACTCAGATTGTAATTTACTGTAGTTCTCAAATACCCATTGCTAAATATTCACTACAATATTCAGGACTGTTCTGTACTGACAAACGTAATGAATAAAGATTATTTAAAAAGAAACATTTATGCATACATAATAATAATAAGAGAGAGAATATATTTACAATATATTATTGCATGATTATATAATCAGTTTTAAAGTAACGACTCCAAAGACTCACATAAACACGATCTTACAAAGCCTAAAACAACCGAAACTTTCTAAACAGTTTATTCGTCAGGTATATACTTTCTTCTCCCGGTACACTGTCATGCACGAAGTGAGAGTTTACCTTCTGAATCCGTCCATCCACGTCCAGGTATATCACGCGATACGCCGAAGACGCGCTGCCCATCTCGCTCCGCGCTGCCCCGGACTACCGGCTGCCGTTCGGTGCCTCCGTGACAGACCTAATATAAACTTCTGACCGCTTCTTTGAACTGGAACGGGTTTAATAACGTAAAGACCGTGTTGCTCATCGCCACTGATCTCTCAACTCATCGCCCCCCTTCACTCCCACGAGTGCGCGCGCGAGAAAACAAGAAACGCACGCGCTCGCCTTATGATCTCCATAGTAACCGAGCCCTACAAGGACGCGCGAGGATGCAGCGTGTGAACCCGAGAGGGTCATGCAGCAGCAGGCTACCAAACATGTTACAAACATAAAAAATGGTTTGGTTCAATATAATGTGAAACATAATGTAAATTTAAGCAATTCCACTGTTTTTGTTTTAGCAGATTTTGCCACAAAATATTCAACACGAAAGTATTATTAGTATCAGACATTTATTCGAATATACAGGTAATAATACAATGACATATGCTGTTCTGAAATGGAAGCTATCATGCCTCATCTTATAAATAAAGCTTCGTGTTCGTACTGTATGTAAGAAGTCAGATATTTCTCTGAATAAACCATTTGTATAATATTTTTTATATGCCGATAGAGCCATATTTATTTCAGACCCACTACATCGAGCAAATACCGTCTGCATGCAAAATGTTATGTATGCTAAATTATTAATTAATTTAACAAATATTTAAACCATTACTTGCTTCAACGAAATCATTTACAGTTAGCTGCACAAATAAAAGCAAAACTATAAAATTATAAACCAACAAACTATAACACAAAAATATAAACAATGAATGACAGTACAAGGCGAATAAAGGTATATTTGCAAACAAAGCATAAACATTTCTTCAGATTTCAGAGTAAGCTATACATGATATACGTCTGTTTTACATGCATAGGGAGTTTGCCTTAAAACAATGTACAGGGAATTCATATTATTATAGGCGCGGCGGCCTCAGTTATATGACGTCATGATCAATACAGTTACTTTTAAAACCCTTCGGGGTGGATTTCGCGGGAAATTATATGTCTATATGGGTAGGTCATTGGCTCATTTAATTATTTGTTTATTTATTTTTGTCCTAATTAGTGAATGAGGAAATTTGACCATGGGCTAATTAAAACTGCAAACTTTGAGAGGAATCAGCATCATAAAGCAGAAATAATGCTATTTCTGTGTTTATTTCACCTTCATCCGCGCGACTGAGCCGAAGCACAACCAAAACAATGTTCTTCCGCAAGACGCATGTAGTTCCATGGAGCTAAAGTTGTTGCTTTCATAAAAATGTGTTTTTATTTTATGCATTACATTTTTTTTTTTAAATGATACACAGTTTGTAACCCTTTCTCTACAATCAATCCTTCCCTTTATTGTACAAAAAGGCCAGTTCCAATTTGTGTTGTAAATGAAATAGGCTACATTTTTAAATGAACTTCATATACATGACATCATCAGGAAGTTACATCATTTTTGGCGGGAAAACAACAGCACATGATTATCAGTGGATTTGATGAATTCTTTCATTGAATAACAATGAAAACAAATCATTTTTAGCAGGCACTGCATAACAGGAGGGACCCCGACGTAGCGTGAGAACTGCTGATACACGTGAAGGCAAAATAATAAATTCATGAAGGTGAGACTGGGTTGTGGGCGGTGAGGTGGCAAAATGAACAGACGGGGTTCAGCACTAGAGTCATTCAGGGGAAGCGTGTGATTCCCTGTGGCAAGTCAAATGAATCATCTGTTATACTGTAATGACCCGAGGACTGAAACACGCTCATTATGCTCAATTATATGCATGTATGAATTCACACACTGAGGAGCACTTATCCTTTCAACAGAGAAAGTGTATCTGTTTTGTTCTCACTGACTGACTGCCACCTGTCTGTGTATGTGCACTGATGAGGTGTCACCTGCACATGGACACTCGAAACACTCAATGACTCACACAGGCCTCTTAAGATAAGACCAGCGTCTCTATAATATCTTATTATCCAGAGCTAGAGCTCGACTGTTTTTTTATTTTATGTAAAAGAGATAGAAAAATATAATGGTTTTTATACGAGGCCTACCTAAAAATGAGAAATTGTCAGTTTAATGAAAATATGTAAAATTATGTTATTGTAATTTCATTGTACTTAATTCTGCATTAACTGTATTTAATCAAAAATATACACTTATTTAAAATAATATATACATACACATGTAATGTATTCATGCAAAATAACATAATAGTAATATTTATATTATTATTATTTTTTAATAATTATTAATTTAGAAAGATGTGTATGTGTCTGCATATATATATATATATATATATATATATATATATATATATGTATATGTATATGTATATATATATGCATATTTAAATATGCATTTAATTGCGATCTGTGTATATACTGTAGTTTTTATACAAACACACTCCATATATTTCCATCTCAATCAATGCTTTCATTTATGAATCTGTGAAAAAAAAAAATAATAATAATATAATAATACTGTATATATATATATATATATACACACACACACACACATAATCCTTTGTTGTATTTAATTATAAATTCATTAACCTGTGTATAAAATTATTAGAATGCATACGATAAAAAAAAAAAAAGCACATAGCTTGCTGTGACAAAAGTAGGAAGATGTGTTGCCTTTTGTAATAGCTTTATTCAAAACGTCCTCTTTGTACACACAGCAACATGGTAAAGCTAATTCCCAAACCTCTATTTGCAGCAGGAGTCTGTAAAGGTGCTGATAATAACTTAAAAATGAACACTCGAAAGACGTATCCCTATACAAAAACACAAATAGAAAGAAGGCACAATGTATTTTCTCATTACACCAGGGTTCTACCCATAAATTATCCAGATACATTCATTTACCTAGATTACATGGTCCTATACGGGCGAACGCACACGTGCTACACGCATGATTACATAAGAGGTCCAAACATCTGCATGTGCCTCTAGCTCTGCGGAACGACACAATCCAACAGTAACCTGAACATTCAAATAGACACTTTAAATATTTATAGCTGCAGAGGCAGGTGCAGGTCCTAAATGCAAACATACAATTACAGTCAAGGAGACGCTTTGGATTTGCTCGCAGATTTTATATCGCATAGACTGAGCTAAGTGTGAGCATTTTAAACCTGGAAATAAGTTCTAATACTGCATTCTACAGAGAAAACAAATCAGGATGCTGATATGATACATCTATGATCAATATAGAACAGCTGTTTGTATATGAATGTATAGTAAATAGTGGTTCGATAAAAACTAATGCTAACCTCCATTCATATCGACTCGAAACACTATGTTTATTCATTAAGTCACAGGCCAGCAGTGAAAAAATAAATAAATATAAAAATTAAATAATAGGAAATCATTTGTCATAAATGGCTAGTGGATCCCCTATATACAAACACAGGATAAAAACGTCACCACAGAAAGACACGGAAAACAGTCCATATATAACATACAATTTCTCAACTAACAAAATTGGCTTTGGTTTATAGAAAGGCATATATTATATACATAAGTCAACTGTGTTCTATGGGCCTCGTTTTTGAACCACGAGCAGAACAAATTTCACTGCAAATCATTCTAAAGCCGTTCTTACATAAATTGTTCAATTTGATGTGACAATTCATGCAAGAGTAGATCTACAGGGACATTTGTTCTGTGTGTTTAATGAAGGCGCTGTGTGCCCGGGGATCTAGAAGTAGAAATTATACTGCATTTATTTTCAATTCCCCTTGTTAGCAGCGAAGGGAGGCTACTTTTGGCTGTGCAATTGTGCATTATTTAACTGGAGGGATATTTAGGTTCGATCTCGCATTGAGTCATGTTCATTTGTTTGGGTATAACCGAAGGACAAACGCAGGCAGAGCTGCAGGTCCACACTGATGCACTAAAGACAAGAGATAAGTATTCCTCAAAGTTGTTTACCCAGAAAAAAAAAAAACAAGTGTCTCTTTGTATAGTCCGCTTTCTAAAACAGAGGACTAAGCACAGGTTTCAGTCAAGTTTTGGTCCAGGGTAGGAAGTGGTCATGAACATTTGTATCCAGTGCAAAGTGCTCAATGTTCTTTCATTCTAGAAAGAAACAGAAAAAGAAGACTTGTATTGTCAAAGCTGTATTCGTAAAAGATGATCTGAGTGTTCTGGCCATTGTTTTGTGAGTGTAACTAAAAGAACAAGAAGGAAACAGCACTCACTCGACAGCGACTCCGGGCCGGTTTCTATGAGAGCGAAGCTCCTTCATCACAAGTCTCAGTAAAAGCTGAAGAAAATACAAACTATTTTTATTTTTGTCATCACTGTTTAATTTCTTTAGTTAAAGGCTTGGTTCACCTCAAAATGGAAATGATGTCATTAATTACTCACCCTCAATTCGTTACGAACATTTCAGACCTTCGTTCATCTTCTGAACACAAATGAAGATATTTTTGATGATATCAGATCTGATCCTCCATAGACAGCTACACAACTGAAATAACCCCAGGTCCGGAAAACACGCACAGCTTGGGATTCAAACGGTTTCATTTCACTCTCATCGAGTTAAAATACACAAATAAACGTGCATCGAACACACATATGAACTTACTCCGTGCCCGTGGCGTTCGTATAAGCCGTATTGATGACGGTAAGTGAATTAATCATGCGTGTGCTGTTGCTGAACTCTTATTACAAAGCAAAAACTCTTCTCCAAACCATGAAGATCTCTCTCAGTTAATGTATTCGTTCTCACAGTCTGAAGCATGACGGCACATGCGGTTTTGAATAATTAAGCAAAGCATCTTCTCATAGGAAAAGAACACACAGTCTCATGAAAAATGTAATAGAAACCGGCGCGTCACCGATGTCTCGGAGCGTCACATGGACTGTTTTACCTGTGTTTCTGGACCTGGGATTATTTCAGTTGTGTAGCTGTCTATGGAGGGTCAGGTAGCTCTCTAATATCATCAAAATGATCTTAATCTGTGTTCTGAAGATGAACAAAGGTCTTTGCAACAACATGAGGGTGAGTATGGAAAGACAACATTTTCATTTTGGGGTGAACTAACCCCTTAATTTATCACTTGTCATAAACGTAGACTCTGTTGTTAAACCGTATTCACCACAAAACCGGTTTCCTTCGGGAAGTAAAACTAGTTTCTATTCACTGTTCCCATATTAAAATTAATAGTAAAAGCTTATGTCCTGTTCCAGAAAGGCCCAAAACCCATAACCATTTGACAAAGCTGCTCTCTTTCCAGAACTTAGAAGTGGCCATATATTCATTTAACAAAATACTTTAAAATTGATAAATCCAATAATTTTCATTACAAGTTTATCTAATTTTTTAGGGTTTTTATTACCAATAAATATACATATTCCTAGTCCTTTGAGATTTGTGGGCTTCTGAAATTAATTTTAACCCCCCTCCCAATAAAATCAGGATCACATCACATGACCAATTCTGTTTCTTTAAACAATAAATGACAAATGTGTCCTAAATCTATATTTTAGCTACTTTAGGTCATTTAAAGCTTGCTTGTTAACAGACAACTCTGAGAGTTAATACACATGTAGCTGCAAATTAATGAGAATTAGTTGACATAGTCACAGAATTACTTCTAGTTAGTAAGAACGTCTAAAGTGGACTATTAAAAGTAAAAAAAAAAATAAGTGTAAGTATTTTAACCAAATTAATAATTTTATTCCTGTAGAAGTGTGTTGAGGCCCCCTAGTGGGTCCCAGATTCATGGTGGAGAAACACTTGTTTGTAAGATACTAATATTAACCATGTGTAAGAAACTGAAAAATGTAAATCCTTTGAAAATGCAAGACTGAGAATAAGATCTGAGAAAACGGTTACTGAAAAAGGACTCAAATTCCTGTTTACAAGGTTTTATGTCTTTAGAAAGCTTCAAATGTTGCAAATGTGCTTTTCAAATGCTTTAGGAGCTTGATATTCTCAACGATCTCTATAATCTATATACAGCTTTTTCCAAAAAAAACAAACATATAAACTATAATGAAGTCGGTATCTATTTCAACTTACCAGCAGTGCTAAAAAGTCTGCGGTCATAAGCATGTAAAAGACTTGATCCCATCCTTGTGCTGACAGCAGCCCTGCCAACAAGGGTCCCACAGCAGCACCTGCAGAAGATGAAAGTCCAAGAGTGACCTCTCTCAGCTCTGCATGACACAGCACCACGATAAAACATCAAAGAGTATCTAGAGATATGGGAATTATAACACTCTTACCAACAGATCCAGTGCCGTCTATAATAGCCGTCACCGTAGACAGAGCTCTGGCATTGCCCTTCAGACTCTTGTGTGTGCCCTAAAAAAACAAAAAATACATCAGAAAAACAGCATCCGACATATGAATAAGCATGTGATACACACATTAGACCTGATAAAAGCCAGACAAACACTCACCAAGTCAGCAGAGACAGCGGTTGTGATGAGAGCGTATGGTCCGTTGACTAAACCACCACACACCAGCAGCATGCCTTCATAGCAAATAACATACATACACTAAGCGTTTTTGCACACAATATAACAACACTTTAAAGTTTGCATCAGTCGTCAACTGTTAAATTTCATTAGTGCTCTCATTTGAATCAAAACAACGGCAGTCAAAAGCTCTTATGCAACTCAAAAGGGAGCATTAGGATTGGGCGTCTTACCAATAGTAGGACCCAGGCCAAACTGACTCATCATAGAGAAGCCGTAGAGCTATTAAAACACACACACACAAACCACTGTCAATGGTGACACAGCAAAGAGTCTTTAAATGCATCAGCTCCTTATATTTGATCAGCAGAATGACATACTGTGGGCGCAGCTAGCAGAAGCATCACAGCACAAGTGGTGGCCCTCTTTCCCATCTTATCAGAGATTACTCCAGCCAGGATCCCTCCTACACACAAAAGAAATACTTAAGGGTCATGATTTGTTTTGGCATCACAGCACTTCTGTGTAAACATGAGGTAAACAAAGTGTTTGACCGTTGCAGGGTCTCATTTTTTGTAATATCTTAAATATCAACTCAACTGAACAAAACCTGAATGTATGCTTACTGAATCAAATACAAAATAAAATCTAAAGCCAAACCTATGAATGGTAGTGGGGATCACAGTACATAGTTTTGCATGGACAAAACAGTTCATTTAAATAATTGAGGGATGAAGAAACACAGATTAATATGGAAATACAAGCATGTCCCAAACAAGCATCAAGCATGTTAGTATAAGGGTTTATGATACGTTTTCTTTCATTAATAAAGAAAGCAACTGATGAGTGGTCACAGATGTGTGTATTACAACTATTAATAGCCTACCAAACCATAAAAAAAATATAGCTGCAAGCAGCAGTTACAGGGCCAAGATCTGGATCAATTTTTGTGACAATCGGTGCAACGGCCTACAAAGAGTACGAAAAAGTTGGTTTTACAAACAACTGAGAAAAGCGGCAAAACTAAAACTTGCGATTTTCCAAATTTGGATTCGGATCGGCATAAGCCAAGGAATCAGAGGAAAAAATTATTTTTGTTGTGTTGTTTACGGTTCAAATGTTCTTGGTGTAAATCTTTTGAAAGTTTGACCAAGTTGTGGCGCTAGAGAGTTTGAGTTAGAGACTCCAAACTTGCATATGTTTAGTGGTGGGACTGTCCTCTATCTGTGTGCAAAATTGTACAAATTTCTCGCAAACGCTTCTAGGGGCTCCCATAGATTGCGGGGGAAGAGGAAGAAGAAGAAGTGGAATAATAATAATAATAACGCCAACGGTTTTAATAAGTGTCTTCCCATCTTTGGTGCTTGGCCCCTAAAAACATGACTGACAACTCTACATACCAACAATGCCTCCCACATCAAACAGAGTTGAGAGGTCTCCAGCTTTCTTGGCATCAAGGTGAGCTGAGAAACAGGAAATACGTCTAAGTCAAATGTACTCATTTAGGGCATCCAAGATGAGTTTGTATGTGTGGTTACACTTAAGACATTCTACTAAGCACAAGTTACTCTACATGTCTACTAACTCTCAGAGTAGACTGTCTGTTAGGGTAGGTTTAATGTTAGTAGAATAAGTTGGCATATACTTGCAAAGTCGTATGTTGTGGAGCCATCAAAATAAAGTGTTAGTTATTAATCAGCCAGTCTAATACTCTGAATTATGCTAATGACTGCTAGTTGACATGTAGTTGTTTACTGTTAGTAGAATGTCTAAATTGGACTAGCCAAGTGTTACTATATACATGGTATTGTTTCTTCATCAGAAAAGAGGAAGCAGGAAAAATGTAGCATTACATCACTTGCTCACCAACCAATTATCTGCAGTGAATGGGTGCCGTGAGAATGAGGCATCAATTAATATCTTGTGAAGTGAAAAGATGTGTATTTGTGAGAAACAAATCCATCACCAAGTTCTTTTAACTTTACACTTTTTGGCAAAAATATGAGCCCATTATTCATAAAAACACTTCATCCAGAGAAAATGTTTATCCCTCTTTTGTCAAAATCAACCAACATGTGTGTTAAGATTTGTTTTGTAACATTTTCTGCTTGTGAACTGTGCTTGAGCTCTACATATTTCTCTCCTGGTTCAGAAAAGACAACTTTTCAGTGGAAAAAGCAACATTATGCATGAAGGACTCATATTTCCATTTACAAACTGGACTCTTATTTTGACAGCAAATTTCTAATAAAGAAACAAAGTCATCAACATCTTGAATGAGGGGTAGCAAATTCAAATTTTAGGTGATCCATTTCTTTAACTAGCAAAAAATAAAAACAACAACAGAACATCTGCAGAATTACAAAAATGTAATATTTGTTGAGACAATAAAACAAGTGATGAGATCTCATTACATTTTGTGAGTTACCTGCTTTAGTGATGTAAAGGGGAAGCCAGAAGAGGAATGTATAACTGACCAGTTTGGCAAACAGCAGACAAAGAGAGAACTCCACCACTCCCTGCAAACACACAGCAGGAGAAACGTCAGAGACGCTGTAACGCACGCTGAGTGATGGACAGACAGATGGGAAGCACTCACAGGAATGCGTAAAGCTCCCATAAAGCTGATAGCTGACGGTTCCTCCTCGCTCTTCACCACCACCACCTGCTGCACAGGAACACACACACCAATGCTCTCCTGTCCCAGCAGAAGCTCTGTGTCCCAGCTCTGAAACACAGCAGACAGGACAGTAAAACATCTCAATCTATACTTAAAGATATATATATATATATATATATATATATATATTTACACATTCAGGTGGACAAACCTGTGCTTTAGATCCTGGCTTGTACTGCAAGTAAAGGTCTTTATGTCCATTCACACCATTCCAGTTTTTATGAAGCTTCTGATAAAGAAAAAGAAAAACAAAACATAAGATAAAGTCACATTAACAAACAATTATGCATAGACTGGGTATATTCTGCATTTATTTGTTACATTAATTATATTATCATGATAACACAGGACACTTGTAGTTTAAATGACATCAAATTGTTCATAATGAAGGGCCAAATATGCAATGGTTATAAAAAGAAAATTATAAATGTATATTTATAAATACTGTATTTATTTAGAATTATTAACATGAATGTAAAATATAGTTACAAACTGAATAAATTCATAACTTTATTTATTATAAATATACCGATACGTATTTACGTAATACCAAAGTATTTATTTATAAATTCTGAAAATATAGAAATAATAGCATATTGAAGCTTTTTATATTTAACCAGAGCGCAGAATTAATATAATTACTTTCTGTTTGGTGTAAACATTCATTTAACAATAAAAACAACAATTCAATATTTTAAACATTTAATCAAATATTTACATTATTATTACAAAAAAGGAATATTTCAGCTTTTAATTATGTATTTTTCATTCCCTGGGAACTTAATAAAACAGTGAGAAGTTTTAAGGTTTCACTAAACACCTGTTGAAAAATAAATGGTTTTGTGATTATGTCTATTTCATCTACCAATACTTTATATATCTAAACGCTAATTATTTGCATATATTTACAAGAGGATCATTGACCCAATTCCCAATACAGACAAAAATAGTGTGGCGTAACACCTCTTAAATTGCATTGAATTAACTGCTATGGATGCTATGCTTTAGAAGCAATCCAGAAGGTATTAGCGTAATTAGCCTAAAACAATGACAGAGAATCCAAAATTATTCAGCGGGGGAAAAAAATTAATTAAAAAAGTGTTTGAAGTTGCACTTGAATATGATTAATTCCTCCTCCACAGTCACAATGAGGAAAAGAGGCATCGATCTACATTTGCTCCTGCTGTCAACCCCTTCCTCCATCCCTAATGTCTCTTACTCCTGATTCGCCACTCCTCCTGAATCAAATCAGTCTGATGAAGTGTCTCAGAAATGTGAAGTCTCCTGTGTTAGAGGAGCACCTCACGCTCTACTGAGACTCACAGGTGTACGCATCACAGGGCTGTTGTCATAGCGACTGCTGTTGAGCACGAGTGCGTCATGTTATCTAACCAACCTTTTCCTCACACCGCTGGGAAAACTTATGCGAAGATCACACAGACTGTGGCTGTCTTTCAGGTTTTGTTAAGATATACAGCAAAAATATTTCTGATTTAAACTAGTTTTGTTTTAGTCACATAAATAGCAAAAAACACATGAAATAGGATATTTACAAGCCCAATACAAGCCCCATTGATTTATTTTTTGGAATGAGTACAGGCAGATCTGTCTAAAAAAATAATTTGCCTGCAAAATTACAGACTTGTCATTCCGGAGACACTGAATTAGAAACCCACATCAAATCTGTGTACAGTATAAATAAAGCTGTAAAGGCATATACCATATACTATAATGCTGTTCAAAAGTTTGGGCTTGATCAAAATAAAACAAAAAAAAACTGTATATGTGTGTATATATATATATATACACATACATATATATACACACACATACAGTGGGTACAGAAAGTATTCATACCCCCTTTAATTCTTCACTTTTTGTTATATTTGCTGAAATCATTTAAGTTCAAGTTTTGTACACACATCACCCCATATTGACAGAAAAACACAGAATTGTTGACATTTTCATTTCTTCTGATCATCCTTGAGATGATAGATCTACACCTTCATTTGAGTCCAGCTGTGTTTGATTATACTAATTGGACTTGATTAGGAAAGCCACACACCTGTCTATATAAGACCTTACAGCTCACAATGCATGTCAGAGCACATGAGAAACATGAGGTCAAAGGACAGCCTGAAGAGCTTAGAGAAGAGCCTTGGTGAGAGAGGTAAAGAAGAACCCAAAGATCACTGTGGCTGAGCTCCAGAGATGCAGTCGGTAGATGGGAGAAAGCTGTAGAAAGTCAACCATCACTGCAGCCCTCCACCAGTCGGGGCTTTATGACAGAGTGGCCTGACAGAAGGATCCCCAAATCCAGGTGTGACTGGATGTGTAACTGGTGTAACTTGTTGCATCTTTCCTAAAAAGACTCATGGCTGTATTCCATCAAAAGGGTGCTTCTACTAAATACTGAGCAAAGGGTCTGAATACTTAGGACCATGTCATATTTCAGTTTTTCTTTTTTAATAAATCTGCAAAAATGTCAACAATTCTGTGTTTGTCTGTCAATATGGGCTGCTGTGTGCTGTGTATATAAACATATATATATGTGTGTGTGTGTGTTTTAAAAAAAAAAGATTTTTCTTATGCTCACCAAAGTAGAACTTACTTAATCAAAAATGCAGTATAATATTGTGAAAGTTTTTTCGATGTAAAACAGCTGTTTCTTTTCAAATATACACAATCTCCTATCTTTACATGATCCTTCAGAATCATTCTAATAAGTTGATTTGCTATGAAGTATCATTATCAATTTAAAGAAAAAAAAAATTCTGAACCAAATTTTACAATACACTGCAAAAAATGCTTTCTAAGACAATATTTTTTGCCTTCTTTCCAGCCAAAATATCTAAACATTCTGAAGTCAAGAAGAATTTAAGACAAAAAACAATTACTGTCTTGTTGTCAGAAAAAACTAAGTGAGTTTTTACTTGAAACAAGCAAAATAATCTGCCAATGGGGTAAGCAAAATAATCTTGTTTTCTGTTTGAAATAAGAATATTATGCTTATCCCATTGGCAGATTATTTTGCTTGTTCTAAGCAAAAAGTTACTTAATTTGAGCCTGTTTCTTCTAAAAACAAGATAGTAATTGTTTCTTGTCTAGACAATTCTTCTTGATTTCAGAATCTTTAGATATTTTAACTGAAAACAGGACAAACAATCTTGTCTTAGAAAACATATTTTGCAGCGTAGGCCAATATGACTGAAAAAAAAACTGAAAAAAAGACGTGGACTAACCTGATTGCTTGGAGCTGAGCTCTGTGTACTGGCAATCTTCAGATCATTAGGGTCTGGAGACACAGAAGCATTAGCATCAAAATCCATCGACCACTTCGATTGGTTCTTTGTGGCAAATTTTCCCCCAGACACACTTGCACAAATAAACAAGGCAGACGACAGATTTACTTACGCTCGATTAGAAAGAAGAAGCAGATGACTCCCATAGCAGCGATGATAACTCCGGGAACGATGAAAGACAGACCCCAGTTAGAGGAGACATAATATCCGGCGATCAAAGAGCCCAGAATGTTGCCCACTGATGTGTGCGAGTTCCACAGACCCATGATGAGGCCTCTCCTGACACCACAACACAAGCAACATTTATTTAGATGGTGATAATCTTTCCTGTTGCTCAAATAGTACAGCATGCTGCTAGCAACACCAAGCTCATGGCTTCGATTCCCAGGGAAAGCAAGAGCTGATAAATTGTAATACTGTAACTTGAATGCAGTGCAAGTCGCTTTGCATAAATGTTAATGTAATAACAGATCAGTTATAATTTGTAGTGTATAAAAAAGACCAACTAGCGATGATAGGATAAGCATTGCTTGAGCGCAAGCAACTGAAAACACTGAATGCAATCTATGCATATCAAAATATGCATGTATGTTTTACTGTGTGTAATGTGGGAAGTATAGTGCTTCTTACCTGCCCTTGCCAAACCAGTTGCCAATGCAAGTCACAACACTAGGCCAACCAGTGGTCTGGACCAAGCCATTGGCCACCTACATACAAAAGATAAAAAATAATGAAAATATTGCAATGATTTCCAAGTGTTCATCTAACACTTAAGACTGGATTAATTATGCTGAAAATTCAGCTTTGAATCACAGGAATAAATACTGAAATATATTCAAACAGAAAACAGTTAAAATAAATACAGTCTTGATGTCCATCTGAGACTGCTCTTGTATGACACCCACCTGAACAAATATATAAAAGCCCAGGCTATGGATGTCATAGATGTATCCCAGTCCAAACAGACAAGTGAAAAGACCACTGGTCAACATGCCCACGGTCAGGTAGAGGCGAATGGGCAAACGCTCTCCAATTATTCCACTGGAAAGGTTGTATTAGGAATGTTAGCGACAAAAAGTAAAGAATTCTCATTATGGTGAGTTAGTTCAAACTTTTCAGTATTAAAAATTGATTTAATAATTTGAGGTATTAAAAAAATAATGTCCCTGGACCACAAAACCAGTCATAAGACTGATGCATCATCTGAAAGCTTTAAAGATTGGACAAAATTTGACTGAGATGCAGCTATATGAAATCTGGAATCACAGTACAAAAAAAAATACAAATTAAGTTCTTAGCAATGCATATACAATTATATATTATTTGATATATTTATGGTAGGAAATAGATCATTTTGATTTTGTATTGCTGCTAAATATACCTGTGCTACTTATGACTGGTTTTGTGATCCAGGGTCAAAAACATCTTTAATGAAACTTTCACTGAATGTCCATTACAATAAAACTTTATAAAGACAGGCTTGAGTGTCTATTTACCATATTTGATTGCTCTATGTGTGCACACTGATCAATATCTACATGTGAATGATTCACTTTATGAACTAGCCAAAGGTTTGAAGGAACATACTTGAAGGGTAAATGACAGATTTTCATTTCTAGATCTCTAAAAATCACTCTGACTTTTTAAGCAATTTTAGTCCGTATAGATCAATATTTGAGTGTTTTGTATCTGTTCTTACCTTAGATACATCCCTATGGCGTAAGCACACAGGAAAGAGTAATCCATTGCTCCGAGCAGCTGGTTATAGTTATTTCTGTCTACAGAAAAAAACAGAGATATTTAAGACATATTTAATGCACTGGCTAAAAGTGACAGATATTGCTTAAAATGTAATATACTCCAATATCTCAATCTTACCAAAAGGCTTCCAGCTGCAGTCCAGTTCTGGGTGAAGTACAGGCTGCTGACTGCTGCTGCTCTCGGTAGGTGGCTCCATCACATGAGAGCAGTTCTTATGCAGCTCACTCTACATAAACACACACACACACACACACACATATTCAGAAAAAGTTGACACATGGCATAGACATATTAAAGGGATAGTACACCCAAAAGTGAACATGATTTACTCGCCCTCAAGCCAATTTTTGTTCTTTTAGATGAATACAATCTTATATTAAAAATGCTTTAATGCTTTAAAATGGCAGTGAATGGAACTAAACTATCCCTTTAAGGCTGACTATAGTAAGTTCAACATAGTTAGATGGCTGTGTGCCATGCACTCCTGGATTAAACTCAGTTAAAAGAGTTAATATGTGACTAAAAATGGCAAAAAACCACTAAGCGCAAGGGATTGTGATAATCGTTCTATATATTGTCTGACTGGTATCTCATGCATAGATGATAAAAGACAACAGCAAATAATTTTGGCTCTAACTATAAAACATAGCCTAGTTTATACAAAAATACATGAGTACATGCATGCATTAAATCTTAATAAAAATAAGTGCAAAGAAAATTTAAAATTAAATTATAAAATATAAAAAAACATTGCTGCAATTAAGTCAATGCAAGCAATCAAGCACTTAAATATATATAATTTTGTCTGTCACCGCAACTATGTATGCAGATAAACTTCACATACAACTTTTTAATGATAGATTTGTTTATTACAATCACGCAGCTATTGGCTTCACATGATATTAACTGACGGATGTGGATTCCTTGTGGGTTATTGCGATGTTTTAACCAGCCGTTAACACCCATTTACTAAAGAAGATCCATTTTTGAGCAAGTGACATAATGCTAAATTTGCCTGAGGATGAGTATGTTTTTATTTTCAGAGGAACTCTTCCTTTAAAGATGTTGTTCAGTTCAGACAGGGGTTGAGTTACCTTGACAATGCTGATGGGCTTCCTGGACAGATGGAAGCTTGTGTAGAGCAGGAACGTGAGACCAAACGTGAAGGCCCTGTACCTGGGGGAACCAAACACAGCAAAGTTTAATCAGGATAAGGAAATAAGGACAGTTTTGCAGTCCTCTTGTCATGCTCCATACCAGACAGATTATAACATTGACTGCATGCCAAAACAAGCCCAAGTACGAATACTGGATGTATGCAGCTGGCATTAAACTGTGCGAGGGGTTAATGACATACCCACACACTGTTACGCACACAACTATTCCTCACAAGCAAATAAATCAGATATTAATGAATCCTTAAAGCTTAATGTCTTACTAAGAGCAAGTCATCCAGTACTATTTTACACTCTAACTTAAGTAAGGTTTAGACACAGCAGCTGAAGTCTATTTTTCTGTTGATTTTACTTCCCCCTTTATTCTGCCACATAAAGCTACTTGTATGTTTTTACAATGCACTGCACAGCAAGTCTGTCTTTAAAATAAACTTCCTGTAACTTCCTCTACCGCAGCAGTGCAGAAGGTAATATCGTCCCTGTCTTCTTTCTAATTTTAGGTTTATTTGCAGTTAATAGGAATGTTAACACACCTAGTCCAGCCTGTGTGGAAACTCACTAAACCGGTATTTTCACAATGACGCGTGTTAATGACGCAAGAATGCAATGGAATGTAAGCTCCAATCAAACACAGACAGGTGAATACATATTTATATACGTCTTATTCAGTTTCCACGGGCAACAGAGAAAATGACTTCTGGGTTTAGTACGGAAAGGAAACTTACAATATGGTTTACCTTTCTTTATATGTATTTGTGTTTTAGTTATATTTTAATTTAAAGCTGCTGATCATCAATCCTGACCATACAGTTAAAGAAGACTTATAAAAGAGACAAACTCACCACTGGTCCCTATTGAAGGATGTCAAGTACCGGATACCAGGTGGGACTGATGCCATGCTTGTGTGTGTGTGTGTGTGCGTGTACTAATGTATTACGATTGCTTAGTAAATTTCATAAAGATATTAGGCAGGATGCCTGCAGATATAGTCACAGGACCCATTTCTGGCCAAAAGGACCTTGTGATTTGATCAGAAAGACACAAGATCCCATTATGAAGGGTCGCATCCGTGGCTTTGTATCCTGAAGAAACACAAAGAAAGAATGAGTAACTGAAAAGGAGGTCAACACACAAAGCATGCTCATCATGTAAATGCTTACAGTACGTTGTCTGCCCTTTATCTTTAAGGAAATGTCAGACCTGTCAAAGCTCACAGTTTACAACCAGAAGAAGGGTCTATTAGAAACCGCACAACCCAAAGCCACGGGTAACTTCTGGGTAACTATATCACTACCATCATGGTAATAAGCATTACATTACATTAAAATACGACTCTGAACAAATGTACTAAATAATTATAATGTTGTGTTGTCTCTCGCAGATACTCCCGGCTCGCTTTTTTATTACACGTTGCAATCAAATACGATCTATTATACGCCGAGAGAACATCTGACGAAAATATGAGCGCATATATAAAAGATTTAATACAAGAGTCCAGTGGTCTTACCGTATCCACGCGTCTGTCTTCAGTGGCCGTCTCTTTTACACTTCCTCGTCCAGACGGCAGGGTGGACTGATGACGCCAGCACGAGCTGCGTGAACAACGACGCAACATTAGACCGTTTAAACGTTGCGATTTCTGGACGGGAAATATTTCAAAATAAAAGCTTCTATTTTGGCGTAATTTATTTATTTATTTATTTTTTGTTTTTACTTTAGCGTAAAACTGAGCCATGCAGTTTCAGCAAAGAATTTCAAATAAATAAAATAATAATAATAAAAATAATAAATAAATAAATAAATAAATAAAACTATTAAATAAGCCCATGAGCAAAGGCAAAATTATAATAAATCACGTTTCCGAATATACATAAAATATTTATTTATTAACATGTATTGCATAGTACAATATATTTCGATTAATTATTATATCTAATATTATATTACAATTATAATATTATATTATAGACTCTTCAGTATCTGGTGCCTTGTGTGCGCTGACTTCACATTCTCCTGTTATCGGCTTCTCTAACGTTACTCAGTTATTTGAGTGTCAGTCAGCTGCCGTTGAATGTTATTTTGAGTTATTATGAATAGCATTAAAGGGCGCAGTGACACTGCCCAACAGTGTTCGGTAGATAACATGCAGCTAGTGAAAATTAGCCTGCTCAGTAAATCTGTTTACCTGTAAATACAAAGTCAAAGTCTATGTGACGGAGCCGCACTGATAGAGATACGAGCAAAGGCAGCTGAAGACAAGGTAAATGTTAAAAGCCGCTGATTGTGGCTGATGCTGTTCATGATGAATGGCTAGGTGTGATTTTAGCTAGTTAACATGATTTGCTTCCTGTATTGAACTGCTGGCTGTTATAAATAGCGATGCTTGGATATTTTTAGATTCCTGCACAAACCCACTGTGACTGTTGTTAGTATTTACATTAGCCACTAACGTTAACGTTACTGTTGTCAAATTATAACACTTTAAAAGTACGTGAAATTAATTTAGTAAAATAAAATGCATCTATTTTGTTTTACTGGAGGAATTCTAACTATATTTTATAGTAGTTTTTGTAAATAAAGATATTTTCTATAATTATTTCACTGTCTGTATGCAGAATGCCATTTTCAACAACAACAAAAACATAAATGGAGGCCTTCTGAAAAAAATATGTTTTTTCTTTGTTTCTTTTAAATGATTTTCTTGCATCCACTAAAGTCTCTCAATACAATAGTACATTGTAAGTGTTAAAATTAAAACTACATGATGTTATTTTTGTTTATTAAACTAAAGATCAGATTAAATTAAATAGAAATGTAAATAAAAATAAATAACTTTTAAAAATAAAAGTGTAAGAACTGGGAAAATGAAAGGAATGTCTTGACAATTTAAATAAAATCTATTAAAACAATGAAGCACTAAAATTGCTAAAATACAATAGCTAAACAGAAACGTTTAAAAGAACGAAGCAAAATAACAAAAAATATAATTTCAGGTGCTGTGATGGTGGAGGACAGGCCCATCATGAGGGGACGGGTAACAGTGTACTCAGTGCCAGGCTGTCCTCGCTGCTTACAGGCCAAAGCTACTCTGAGTACATTAGGGGTGCCTGTGTGTGACGTGGACGTGAACAAACACAGAGAATTAAGAGCACGACTGAAGGAGCTCACGGGTCACAGTACCGTACCACAGATATTCTTCAATAACTTCTATGTGGGAAACAACAAGGACCTCCTGAGCCTGGTGAGAAACAGGAACTGATATATGATTTTACGACTGACTTACCTCCGGCTTATCGCCTGCAATATTCATGCGCATCTCGTCAGTAAAGCGGTTCTTTGATTAAGCAGTAAATCTCCATCCCCGGTACACAGAGTCATAGTTATATCATGTTGACCATCGCAGGCGATCCATCTGTGATTATGATTTATGGCTATAATGCAATAAAGAATAAAAAAAACGGCTTTACGGACGAGATGTGCTTGAATATCGCATGATATATATCATGCAGCCCTTCTCTGGCTTGATATTTACTTCTGGAGAAATGTGTGTGTTTAGGATCCTAAGCGGCTGGAACGGCTCGTCCTATCAGTAAGAGAGGAACCTTTGCCGCTGGATGCTCCACCTGTACCTGAGGAAAATAGCCTGGACTCTGAAGGTGAGATTGATGGAGGTCAGTACAGTATGTCATGTTGTTGCTACGGGACTTTCTTATACTTGCTGCTGGCCTGGAGTGTTGAAGGAATGAGGAATAACTGCCATTTGTGTTGCCACAAGTAACTGGGCAAGATTTTTTGAGCTTGCATGTAAGCCGAGCTTTCTACAGCACAAGCTGTTTCTCCCCTGATATCTGCTGCTGACTCAGACAACTGAATCTGTCCATCCCTTAAAGATGTACCCGTTGTTCTGGAAACTATAAGTTATATTTTACTAATTATTATAACTGAGCCCTTTTTATCTGTTTGCTTCGACTTTTTTCAAGCTCTTAGTTAACATAATGCTTCTTTTTTTTCCAGAAAGCATTCTTATTTTTTTCTAGTTTCACATTTTTTATGTTTAAATAATTTTATGCTGCATTTATTTTGATCAAAAATGCAATAAAACAGCAATAATGTGAAATAGTGTAGTTTAAAATATCTGTTTTGCATTTGAATATATTTTAAAACATAATCAGTCTTTCATTTTAAAATACTTGCATAAATACTTTATTGAGCAAGGATGGATTAACATAAATTCTGTTTAGAAATTATGAAAAAATTCCGATTGTATTCTACATTTCAGATGAATTAGAAGTGTGGGAGGGAGAAGTGTGGGAGGGAGGTAAAGCGAGGTGATTGTCAGGATGTCTGGACTGACTGGATGTACAGCTTCTTTCAGCTCTTTCAGCAAGCCAACTGAAACAATTCAGAACACTGAAGGAATTTAATTGGGTGTAACATCAATTATCTCTATTTATGTAAAGCCACAAAAAGACTAGTTATGACTTGGACAGCAAACAAAATTGGATGAGTCATGATTTTCTGTAGAACCTGTAGAGCCCTGCCTCACACTAAACATGTATTAATTAATATATACTATATACTATATATATATACTATATATATACTATATATACTATATATTAGTGCTGTCAATCCAAAAGAAAAGTATTTGCTTACATGATATTTGTACAGTGTATTTATTATGTATATATTAATACACATATGCATATACATATTTAAGTAAAATATGTTATATGTTATATTAAATATATTTATATATAATTTAAAATATTCAAACGTAAATATATAAATCTATATACATGCAAATACTTTTAAAATATATACTGAATGTCTGTGTGTTTATATATACATAATAAAACAATTACACATATTACAACAGTAACATGTTATGTTAACAAAAACTTTTTTTAAAAAATGTGATTAATCGTGTTCGCAACAAAATAGTAATTTAAAATTAAAACTGAAAATACAAAAACAAAACATAATTAAACATTTTAATAATAAAATATATTTTTAAATAATACAGAAATAATACTTAATGTATAGTGACTGTGCTTAACCACCATCATATATAATTTTTCAGCTCACTAGAACAAATAAAAAATTACTTAAAATATATATTAATATAAAAACAATACTAAGAAATATGATAAAACCACTTAACAACCGGAAAAATACATTTTAAATATAAAAATCTAAATATAACTGAATAAGCATTATATTTATATATATGAATACCTAATATAATAGTATATAAATAATAACTATGTTTCCTAGCTTATTATTATGTGTTAAAAGGAAAAATGGAGGTTGACAATAAATAGTCTCAGATTTGAACCTGAACCCTGTTTAGTAATGATGATTTTTGTGTTTACATACTGTGAAAAGCAGAATGGATGGTGTATTGATCCATGTTTGCCATTAGTGTTGGCTCTCATAGATTATTCTGACTCCATTGTCTCTTTGTAGATAGGAAGGAAGCAGGTAAAATTAGGGCTGGGCGATATATATCGTATGAGATATAATGCGCATCTCGTCAGTAAAGCCGTTTTTTTGATTAGTGCTAAATCTCCGTCAGCTGTTATTAAATGCAGCGCCAGTTTATGAACAGAGCCGTAGATCACTGAGAAGCTGCGCCATTGAATCAACCGTGAAACTAACGCGCAGCTTGTCAGTGATCTACGGCTCTGTTCATAAACTGGTGCTGCATTTAATAACAGCTGACAGAGATTTAGCTCTAATCAAAGAACTGGCTTTACTGACGAGATGCGCACTATATATCGTTCGATATATATCGCCCAGCCCTAGGTAAAATTACCCAGAGTTGGATGGTGAGGAAGTATTCGAACTCTGTGACTGGCTAAATAAAGGGGGTTTGATGAAATGAATTTGTCTTATTTAAGCTACCAGAGCATGCTCCCAACTCAGCCCTCTCCTCTGGAGAAACAGCAGCATGCGGCCTAATCAAGGGCTCATGCCAGCTGCTACAGTTTCATCTCTCTCATTGGAAACTTCTCTTAAATGTGCTTGTATAGACCCGTTTGGGTTTTGTATGCGTCTGTAAAGCATGAAGCTTGGGGTTACACTCATCTATGAGCTTGGATCATTTCTAGTTTTGTTAAACATTAGTTACCTGTTTGTTATTAAAGTATAAAGAACTGTATTGATGTTCTGCAATCAACTCTGATAGTAAAAAGTATTCAGTTTTCAATATACAGACACCTGTACTGTGTATTATGTTTTTTTATATTATTTTTAGGATATTATTTGAAAATAATACAAAATATTATTTATCAAGTTTTCTACTTTCATACTTTGCTGTGCCGTCTATTTTTAGTTTTTGTAATTAGTGCTTCACAATTATTTAAATTAATAATCAAGATTGCGGTTACAGGTGCAGCAATGAATTAATCATGACAAGTGTCAATTACAGCGCTACGTTTAAGTCTACACACGTTGCATCAAAATGTGATAATAAATGTGGAACATATTTTTTGCAGATGTTGAACATTTTAACATCTCTAGGGAACCAGATTTATTATTCAAAACTGTTTTTTTTTTTTAAAAGAAGCCTGTTTTGTTCACCAAAGCTGCATTTATTTGATGAAAAATACATAAAATATGTAACCTTGTGAAATATTATTTCAATTTAAAATACCATTTCAAAATATATATTTTAATATTTGTTAATCC
>JAUCMT010000081.1:10938-34724 GCA_032357475.1 Enteromius thamalakanensis
GGTGACCGGTCTAAGATGGCGGCCGCATTTCTCGTTTCCAGCAGCCAATGTTGCGTCTACCTATATATGTCTATGGTACAGCATATATACACATAAATATTTGTATTAACTAATTATATTTTTATTTAGTAGCGTGCTAATTTCTGTAGACGGTTGTTTAACTGCCGTACTCATGTCTCAAAGCATTGCATGCCCAGTGGCCTGTTCCACAAACAAGTTTACCAAATAAGCCAGGCTTATTTCAGTTAGTCCGACTAATTTTGTAACAAATCTACTGACAATAAGCCTGACTAACCAAAATAAGCCTGGCTTGTACTCTAATCTTGTTTTATGTAACTGCCCCAGGTCACTGGCCACATCATGTTTTCGTTTTGTGTTTTGTTGTTTGTTTGTTTTCAAAGTAAAACAATGATTTTGTGTGGATTGGTCCCTTGTAGACATTTGAATTTTTGTGAAGACAGGCAAGCATTACTCACAGTATTTTAAAGTTGAGACACTTGGTATCATTATAAAACATTTTCAGTTTCGCTGATATACATCGCTTAAGAAATTCTTATCACATTCTCTGAACTAGACTCTCAAAGCAAAAAACCTCCACCCGACCACAAACAACAAGTTAAGTTAAGTTTCTCATACCAGTGGCAGCGTCATTTGAACTTCCTGTTCTGTATCTCTGGTTTATTTCCTTTGCGTTACAATGGCCATTTCTTGCCAATTCAAGCTCATTAAGATATTTCTATCAGTTTTCTATCAGATGGTCTCTTCTGTTGCATTATGGATGCTTTTGGAAAATGGATCCAATAGTGCCGTGTTATGAGCAGGTAGGTCTACAGAATGAAGCTGCTCTTCAAGCCTAGCCCCGGACGTCTGTAATAAGGGCTCCTAAAAAGTATGATCCAATTACGAGACCCAAGCGACAAAGGCTGGGGTAAGACTGTGTACAAATACACCTCACCTCGGCACGTTTGGCAGCATCTGCTTCTACCGCTTCAAAAAGAGGAAGGGACACTTGAGATTGTAGAGAGAAGCATCGTTTCACAAAATTGAGCATGTGAATGGATGGATGAATGTATGTACAGCTGCAAACAGCAGATTTTGCCACTGATATATTGAAGGGATTCAACGTGTATTGAAGATACAGATAGATGTGTGGTTAATCCTCAGATGACTTCAGGTTTGCATGAGCATTAATAAACCACATGAAGGCGTTTCAACGTTGCACTAACAACCACAGAACATCAGCGTGCATATTTCTTAAAGTTGACGTAGAATATGATAAAGGATGGTTAGTCAAACGGTAGGAGCTGCAATCAAATTAGCAAACAACGTATAGAAATATGGTCTCAGAGACTTCAATGCCTTAAGAGGCATTGAAGGGTATTAATATTAGAAGGTCAAATAAAGTACAAAACATCACAGAAACATGGTTTCACAGTCTAAGACAGGGGACCTTTTTACACCACAGGTTACATTCTGAGAATTCTCTCACAGACCAGCTGTTATATATATCGTGAGAGAGAGAGAGAGAAAGGATCTCACGTCAGTCATGGTATTGACAGTAACGAGAGTGCTGGTTATTCACTCCCCCCCAACCTACAATTCCTGGGACTCAAACCCGCGACTTTTGGGTTACAGTCCAACTTATCCATTAGGCAACAACTGCCCCCCCCTAATACACAGCTCTCAATTTTCATCATAGAAGCCAGTCCTATTTGAAGTTCCAGTCGTGTCTGACAACTGAATATGCTGGAGTTTGTTTTTGAACACATTATGTGGTGATGTAAGGGCTGTTTGACTGATTCTTTAAGGTTTTCTCACCCCAAGACTCAAGTATGTTCTGCAGTTCTCCAGCTGTGATACTTGAAGAGTCTATGGCCACTCAAACTCTCCGTCTCGCCGTGCATTAGGATGACAACTCTTCCAGGCAGTTTCCTAACATTTTATGTTGATCAGAAATTCTTACCCTATTAAATTGCCCTAATGGTGTACTGTAAATGGGACCTTTCACTGCTAAATCTCTTTTCTTAAAGCCACATCACTAATTAATGAAGCTTAATAATCAGAAATATATTGTTTGTTTTTTTTTCATTGTGATGGATGATTAAGGTAATTTGGGCTTTGTTTTCTCTCCTTTTCATATTTCTGTGAAACAGGAAGCCATGGCTGGATAATTTCCTATTCACAATCACCACGCTCAAAATTGTGAATATGAATATATTTTAATTACCCCCATATTTTAGATTCTTACTATCCAATTAAAGGTTAGATTTTTGTTAGTTTTTAAAATTACAGAACAAAAGGAAAACAAAACAATGCAGGACTTCTTTGATCATTTTTACCTGGGTGTTGAGAGGAAATATTTTATTTTGGTATTATTATTAATGCTGTACATGTAGCAATGTATTTTGTTCATTTATATAATAAATAAAAATAAAACTAGTATGAAATTAAAAAAAAGAATAGAGAAAGCTAGACAGAGTTAGAGGGTCAAATGAAGATTGAAGAGGTTTTTAGCCGATTTGTGATGCTCGGATTGAGTAATTTTGGGATGTCACAATGAATACATAACTGCCATGAATATTTAAAAAACAATCCTTAGCAACTAGTACAGCTGCAAAAAATGACTTAGCAAAAATGCAGATGATTCAAATGTACCTTTATTTTCACAAATATACACAAACCCTGCACAAACCCTTCTGTGACAACACAAAAATAATAAAAAGTCTTTTCAAGAGGCATTAATAAGTGCACAATTAGTGCACAAAAATTATTCTACTTCTACAGACGTATATTACTTCAGAAAAGCATGTTATTCATTGGTTAAAATCTGAAAACCAGAAAAAACAACAGTCAAACAGAGGGTTTTGGATTCAGCTAGCTAAAGCCATACACTTATGGATCTGCTTTATTTTTTCTCTTGGTGTAAAGAGCTCTGGCACTTTCTCAAAGAGGTGAAGCTTTCTGAAATCTTCTCATGTCCAGCTCAGTGATCTCACAATGCAGAGGTGTCTCTGTCTTTAATTGCACACTGGTAAGGTCCCAAGCAGAAATAAGTAAAATTTCACCTAAATATTTTTTCCTTCAGAATCCTAAAGGTCTTTTTTTTTTTTGCTTTGCAGCATTGTTTTGACATGACAAGACATTCAAATTAAAGAATCACTAAACCTTTTACACAGAATCTTTTTGAAGGCTTTACGGAAGTCCCTGTTAAAGATGGTGTAGATGAGCGGGTTCAGGGCGCTGTTGCAGTAGCCGATCCAGAAGAAGAATTTAAAAAGTGGATCTGGTATTATACATGCAACTGGAAAAATGGCCCGGAAGCTGTAGCTGAAGAAGAACGGGAACCAGCAGACGACAAAGACCCCAATAACAACCGCCAGGACGAAGGTGAACCGCTTCTCACGAACGATCATGGCTTTCCTCCTGGTGTTGGGAGTTCCTGCTGGTTTGATGTTGGAAGAGGCCAGCTGGCTGCCCTTTGATGTTACGATGATAGTTTGGTACGTTTGGGATGCTGAGGATGTCCGGTGGCCGAGATCCAGCGCCCCCACATTGGAAGTCGTCCCGTTGGCATTACGTCCCCCAACTACCTCAACATCAGAGCCGGAGCTCGAACTGTCCTCGTTGTCCTTGCACCTCCTTGAGCGTTTCATCCGCTGCCGACTTTCTACTGGTGGTTGAGGCTGGTTTACAGCGTCAGATTTGGACTGAGCCAAATTGGGGACATTCGCAGGGTCAACACTGTCCTGGTTTTTCCCGTTCTGCAGCTCACGTCCTGGAGGCACACCACCTGCACAGTCTTTCCTCGGCTCTCCCGGAGGACATCTAGTGTGCTTCTTGGCAATCTGATAGATGCGAACGTACACCAGGATCATGATGAGGCACGGGGCGAAAAACGACCCGATGGAGGAGTACAGGATGTACCAGACGTCCTCGTTGAGTTTGCACTGTGGGCCACCTCCATCCTTGGCTAGCGGGGTCTTATTCATGGAGACGAGTGGAGGGAAAGAGATGATGGCAGAGATGAGCCACACCACCAGTATGGCACCCTTGATCTTGCGAGGGGTACGTTGGGTCGCATACTGCACCGGCTGGGAGATGGACAGATAGCGGTCCAGGCTGATGGCGCACAGGTGTATGATGGAAGATGTGCAGAAAAGCACATCCAGCGCTAAAATAATCTCGCACCAAAATGACTCAAAGTACCAGTAGCCCATCAGCTCATTGGCCAAAGAGAACGGGATGATTAATGTGGCCACCAGGATGTCTGCCGCAGCCAAAGACACCAGGAAGAGGTTCTGAGGTCCTCGTAAAGAGCGGCATGTCAGGACAGCGATGATCACCAGGATGTTCCCGAAGATAGTGAAGAGCATGATGAGCGTCATTGCGGTGGCAAACACAGCCGTGACTTCAGGTGAATAAGAAAAATTGAAACTACATGCTGTAACCTCAGAACTAAAATTGGTCAAAAGTGGTGTTGTGGCCATATTCAAGTTCCAGGCTAGACAGAGAAGAAATATTTGATGTAGACTTAAAGGTAATCTTTCTTTTAGAAAATCGTTGAAAGTTAAACAACTAAAATTAGTCCTTCCATCAGTCAAAGAATGACATCTTCCAGGTACTTCCTTTGGCAAACCTCGAGGAAAAATATAACAAATCAAGACATTTTATTTTTGTATTTAAAGGGGGCTGTGCAGTGTGTCTATTTGACAAATTAATAATTTAAAATCAACCAGCAAGTAAAACGTAACTGCAATTCTATTAATAAAATAATAACATTATGATAAAATAAAAATAAAAACAACTACAACGCGGTATTGACTTACCACAGCATCAGCTTTTAATCACGATGATCTTTTAAATAAATCAGATATATCTTTAATATCTGCTCCGATCTAAAACATAAGAAGAAGGTGATGCAGCGCGCACTTGCAGCCTAAAGGAAGAAACGCGCGAGGACACTATAGCGCGTCAAAGCGATACACTAGGTTTATATTCAGTACAAGATAGGGAGGTAAATTGGAAGATTTGCAGAATACGGAAGTAAGAAAAAAAAAGATTCAAACTCGGTAGCTCCGTGGGTTTGTGTGTGACCGAGCAGCTGTGGAATGTTTAAGATACATAAAAACACAGTCTCCACACACGCAAATACCAAATATTGAAAAGGAAATTTTTACATAAACAGTCCCATGTCAAAGAATGAGGGACAAAAATTCATCAAGGAATGTCCCACGTTAAGACTTTAAATAACTGCTTTTTATTATTTTACAATATAATAAACTTCCTCACCATCAATAGAATAAAAATAAACAGAGAATTCGAGTCCCTCCATTTTTTTCTCCATGATTTTATTCTAATACCATCTCCTTCTTCTAGGCGTTTTCTAGAAGTTTGCACATCAGTCACTCACCTCGAGTCTCACTGCGCGCGCCTCACAGTCTCCCGCCGTGACGTCACGCCACAGAATCATTACTTTTCGAGGTTATGGTTTACCTTTTCAATGTATAATGCAGTACTTTTCTCATGTGACACAAACCGCAAGAAACGGCAACTTTAGAAACTGCAACAGCATACTTACCGAACACAAATGAACTTACCTAACACAACACGCTGAAATATGTCACTGCATGAAATGGTACATTTGTGACCCTGCCTAGACCACAAAACCAATAAAGCAATATCCATTATATGTGTCAAAATGATAGATTTTCCTTTTTATGACAAAAATAATTAGGATATTAGATTAAGGACTTAATTTGGACAAATTTAAAGGCAATTTTCTCAATATTTAGATTTTCTTGGACCGTTGTAGTCATATAGCCAAATGTTACCCTATCCTAAAACAACAACAGAAAGCCTATTTATTCAGCTTTCAGGTGATGTAGGCTATAAACCCATTTTTTTAAAAAATGCTTTTGTGATCCAGACCCAGGGTCACATTAGTGAGACTCATTCAGACTCCATTCAGTCACAAACAAAAGTGCCTGAGACTACAGTATTTATTGGAAATTAATTATCCTTAGAGAGAAGTCACCTGAGACTTATGAACATGGTATACAGTATGTGCCTGAAATTTAAACACAAATGTAAGTCATTGTTTCTGCAGTATAATACATAACTAAGGCTGAAAAAATTATAATCCATATCACAATTGTTAATCATTTCTTATGATATTGCATTACCAATTCACTTTAATTTGTCATCAGAATACAACTGCATCATGTTTTATATATGTATGCAATATATATATATACACACACACACACACACATTATTTGTCCCGGCGAAAAACAACCTTCATTAAGAACAGTGTATGAAAATGATACTTGTATGCAGATTTAGTCAGATGTATATTGTGCAATAGGTATTTATGGTTTGATTTGCAGCCTTTAGACCCATTAACACCAAAGACAAAAATAAACGGTAAAACCTTAAATAATTATTCATGAACGCTGTACCTATACATAATATAACATTGAATATAGATATCATTATAGTTGGCTTTACAGTTAATATTCTTTATGTAAACAGGCCTTCAGATTACATGCAATGCTTTCAAATGTTTAAAACTGACACTTTTTATGATCCCTTATTCATGACGATTGTCATCATAAGCTTTTTTTTTTAAATAATGTTCTAGAGTTGTCTTAATGTGTGCATCAGAACTCTGTGGTCAACAAATCATTCTCCAGAAATGAAATGCAGGACATTGCCGTCTCTTCCATAGATTTGGACCAGCCGGCTAAGTTTCCCTCCACATAGGGCAGCACTCCAGACGTCACATGGTTGTAGTACGATACCTAGAACATCAGCCAGAAATGATCAGACTGAGCAAGAGAGTGTTTTCATTCAGTTTCAGATGGTGTGGTTGGTACCTTGCATGCTGAATAGCCAATTTTGTGAACGAGGAATCCTGCACATTTAACTTCGCTTCGAATAGAGTTCTCATCTGGTGGAACTGTTGCCACGGTGACCGACCGGAGCGCTACGACATACGGCTCTCTGTGATGATAAAAACACAGTTTGAGATAGACATAAAAGAATGAGTTCAAATTAAATGAACATTTTCATTGTAAAATGTATCCTCCGGCCAATCGAGAAGTAGATGCGTTGGTTTCTTCATCAGAACAGATTCAGAGAAATGTAGCATTACATCACTTGCTCACCAATGGGTCCACTGCAGTGAATGGGTGCCGTCAGAATGAGAGTCCAAACAGCTGATAAAAACATCACAATAATCCACACCATTCAAGTCCTTATATAGAAATATGCACAGATCAAGCATCACATACAAACCCAAACAGTCTAAAGCAATTCTAAACAGATATGTCGATGGATTTTAACGTGAAAGGACAAAAGGGGAAGGACATTTTTATTGAAAGAAGTGTTACTGTGAATTATAAACAAGATGTTATTTGACAGACTGGAGTTGTGTGGATTACTGTAGTGTTTTTATCAGCTGTTTGGACTCTCGTTCTGACGGCACCCATTCATTGCAGAGAATCTAATGGTGGGCCAGTGATGTAATGCTACATTTCTCCAAATCTGTTCTGATGAAGAAACCAACTCATCCACATCTTGGACAGCCCGAGGGTGAATGAAGCTCCAGCACATTTTTATCTTTGGGTATACTATTTCTTTAAGACTTATCCAAAATAGAACCACTGTACCCGTCTTTGCAGGGTTGCCTTTTAGACAACAGAACCACGAAATCCCGACTTTTGCTTCCTTTGACTGTGGCACATTTAAAGTGATAAACGGTTTCCTCCTCATCTGCTTTCTCCACCTCTTCACAGCTCCTGGAAGACATACAGCATGGATGGTGAGAAACAATGTTATGTAATTGCAACAATCAAAGCAAGATAAAAGGGATGTAATATACTCTTGCCAAGCCTACAAAAAGTTTTTGTCCCACTCTGGCCGTAACCGCAGGTCGGCGAGCAGCGAGAAAGCATGAAAAGCCGTAGTTTTGATCTTCATCTCAAGTTTTAAACACAGATTATCTGCCTCCTCAAGCACATAGACTCCTATCTGCAAAACATACGTAAATTCAGCACACTAGCCACATGCTAGACATATAGATGCATCATATAGAATAAACAAAGTGATGACCTTATCATTGATGTTACTGGCCTCCCAGCCTCGCTTTCCAGCCAAGATTGTGAGAGCAGCCACGTTGTTATACCCCAAATACACCTGTAGAGGGCAGAGAGGTTACATGTGCAAAAGGTTTGTTCTGCTCATGAACAGTGGGTATGTTTGGGATAAGCAGGATGTAGTACTCAGTATGTACACTATTAAAGAAGCTGTTTTCTACAAGCAGCAATACTTTTTTGCCTACTATATTGTTATACAGTATCCCATTATGCAATGCACTCATCCGTTTAATGTGACCAATTAACTGGAAATAAATGATCTGTAGTTATTTCTAATTGTTCATACTAAAAGTAACATGTATGCACAAAACTGCCTAAATGTACTACTCACTGAATTTATGATTATGATGTTTTAGGGTCACTTATAGCATCATTATTCCATTTTGATTCTGAGGTACCTGATTACTTCTGTCCCAAGGCACGGAAATTGGTCCCTCATCTCTAGAGTACAGGATGTGTTTTCTACAAAGAAATATTTGGTAAGATGTTAAACAATAAGTGATCCAAATGTAAAGTTTTTAATTTTACTAGCTGTCTATAAAAAAATGACCTTGCCATACGAATTCTCTTCCTGACAATAGCACCAATAAACCGTCTTTCTCCATCCTGAACAAAGAAAATGATACAATTTATATACCTTTAAGTGAGGCTCAGCGCTATTGTATCAATTAATCTATTTAAATAACTCACATGCGTTGTGTAGGTAACATCAGGAAACGTCTGTTTCTCACCGTCACATCCTGGGATGTAGTAAATCATGGAGGCGCTGTTGATGTGTCTTGGTGTCCCCTCATTCCACTCCTCACAGTTATACGCCTCCACCCGAACACCAACCTCCACACTGATGCACAGAATAAGACAACCATGTGTTTAAAGCGTTCCTCAGTTTATTAGATTTTAGTAATAAAGCCAATTTGAAATCAAAATGTACCTTATTTAAAGTGCCCCTATTATTGATTTTTGACCTTATTAATCAAAATAAAATGACCTTATTATTCCTGCAGTGTGTAATAATATACATATAATAACATTATTGACAGATCTAGTGAATGAAAACATGCTGCAAAGATGAAAAGTGAAAGTGCACCGTGTATAAAGTTACTGTCTCTTACAAGAAAGAGTTGACCCTGAATAACTTTGTTTTTAAAATGAATCCTGACATTAGGATATTGCCCAGGCACTTGATAAATTCATTCTTTTGCAGCTTTAAATAGCGGTTTGATCGGTAACTCACCTGTACATAAAGCAGCACTGCGCTCACAAACACTGTTTATCAATCATTACAGAAACCAATCAGAGCAATCTCCGCAGGTTAGGGTCACGCAAAGGAGGGATTTGGAAAAATGAATTGTTAAACCAATTGTTTGCAAATTGTTGAGCAAATAAGGTAAAAAGAAATGCATATTATAAAACAATGAATGTGATCTTGCATGCATCTCAATCTGTTGTGAATGATATGAAATATGCCATTTTCATTACTAATAGTAGGGGCACTTTCTAATTTCTTACTAAATCTGCCTTGTTTTAATGTGAGTGATGTTCGACTATGACATATTACTAAAATATGTTGTTTTTAACAATCCTGGCAATTATTTGTTTTAACCTCTTACACTCTGCAGCTATTTTGGGGAATTCCGGCTGTTTTTGCCTACCAAAATTAAAAAGTTTCCCACATGCAGAGGTGTATATAGGAACGATTGGCATCATTTTAAAGGAAACCTTTTGAAATGACATAAAACACTGTTGAAATTGATTAAACCTATTGTATATATTGTCTGTGTTATAATAAAGACAAAAAAGAGGCGCTTTTTATTTTATTTTTTGTAAAGTAAATTTGAAAGTGTATAGCTCAGGCCCTGAGGGGATTGAGGTTTACAGGTTTACTGTATGTAGCTACTGTACCTGGTCTGAAAGACATTATTGACCATCGCTTTAAACACCAGCCTGTCACCGACAATAGACGGACCTCGGAATCGAAACATGTCCACAGCTCCGAGACAAGGATAGTAGCCACATAAACGACTGGGAAAACAAAAACACACACACAAGATGAAATGTAGATTTATATTTACAGATTATGGAAATATGCTTTTATACATTTTTGAAAAATTAATCATTTCAACTAGAGACAAACTTTCAAGGCTAAATAAATCTTGATGACGGCTTGGGAAAGCATGACCTTGAGAAAGTTTGTAAGGTCAAGAACAGTAGATAGAACAATAGAAAAACAGATAGATAGATAGATAGATAGATAGATAGATAGATATGATAGAATGACAGACAGAATGATAGAACGACAGATCCAATCCGGTACCTGGCTGCTACTGTAGCCACGTTCTCCATCCAGGCCATGATCTGTCCTCCAAATGTGTTTCCATGGTGATTGGCGTGTGGCGGCAGCACCAGCTCGATGCTCTCGACCCGCGTGAGCTCGGTCGACACCACAGGTGTGACGGGCTTCCTGCTACATAGTCCTGAAATGTCAACAAATCCTGTTCAGCATGTGCTGACTCAAGACTGGAACTTCTGATCTCACTCCCGGGTTGTGGTTGTTGTGGCTCTTGTTGGGTCTCATGTCTGTCCTCTGGCTGACTCTGTCATGGGATTCTTTCCACTGGAGACACTCTGTGTGTTTGGGCAGTGACTGTTGCACCATTTGTTCTTTTAGAATTTATTGCCATTGAACAACCAATGAAGTTATTAGAAGCACACATCTCCTAAAGTACACTGAGGTGTGTCATAATAGCTTGCAGATCCATCTCACAACCTTGCAAGAAGACACAATACACTAATTTAATGAGAGTGTTGACGTAAAAAAAACGCTAACCCTTGTCTTGAAGGTTGTGATAGTCCTTCATGAGGTTCTCGAAGGCCTCTTCATTGTAGAGACGGAGTCGTCGTCTCTCTGAAGCTAGTGAATATTCCAGCACCTCCTCTACAGAGCCCTGAATGTCCAACGCTTTCAGAGACACCTGCAGAAATGGACATCAGTGAACATTTAGGAATAATTATGTCTCTATATACATAAAGTCTAAGCATATAAAGCATATATCATATGCTGTAGATGTCACATTAAAATTGTGCACCTGCATCATTACTCAAGTCTTTAATGTCATGTGATCCTTCAGAAATCAATTTAATGTGCTGCTTTGCTCAAGAAACATTTCTTATAACCAGTAATGAAAACAGTCGTGCTGCTTAATATTTTTGTTGCAACCATGTTACATTTTTCCAAACTTCAAAGGGTTGGCATCTATTTGAAATACAAATCTTTAGGGATTTTGGGCCGGTTTCCTGGTTAGGAATTAGATTAAGCCAGGATTAGACCTTTGATAATTTAGGACATTTAAGACTTTTTAGAAACATGTCTTACACAAATGCATTATCTGTGAGCATTTTAAGACCAAACAAAGGCAATGATGTATTTTAAGATATCTCAGTGCAAGCTTTTTCCAGTTTAGACATTCATTTTAAGACTAGTTTTAAACCCTGTTTGGGAAACTGCCCCCTTATATATTTTGTCTTTAATGTTTTTTTTTTATTAATTGCATGCAGCCTTGCTCTTACTGACCAAAGACTTAAGATCAAAACTTAGATTTGGCTTAAAGGGATAATTTACCCCAAATGTTTCCTCACCTTTTGTGTTCCTGTTGGTTTGGCAACAAACGTGGAGAAGGCCACGCAAACCCTCTTGGTCACCCCACTGAGCACCTCCTGTACGGTCACATAGATGCCTACCTGATAAACACAGTGGCCTGGTCAGACACATTATAGTTCTTCCGTTAATATTTAATACTCTTTCTCCTTGTATTACCTCCATACTTGTGTTGAAAGCCCTGTTCACTCTGGCTTTGATATTGATAACCTGCCCAACCCTGAAATAAAGAGAGATATTATATGATACAACAACTTATCACACAACATGAGACACCCAAGAAGCACTTGATCAAGCATTTGCTAAAAATGACCTGTCGCTAAAATCTGATTGATGCTAAGAAATTGTTTCAGGATCGGGAAGGATGACCTCCTTCGATAAGTCATGTTAAAAAACCAGTTCACCCAGATATGACAATTTTATATAAATGTACTCACTCTGAAGCCATTAAAGATATAGATGAGTTTGTTGCTTAATAAGAACAAATTTGGAAAAATGCATTAATTGCTCACCAATGGATATATTTTAGTTTACATGATGTAGGACACATTCTAGTACCTTACAGTCTCTTCGAACTGGATATCATCCATGGAAGCCGTAACACACGCCATTCCTGCATGTCTTTCAGCTTAAAGGAAGAAATGAAGAAAAAAGACTGAGAGATTTATAACATGGACCAGTTAAATTAACCCTCAAAGATGGGTACACACTAAAATTGCTTGAAACCGTTATTTATATTTCATGGGTCTAACTGGAGCAGAAACAGGAAGGAGATGGAGCGTCGACAATAAGAGAGGACACGTGTAAATCATTGATGTCTGCTTTCCTCAAGCCTCTTTTCTTTAGTGACGGAAAAAAATATAGATTTACACAAGATTTGTGGGTAAAAGGTGGACGGATGCTAGTTACCTTACTTGTTCATAGTCTAAAGGTGACTGCTTATCTCAACCTGCTCTGATTTGTTGATAACACAGGTTGTTTTGGAAATAGAACATTTTTACTGCTTTCGCAGGCAGTCGAGGTGTTGCTCGCTTTTGCAATTCATTAAAGATCACTGTCTCACTGGAAAGACTTTATCCAAATGGATTACAAAGTAAGGGACATTTAAGCAATATTTTGTTTACTACTTGTGACATATTTTTATTTTAGTATGCCTAAAGCGTAATGACGCATCATATTAAAATAAATATTTACTGAATTAGTTGTTATTGCACAAAAACAATGAAAGGGGACGATCCTGTCCCACTACTAGGACTGCCTTAACTGGGACATATAGGACACTTTTCTAATTTTTAATTATTATAAATATTGTTACTAGATTCCAGAAGATGAATTTTGTGACACTCACAAGAATTTAATGGTAAAGCCACTCTGAAGCAATATGAATTGTATAAAGCACTATACAAATAAATGTGACTTAAAATACTAAATAAAATATTTATAACTATAAATTCAATTAGTGTTATTAATTGATATATGTAAAATTAATTTAATCATTATTTAATTTAATTTACCTATTTAATAATGTAAAATTAATTTATATATATATATATACGTTTATATATATATATATATATTCTAATCATTTAATAAACTATTGTAATATTTAATATAAAAATCAAAAGTATTTTTTTTATTTAAAATATTTAAATAATGATTAGAAAAACAAAAGAACAAAAAAATTATAAAATATATTTTTTTAATTTAACTGATGTCATAATAGCAACAAAACACCAAACATGTATATTAAAAGTCATTGTTTAACTGAAAACAATTTAAAACAAATGACAATGTCACAGATTACAAGTCATGATTTAACTATTCAATAAATGTGTAAAGACAATAAAAAAGCTGGTTACAAACCCTGAATTCCATCCATCCCACACCTGCATCTACAGCAGTGTCCAACTCACCTGCAAGACAGGCGGTGGTGTCCATCCACTTCAGCAGCTGTCCTGCTCCCAGCTCTCCTTGGTGGTTTGCATGGCAGGGCAGGATGGACTGGCACATCTGCACCTCCACCGGGCCGGACCCTTTCTTTCGTCCACTCTCGCAGGATCCGTCCGTATCTAACGTTCCTCTTGACCAGTTCTGATCCATGAGGCCTTGTTCATAGACATAGAGTGTTGAAATAGAGCTAGGTCAGCTCGTTTCTCTCTTATGAAGGCTGATGCCAGGTGACCTCAACTCTGGCCAACTTTGACGTTCAGTGAGACCATGTGATATGTGCCAAATGACCGAACTGAATACTTCTGCAAGCTGTAGGACACTGTGTAGGCTACACACACCTGTGCAGCAGTTGCTGTTACAACACATGTATTGTGATGTAATCGACATGTGCGTATTATTAACTTCTTTTATGCCAGAGAGTCATAAATGTGCTGAGTGTCATTGGGTCACGAATGTAATATACTGTGAGACGGCAGAATTGAGGAGCTATTTCTACCACCTTTACCTGAAAATGTACACTAAAAAACCCGATCTGAATGTTATGCTGTGGAACTTTACTTTACTATTTAGAGTTATGGTATTTTTAGACCAACTTCCCATGGTGCCAGAAACCTTCAGGCTCTGATTGGCTGTCAGTGTTAACATTCACCAGAAGAAAAAAAACAAACAAACAAAAAAAAAACTCGTCCACACCAACGATGCTTACTTTTTTCCAGATCTACAACACTGACAACCAATCAGAAAGCGTTCAGAATGTCTCGATTAATATCCAATGATATTTTTGAACAGTTCTAAACAGCAACAAACAAACTGCTTGAAATCTGATATGTGCAATTACATTTCCAACTACATTCATAGCCTATGCAGTCTGGAGTCTTTAAAAGAGAGTATTTAATACTGCACAGTATAAACACCACCACTAAGACATTATCGCTTTTGGAGCAAGTGAGCTATAGAGCTATTTCTAAAACCTTATGGTTAAAGTTATTGGAGTGAACAGGCCTGAACTGATCTACAACTGTGGGCATGACCAGAAACAATTATGCAATAAATAAATAAATAATACACAATTAAATTGGACCAAACTACTAAAATCAAATCAACAAAATAGCAATAATCATCCTACCTAGTTTTTTTCAGTTAAAGAAAGTCAACACACAAGGTGGTGAGAGACAATAACATATTTAACAAAACTAGTTGTCTTTTCACCCACAGACTCTTACTTTAGGGTAGTTAAGATAGTTAAGCTAGTAAAGGGGTCGCCATACAAACAGGAGGCTGCAGTGACTTCAGTGTAAATTCAATTAAAGTTGGCTAATCTAACCATTTTCACATAAATATTATAAAGTTAAAGCTACAATTTGTATATTTCGCTATTGTAAACAGAAAAAACTAGCTTAGCACAAAAAAGAAAAACCCACACATTAAAAAACAAGCGAAATAATTTGACAGTCTGTTAAACAGCAATGAGAAGCTTTATATCAGTATAGGATATCCAAAACTTCTCTGTGTATTTACAAAAGTCAACACAAGGTAGAAAATAAACACTTCACAAAATCAAAAATCAAACATCAAATAAGTCAAATGAAGATGTTGTACACTCATGACGGGTCTCTCGTAGTTAGGAAAAAATCTGGGGCAAAAGTTATTACAAATAAACACGAAAACAGCTTAGTTATTGTACAGTATTGTTTTAAATAATTCACAGAGACACAGATGAATCAGATCCCCAAGCTATAAAAAAATTCACATATATATATTTAAGAAATTTCGCAATAATAATATTATTAATATTAACTTGGAAAAAAAAATCAAAGCAAATCACAGTTTCTCCGGGTGACACAACAACGGCTGTATAAATAAGTTGATTATTAGAATGACAGATGTACGGAATCATAATTCCCATCCATGTGCCCTTCCTCTGAATAGACCAGTTTCCTTTTCCCAAAAAATCGTCCTTACTTCCTGTATTCACATGCAAAGATTTTCACAAAGAAAACGTCGTAATATAAGAGCAGTAAACGTTGTATCTGTGTATGTCACATGATTAGGAGTATTTTCAAAACATGACAAGAAATATTCTTCGGTAGCTGAAGCTAGTGCGATGACGTCGGTTCAGTTTCGGAGGACGTTCCTCTCGCGTCCCCCAGTTACGATTTTTTGATATATAAGTGTACGTATGGAATGGCTGTTCTTCGTAGGCATCAACCTGAAAAATAAATCTCCTGTATATACAAACAAAACCTCCAAGGTGCTGATCAGATTGGAGCACAGATGTGAGAAGGCCGAATGCAGAGGGAAATGATAAATTACAGACGTCAGTTGGAATTACAAACACGTTTCCGTTAACGACAACTTAACCCGGTGCAATAAAATACGAATCGGCGATGACACAAAGACTCAATTACAGCGCGTCCTCGCTGGGAAGTTGATTTTTAGCATTGCAATTCTGCCATTTTACGAACTCGACCCCCCACTGTTCTTCCTGCGATAAATCCGTTTACGTAGATTTACATCATATTTCAAGAAAATATGATTTTGTTTTCATTAAAAACAGTTCAAGTCCTTTATCTCTCTTTCTAGGATCAATATATGTCCTTTCATACACACATGCACATGTAACTTGAATGTACACCCACATATATACACGAAGATATACGTAAATATAGACAGGCTGTTGATTCGTCGTTCTCAGCCCAACATGGTTCAGCTTTGTCTCAAGGTGTGACACGGCCGAGTAGGTGAAAGAATGACATTTGAAGAAAAAAGGAAACGAAGGAAGGAGAGAGAAAGGAGAGGCTTGGACCCATATTCTTCAGAGAGCTGAAGAGGGCTGGCTACAGCGCGCTTGCACAAGTTCCATGTCATGTGGTGGAATCCACCTGGATTTCCAAATGAGGTCTTCACACACTCATGGTCATGTTTGGAGAATACTGCAAGGACACAGAGTTAGAGAAGAGAGTTTGAGTGGGTTTTTAAGAGCTCTAAAAGGAATAGTTCACACTGAAATGAAATTTGACTCATCCTGAGAATGTGAAAATAAGCATTACATCACTTGCTCACCAATAAATGCTCTGCAGTGAATGGGTGCCGTCAGAATGAGAGTCCAAACAGCTGATAAAAAAAGATCCCAATAATCCACAAGTAATCTCCAGTCCATCAATTAATAGTGAAAAGTCTATAATCCTCTGAATGGACCAGTTTCCTTTTTCCAAAAAATCGTCCACAAAGATATTAGAACTATTATCTTTAATAAATGGTGCTTGATCTGTGCATTTTTCTCTTCTGATTCAGAAGATTGACTTTTAATACTGTGTAAAGTAATATTATGGATATGGTTAAAAATGCCTTAATAATGGATTTGTTTTGTACAAACACGCAGTGTTTTGCTTCATAATATGTTAATTGACGGACTGGAGTTTACTTGTGAATTATCGTGATGTTTTTATCATTTCATCCTGACGGCACCCATTGACTACAGTGGATCCAGTGATGGACTACTGCATTTCTTCAAATCTGTTTTCCAATCAAGAAACAATCTCGGATGACCTGAGGCCGAGTAAACTTTTAGCACAAATGCCCTAGCACACAGGAAATGACATACACTCTCATTCTGGAAAGGGTTGAGGAAATTTCCGCCCATTTCTCCATCATCTCTAGGAGTTCCAGGCTGGTTGCTCATGCTTAGGTTACCGGGAGAGTTCTGTACAGATAGATAGTGTGAATGTTCAGTTTACTAAGGTTTATGGATGACCCAATTTGCATATGAAGTTCAAGGCTGTTATTTTATCACATTTTATGATTATAATAAAAGTTGCAGCAGTATGACATAATGAATAAAATGCAAACCAATTCTTACCTTGGGCATACTGTCCATGTCAGCTGACCCTAAAGAGATACAAATACAGATTTGGGATTTTAAATTATACTGTAGATGCATAGTTGCAAAAACAGCACTTTTAAAATGAGTGGTTAATCTTCAATGACCACAAGGTGGCATAATCATGCAAGGCAAAAAAGTGACAACAAATCAGGAAATCTAGCATGAAAGCTGTGATTTCACATTGAATTATGACATGCTTTGATACTCTCCAAGCAAAGTAAGTGAACAGCACTCAAAGATGTCTAAGAGTACGTTCTAAAGTGGTTGTTTGTATTAGAGAAGCTCTTACCTAATGATCCATTCATGTGATGAGGCTCCATTCCTGCCATGCCGCCCATCGGACCATCTCCACCCGGACCAATAGGGAACTGTCAAACACACACACACAAGCTCATATAATGTTATTATAAAAACAACAGAGAAAGTTTTCAGTCAGTACAGAATCAACAAATGCAACTCAATATAAACTGAGATGAGATGCATGTGTGTAATTATTTAAACTCCTCAGGCTCTCTTACATTTTGTCTGTTTCCTCCGGGTGGGACTGTGTTTATCATGGTGTATATATTTTCTCCAGAGTTTGTCGAGTCTGCAGAGGAAGAGCCAAACTAATCATTTAAAAATAATTTTAATATAATATATATAAATAAATCAAACACACAAAAAAGTGTAAAATATAAATGCTATAATAATAATAAAATATTTAAAATATTTTGAAATAATAGTATTGGTATAATTTTAAAATATATGCTATTTAAATAAACACAAATAAATTAAATGTAATTTTTTTTAATATAAATTATAAATTATTTGAAATAATAATACGCATATACATATACATATTTTATTGCTTTATTTTAGCAAAATTATTAAATAAAAATTTAATTGTTGTATATAATTAGATTTTATTTCCCCCCTCGATATATCTATCCTATGCATGAACAACTATCTTCTGCAGTTGTACCTGCAGGGCTAGGCATGATGGGAGTCCCTGGGGGCCCTCCTCCTCCGGGTGGACCCTGAGAAAGAGAAAAGACAAATATTGTTCTGAATATCACATCAAACAGATTAATTAGTTATATTTGCATGCACTTCCGACATGTACAGGTGTAAATGTGAACACAGTCCCGTGTGTGTGTGTGGTTCATGACAGCGGCCTGAGGGCCTTGCTGTGGTCAGCACTGTGCATATCTGCTTCATCCTCCCTCTTCCCAAATCTAATTATCTCTCCTCCTCTCTGCTGACTCGGCTCTGCTTTCCCGAGCAGCTCATCTTGTCTGGCTGCTTTCAGTAAGCTACCACAGCTTCCCTTCCACAAATCATCTCAGCCGGGAGTTACTGACAGCGGTTTAACAGAAGATCTTGTGTAAATGTCTTAAAATGACATGTTTAATCACACCGGGGATCTCAAATGTGCTTCAATGTATCTGGCAATGTGAAGGATTTTCACCAGATTTTTAGATGTCTTTCTACAAGCTATGACCTTCATTCAAGCAAATATACAAATTCAGTACATTACATAGTATACTACATATCCAGTGCAAAAATATTTCACAATTAAATTCAAAAACACATTTTTGATTAAATAAATGCAGCCTTGGTGAGCAGAAGAAACATATTTTAATAACATAACATATTCAATATTTGAAACTTCTGACCAAACAGTATTTGAATATTTTCTAATAATGACTAATAACAACACTTATTAGCTTCCACGAGTGAGGACACAGAACTATCTGCGATCTGAAGCACGTCTAACAGCTGGATGTAAATGGAGAGGGTCATGGCACTTACCACATAACTCCCTGGAGACGCCGAGGAGTACGGGATCTTAAATGCCACGTGGATCCCATCAGACAGAAAAAACCGAGAGAATGTCAACAAATCAGATGCTCTTTAAGTGCATACATTTACCTACAGCTGTAGTGGCTTACATTTTACAACGACTGATTGGAAAAATGACTCACCGAGTTGGAATTTGGTGGATTTGGCCACGGTCTTGCTCCAGGACCCCTTTAATAGGGCGAGATATGTTGTACTTATTGACTATTGTACTCATTGCTAAGTAGGAAACAATCTATTATTAGGCAAGCACTTCTTGGTGTAATAGGAAGTACGTACATATTCATCCCAGGCATCCCAGGACCCCCAAGAGCATTGAGTGGTGGTCTCATGCCTCCTCCATATGCCTGGAAAGATAGAAATAAATGTGGTGAAGTGTCTTTGCAGTTTGAGATGAGAGAAGCAAACACGCGGGCGTAATGCTCATACCTGTGGCCCAAGGGGTACCATTCCTCTGGGTGGAGTCATTCTCTGCATAGCCCCGCCCATATTTGGATGACCTGTCCAATTAAATGATCAGATGCAAATGAGTGATAAACGCATTAGCTGAATCTCATGAAAGTGGTCAAGAAATAGCCCAAAAATGAAAAATAAAAATGAAATTAAAGTTTCCAAATAGGTTTTAAATGTTTGAATAATAATGCATATTTAACCTGTATATAAAAAATAGATATGTTTTATTTTCTTCTTATGGTGACTGAATTATCTGATGATTACAATTAAAAAACCCAAAAAGAAATTCCTGCTGTAATCAGTATTTTACATGTTTTAGTATAATTGTCAAGAGTGGCCTCTAGTGGAGCTTGAGGGCACTCGCATCACTCCCTCCCCCTGGACTCCTCTATTATGGACTCTTTTTCCCACCATGCATTGCACACCCACACCTGCTCACATTTTGTAATCATTACCCACAGCTGTTGTTTCAACCCTCACGCTCACTGGCACATTCTCCCATGGACAATCACTAAGTGTTTGTGTTATTTTGACTCGGACCTGTTTACTGACCCTGTGATTGTTTGCTGCCTGCCTCGACCTTTGCTTTTGTATCTTGACCACAACTCTGTTTGCCTGTCTTTTTGACCCTGCCTGCTGACCACTGAATAAAACTTTGCACATTGATCCGAACGCTTCCATAGCAGTCATTACAATAATCATTTGTATGTTAAGTGATAATATATAAGGACTCTTTTATTATAATTTTGTTCTTACGGTGAGTCTGATAAAACCTGTCACAAAAAAATTCTTTGTTAAGTTGAATCTCATAAAAACTGTTAATTATATTTATAAATTTTTGTATATATATATATATATATATATATATATATATATATAATTTTTTAAGACAGATTTTATGAATGTTGTTAATTTACATTTTAATTCCAATATATTTTGATCTTATACTAATAATGTAATATACATAATAAATAAAAAATGGATATTTAATGTAAAACAATATACAAAATATAAATGACAATTTGTTTTATTAAGAATCATCATATTTTTTTAATGACAATTAACCATCAACCAACACTATAACATAAAACAGCACACTTAAACAGAATGGAAATATTTCATTTATGATGGTTAAAAACTAAAACAATCATTTGTCCAGACTTGATTTTCATTACTGAATTACCATAATGAGTTTTTTCCCACATTACGATAATGAGAATTCCGGAGGAAAAGTGAAAAGAGCTTAATTGTTATTAAAATAATGTCATCATGGACAACATGGCACTAAAATAGGCTTCAATATGTTTATGTCAAATATAATTTCTTTTAGTTCTGATTCAGGTGTTAAATACAACACAAACATTTCTTTGTGAGATTCACACTGTAAGCAAACCTTGTTGTCTTGATGGGTCCATACCACTGGGTAATAACGGCTGGTTTCCAGGGACTCCACCTAACGCCTGAACCAGTGAGATACAATTCAAATTAACATACACTTGTCAACATCTTCCAAGCAGGAGTAGATAAGGCCCATTAGGTGCCCTTGGGTTATGACATTAGATCAGGGCCCAAAATATCACATTCATGCAGTCTGACTGGAAATAAAATGTGTAGCCTTAAGCGACAGGAATAAGAAAAAAAATATATTAGTCTTGGCTGAAAAGTCTTAGCATGACTCACAGCAAGTCAATTAGACTGAAATAAAACATTCAAAGCTCCATTATGAGTTTGTATTTCTATATTGAGATGGCACTGTGTTTTATAACTAAACTGAAATGGAAAAGCACCTGGTTGGGTATTCTGAGAGGAGGTCTGGGGCCGCCAGGATAACGTGATGACATGAAAGGCTAGAAAAAAGAAGAGATATCACATGAAATCAGCAACTTCCTACTATAACATTCCTCTATATTGGCTCGCTAAAGCACCAGATAGATAGCCAGCAGTGACCGGGGTCTTTTTTAAGATCGGTACACAGTGAACTAGCTTTACTTCAGCTCTGGGGGCATTTACTTAAAGCTTGAGCAAATCAATAGCACCGACAAAGTCTCAAGAGAACAGAAAACAATTATTTCCAAGCATCCAACCGAGCGAGACCATTTCCACCTCAACATCTGAAGCAAGATTAAGAAAAAACCCACCCCTAATGACAAAGTAAACATGAAGAAAACTACAGAACTATTTTTTTATGTTATTGAATAAAGTATCTTAAGAACAAATACAGTAATAACAGAATTTTTCTAAAATATCACTACAATTTAAAATAACCATTTTTTAAATACTGAATATATCTTAACATGCAATTTATTTCTTTGATGCAAAGCTAGAATTTTTGCAGTCTTCAGTGTCACATGATCCTTTCAATGTACTGCTGTGCAATAAATATTACTAACAATTCTGCTACTTAATATTTTTTTGTGGAAACGATGATGCATGTTTTTCAGGTTTCAGATTAAAAAAGTAGAATTAATATATATATGCATATTAACATTTTATGCACATATGTATGTAGTGATGCACCTCTAAGAGTTAAAAGGTGTCTATTGATCAGTTCACGAGGCTTTGGTGGTCACGTTTCATTTCAGACATCAAAGCTCAGACGAGTGGCCAATCTGTTTTTGGGCCAGCATCTATCGAAAATTAAGGGCAATAAGAGGTTCATTCAGAGTCAGTCATTATGATGTGAAAATTGGACGTCTTCACTGGGTTTTCATGAAAACGCAGCTCTTTGTTCATCAAAGGGAAGGCAAACATAGAGAGAGAGGTGTTCCTGTGCCCTGAACACATGCAAGCGCTGTGCATTTTCAGCCACATTTCTATGTGTGTGCATCTCTATGAAATACAGCCTGGATTACAGAAGTCCAAACAAAAGGTGGAGGGGCTTCAAAAGCAGACACTGCAGATTTAATTCTTCATACTGCATGAGGAACATTTCAACAAACACACAAGTAAGAGAAAGTTCAGATTCAGAGTGCGGATCTTCATGAGTCGTGATCGTCTAAGCAAGTAACCATAGCAACAGCAGGCTGCTTGAGTACTTTCCGATAAGATTCTCATTTGCCAATACATCGATAAAATATAAAATACTGACATTATCTATTAATTTACCAGATTTAAAGTTCACATGCATTTAGTGATCTCACACACTTTCTTTCAGAGTCACCTGTGGTTGCTGAAAATGTTTACATCATTTTGATTCATATTGATTCACGACTTAATCATTTAGTTTGACTAAATTGGTTCAAAAGAACAGTTCTCGGTCAGTTACACAAGATCAAAATCTAGGTGAATTCAGTGTAGATCAGAACACAAATACTATACCCACCACACAGATTTCAGTGGAACGCTGTATTACATGACTTCTATAAATAAACAAGTAAATCAAAATGTTTGCACAAACTTAAATGTTTATTTATATTCAAACACACACCGATATGGTGTGACGCAGGCAGGGCAAAGAATGGCGTCAGAAGCAAACATAGGTAATCCAGACACATAAACGATAATCCAGGCAAAGGTCAGGGCAGGCAGCAAACAAACACAACACAGGGTAAACAGTCCAAGATCAAGAAACCAGAAAATCAAAGACAGGAAACACGCTCAGAAATGATAGCTGGAAACAATCAAGACTTTGCGATTGACTGTCTGCTGAAGCTGGCTTTTATGCTAGTGCTAATGAGCGTGTGTGGGCGTGGTGATGAACAGCAGGTGCTTGATTAGTCTAGGTGTGAGTGATTAGCTGGTGGTGCAATGGCTGCTGGGTAATGTAGTCCAGTGCTGCGTCCGAAATCGCATACTGCTTCAGTAGGTACTACATTTAAAACCGAACGTACTACTCGACCGTTAAAAC
>JAUCMT010000081.1:53421-68476 GCA_032357475.1 Enteromius thamalakanensis
AATCTAGATTAATTTGAAAATTAATCTAGATTAATCTAGATTAAAAAAAATTAATCTATGCCCACCCCTAATATATATACAATTTGTGTATGTATGTTTTTATTTTATTCATTATATTCATTGTCAACTTTTGCTGAGATTATTTAAAGATTTTTGTAAACATATCTCTACATTAACATATATCTTTATTAACATATATAACATATATCTTACTTTAAAACACATTAAATAATACAATATAAAAACTCACAAACTTAAAGTTATAAACATAAATTATGCAATCTTAAATAATAATCGTAATAATAAAAACATTTTAATTGCTTGTATTAGTGCCAGTAAAAATGTTGGCAAGTCAAGTAGAAATCTTCAGGGAAAAACAGCCTTACTGTTAAATCCCTGATATGACCAACCGTGTTTACATAAAAACACAAATACCATATTCATCAGCTTTAGTGGAGGCGTAGTTAATCATTTATCTGAAGAGGTTAGCCATTCATAACAGAGATCATTAAATGATACGGTGGCCAAAACGGCCTGTTTATTTCTAAAGGTCAGAGAGAAGGTGAAGAATGGTGTTAAACCAAAACTTGCTAAAAAAATCTGCATAATTAAATAAATATGTAGTAAAATACAGCCTCGGTACAGAATCTAAATGTGGGGTAAACACCCGTACTATTTGGACCATTATACTGAATGTCAACAGCCATTCAATTGTTATCAAATACCCAACCAACAACAGGAAACCTTTAGGAATGAGAAACAAGGCTAAATATACCCACTTCCTGTGCCAGAGACACATTTGCAGCCATTTTCAGCTGAAAACAGTCAAAGTCAAACATAAGTGTTGAAACTTAATAGATGCGTTTTTGATTTGAAGTTTTTGTCCTGTTGCTAAGTGGTTGCTAGGGTGTTCTAGACCTCAGATATGATTTGTTTGTCCTTTTTTATTAGGCTAGCTTGAAATTGATTGACAGTAAATGATAATCGTACTTTAAATATAATTATGCACTTCCGTTGAACATACTACAAACGACCAATAATGATTATAAGTGCCATTAAAATCCTATATTTCCCAACAAAACTGAATCACAGATCGTAAGCATACTTCCTATCGATGGTGCGCTAATTTGTGTCCGTCAGACGATATAGGAATCGGTGATGTCATGGTGTTTCAGGGAAGTGAAGGCTAAGACAGAGCTGCATACTCAATGGCACAAGCCCAAGCTGCTAACAATCACATCAGGTCCTCATTTCAAAGCCCAGATGAAAAAAAAAGGTTGCCTAGGAAACGGCTCCAGTGCACTGCACCTCCCTGGAGGTCCACCAACGCTAGACGAGGAATGAGATCCGAGCGCTCGCCCGGAATAAACCGCACTGTGTCGAAACTCCTCCATCCGACTAGAGCAATTACAGCCGACTATTACAGTATCGTCTGCACACTGACATGTCACACGTGTGACCACAACAATACCATCGTGTGGTTTCTGATGACACGAGCCGCTCGCCGTGGCTACCGTCCCAATGGGCAAAGTTTAATAAATGTAAAACTCTGAGAATCCACACAAGGATAACGAATTAGGAATCTTTAATATCTCAATGCTTTCTCCGAAATTAAACAGGGTACAATCGGAAACTGGCAGATGTTTTCTTGAGGACCAAGATCTCAATAACCCCTAACCCTAAGATGTCTCAATAATATCTGTGCTCTCAATATAATCTCCCATATTTGTTTTCAGAAACGCAATGATAAGCCCTGCTTCACAGATGTTTCTCCTTAGAAAGAACCCTAAATAATTTAACATTTGCATCCTTCAGAGCTCCGTAAGCATTGTCGTTCTCAGTGCAATCACATCTGAGAACCAACATAAACAGAAAGCAATATCTATTTAATACCTAAACGGTTTTTATAGATGAAACCGAGTAAATTGAGACTCTCATGGTTCTTAGATGTTTCGTCTGAAAGAAAAAGACAAGTTTTGTAAATGATGTGGCTGTCATCTTAATTACTTCGTGGCTGGTAGGGGGGGTTGTGAAAGGGCTGAGAATCAACTAAGGAGATAAAAATCACAAATTAGATGTCTTTAAAATCTGGCCTGGAAAAGCCTTATTTAACATTTATTTGTTTTAGAGTTTTTTAAGCTTTGTGGCTTTCAATACAACATCCTGGAAGGTAGTACAGGGTAAACTCTGAGAACCTACACAAGAAAGAAAAATCATTGAGGAGATCTGGTTTGGTTATCCTAGAAAAGATGATTCTGTCCCTAATGTCTCTGTGTACATTCAAATATTTCTCATCAGATTTCGCCAAGACCAAATGATCTGAGTTATGCTTTTCATAACATTTAATATTATAGCTTTATACTCTTTATGTGTGTCTTTTCATTGGTATAATTTTTGTGGAAAAGAAATCCAGTTCAAGCAATCAGGAATTTCACAAGAGGGCTGGCGTTTTGCAACGAAATGAAGACTGCTTGCTTTGAAAGCGACTTCATATAGATGATAGCTTTTTCCCTAAAGTTTTGCCAACATTTTGCTAAAGTAGACTGCATAGCTTTGATTATTTGGAGGAATTTGATGAGAAATGTGGATGTTTTATTTTGAGATCTCCGAAACTTCCATTTCTTGGAAAATCAAGTATTCATGCTGAAAACAAAATAAAGTAAAAATACAAAAATTATTATTCATTTCAAATGTGTCTCAAGAAAAGACAAATCTGTAAAGATAGAAAATCCCCAAAGCCGGCTTCTGAATTTTCTTTCTTTTGGGGTTTAAAATAAAATAAAAAAATAAAAAATAAATGAAATACTAATGTGACCGTGACTTCACAATAAATCAATAATTGTCTCATTGTTAATGTATAGTGAAGGTACGGTAAAATTAGCAATTACATTTCTTAGAACAAACATCTGAGATAAAGGTGATATTTCAGGGTACAGTATAACTGAAGGGTTTGGCACCAACCACAACAGAGGCTATGTGGGGTGACAGAAGGGTGGTTCCTTTGGGTGGGGTTGGATTGAGCTCAACTGAAAATATCACACTCTTCACATACGTCTCTAATAGACGATTAAACTCACGTCGACCTCAGTTTTAACTCTCCAGATTCTAAGCTGACTTCAAGTCTCAAGAAGACCCGTAGACGCTCTATAAGCCCAGCTTTCCTCCAGTTCATCTCTGGTGTTGTTAGTTGGCAAAAGGGGCCGTCCCGCTCTCTGCAGCATGAGCTCATGGTGCTGTTGTGGCTTGTGGGTCTGGCCACGTCTGCATGGCAGGGCTGTGTCATCTTCGGCGCCAGCGTGAATGTGCACTCCAGTGTTTTATCAGTTCATCAGAGGTCTGGATGCTGGACTGCCTTACTGCTCCCGGCCTGTAAAACTGCTCCCGTAAATATCATTAACTCTAAGATATTCCTCGTCTTTACATGCGAGCGTGAATAAAGTAGCACCCATTGGAAACCTTCATTGCTTAGAGATTGCTCAAAGATAGCTTAGCACTCTTTTTTTTTTTACATATTTCTACAGACTTTTTTATATTTTTACGAGTGATAAAGGTAATCACAATGAGGCAACTGCTCACATTCAGCATTGACTATATTATTTATTCAAGCATGTGATTAGAAATGTTTGAATCGAATAAGAAAAATAAATGCAAAAAACAAAAATAAATAATGCACTTCAGATGAAAACATATCCGTGAAGCTGTCTTTTATTTTTTCTTTCCTGTTAGGTTTAAAATAAAATGAAATAATTAAATTAGCAATAATGACATGCATGTCACATATATGCATGCACTCACTTTTAATTTTTCATTCCTATGTGGTTTAAATAAAATTAAAATAAAATTAAACATTAATGTCACATACGTCTGAGGAGAACAATCTAAGAACCAAGAAACTTAAAAGGTCTTTATTTAAACCTCATTTCTGTCATGGAGAGACAATTAAAACATTATATGAAGGAGATCTCTGTTTCCTTCTCGTAGTACATTCTTATTTTTTCCAAACGAGGTCCGACCAAACCGATAAATAGCACACAAAATGTAAGATTAACTGATTGTAATAGTTTATTTCCTATAGCGGGAAAAACAGAGCTGCAATTATGTTACTGAAACTACAGAAGTCTAGACAGAGAGCAGCTCATTTCCAGGGCGCACGCTGCAGGAATGGAGTATTGACTGGAATAGACTGGAATTGTATCTGTGACAGAATGCCAGATTACCTAGATTGTAGATTAGAAGTAAATGGGTGCAGCTGGAAAAAGGGCTGTTTCTAATGTGAACACAAACTACAGCACCTGCCAGCAGCCCATCTTTACCCCTGAACACAGCAGCGCTGCGACTGCCAGAAACACCAACTTCGGCGAGCCACAGCAATACTGCAATTAATGCCAAAATTCCTTACGACTTCATCAGAGATGCACCAAATGTATAATTCCCTAGCAACCGCACAGAACACCATAGAAACCACAAAGAAACTCTCTACAAACCACCAAACGCCATCGCAACTACCACCTACAATGCAATGTAAAGCACTGAATGTGAAGAATTACATTATCAGTGCTACTCTTAACAAGTAAGAATATCTGAAAAATACATTTATTGTCAATAAAAGGACATTTCTTATAAAAGCTTGTTTCTGCCAGGTTTACTGCATATACATTTTTATTATTTAAAATTGTGAGATATAAACTTTGAATTTTGACTTCTGTGTTTATTTTGCAATTCTGAGTTTATTTACCCACAGTTCAGTTTATATCTCATAGATCTGGCTCATAGATCGTTAATATAAACTGAATTTCTGAATTGTGAAAAATTTAATTGTATTGTATAAATTGTATACTTAATAATTGCATACTTATAATTGCAACTTTTAATCAAATAATTTTTTTCTCTCGCAATTTGGTTTTTATATCTCACTATTTTAATTTTTTTTCTCAGAATTGCCATTGATCTTTTGTCATTTTAAGTTTAGATTTAGCAATAATTTGTTTTTCAAACTGTGAAAAAAAAAAAAGTCTAAACTCAGAATTACGAGGCAAAAAGTCACAAATAATTAACCTTTATACCGTGGTGGAAACTGGAGCCATAGTTTCTTCAGATTGATTGATCGAATTCCTTTCAAGCTGGCAAAGATGACCAGACACTTTTTTTTTGCTCTCTGAGGATGCTCGAGGAGAACGGGAAAAAAAAAGAAAACGCTGTGTCACTGGCCTGAGATTCAGACAGACTGATCTATCAAAGAGAGCACGGCCTCAGAAATACACAATCATTACATTCACGTCTCTCCCAATCCCTCCCATGAGGCTCTGCTGATCCGAGGTGTATCCGACAGACTCTGTAATAACCCTGGCACAGTGAAGAGAGAGAGAGAGAGAGAGAGAGGCCAGACCCAGCCAAAGGTGACATTTACACAAGAGAGCACATAAAAATATAACATACCCAAACATGCTTAAACCCGACAACAGACAGAGTATTGCGTGTAATACACACAAACTAAAGTGGTTATATAAAGGTGTGTAAACATGATTTGTCAGCAAACTCTCTGGATTACGAAAGATGATGTGCGTTCCTAACATGCTGAGGACAGCATGACAGGTCAGGCGTGAAAGTCAGCAAATTCACACTAGTAAAAAAAACAAAAACGATCTGATCACAAGTTTATCTATAGATGCCTAACTGCATGACACATTAATACACCAAAAACAAAAATGAGAGGAACAAATTTGTGACGCAGACTAAATGACATGATCCTTGCTTGCCTTGTTTGTCGCCAATTTTCAAGGATAAAGTAGTTTGTAGTGCAAAATATATTCAGTTGTTATAGCAAACGAGAAATTTTAATTAACAATTATTTAAAATCATACAAAATGTTAAATAAAATTTTAAATAGAAAATAACATTTCCAATAAAAAATAATTCCAATAAAAATGTCAAAATACAAAATAACAAATCAAATAATAAAATACAAATTAAGTTGTTACAAATAACTATAATATAAATTATTTATAAAATAAATAAATGTTTAATAATAACAAAAAAATTCAATAACAAAAAATAATATAATAAAAAAACAATACTCTATGTAAAAAGTACAAAAATAACAATACTATTTTAGACTCAATACAAAAACAAGAATATATCTTTAGAAGCAGAAGAAAAAATATACTTTAAAAGAAGGAAAAACTTAAAACATTTCAATTATAAATGATAAAAAAGATGGAATAAAAATTTAAATAAATAAATAAATAATAATAATAGCAACAACAATAATAATTATAAAAAAAAATGATAATGGAATAATTATTAACAATATTAATTCATGAATAACTGTTAAATATAACATTTATCTATTTTAGGAATAAAACAAAACAAAAATAAAAAAATGCATTCAAGATATTAAAAAAATAATTTATGTCTGGTATTTTCTGTCTTGACCTGGTAACAAACAGCAAATTTTAGACAGTGCATACAAACCAAAGCACAGGTACAACAATAAACACTTGACTTAATCATTCGACTAAAAATGGCATCAATGACGCAGACTTAGTAAATGCATGCCATTAAGGCAGCAGTTATGGATTGTTTAAAGGCATTTTAGTGCTTGTGCGTCACATTACGACTCCAGCGCCACGACGTACTGATGTCATTACGATCGTTCATGTCACAATCATAACACTCATCAATGTAAATCTGTTCAGTGTCATATCCTGCTTTGATTAATATGCAGAATCTCACTAATTGGATGCCTAATTAATTCAGCAGGGCCTCCTGAAGATGTTTTGGGGGGACGCACAAAAGATGCCTTGAATAGCATGCTGTCAGATGCACCATAAGATAGCCGAAGGGTATTAAAGTAAAATAAAATGAAATGATGATAAATACCTAATATGCTTGAAAACAACAAAACTAGCTTTTAAAAGTAAACGGTGTCTGATAAAACATGATGCTTTGGGGTTCGTTCAAATCTCTAAACCTAAGTATGAACAAACATGACTAACAAGTACTAAATAACTCTGAAAAAGCGAAGTTAACTCTAAACAATTTGCATTAAAACTGCCTTTTGGTTTTAAGGACTGTATCGTATTGAAAGTATTCAATTATGGAAAGTGAGCCTTAGAGGGACCAATGGAGTTACTGGATGCAAATTTATTCAAAGCATATGCAAAATTATGAACTCCCATCTATCGGCTTCTTATCTCTCTATTTCACTTCAGCTCACGTTAGGAGGTGTAGCCGGAGAAGGTTCAGTGAAGTGGGGATTTTATTTAATATATTTTGCCTTAATTCTCCATTTCTGGGGGAGCTCTTGCTCCCGAAACATTAAAAATAAATCTACTTTACTGCTGAAAGTAAAAAAAAAAAAATTAGAGAGGGAAGAAAAGACCACCTGCATCTCCCAAATCCCATTCGGCATCCCTATCCTGCATTATGAAGGAGCTTGTCAGGCAGCGAGTGGCCGCCTGCCTCCTCTTCCTCAGTCTGCCGACTTGCTGCTCATTCATCATTTACACAGGCAGCTGAAGCTCAAATACTGACTCGCTGCCTCGTACCGCCAACCGCCAGCACTCATACAGCACTGCAGCAAAACTTTCAGAGCTTTTTCTGCTTAAAAAACATTACAGCAGCAAGCTAAAACTCAGAATAAAAAGAAAAATCATTCATTTCAGAGTTGAGCAAACACAAGCAGAGTTGTCAGCATTTTAAATACAACTTTGGATACCACAATGTCATCTAAGGTTGTTATTGTTAGCAAAAACTACTAAAAAAATTACTTTTGGTGATTGAAAAATGGATAAATAAATAAAATATAAAATAATCAGATTAAAAAATTACTTTAAATTGTCTACTGATCTTAAAGAGTCATCCTTTGCAACTTACTGAAACATAAAGTTTATATGATAACAACTAAAACGGCCGTAAAAATGAAAATAAAAACAAATATAAACTAATAAAAATGGCAAAAAGTAACAATTACTAAACATGAATAAATTTAAAAGACGTAAAAAACAAAACAAGCTAATAAAATCAATGAGAAAAAATTCATAACCAATTCAACATTAATAAATACTATATTACATATACCACAAATAAATACTAAAATTATACTATAAATAATCACAATAAAATAATAATACCAATAATATTAATTCATGAAAAATATTTGTGCAATTTTTTTACTTTTATTTTAATTATACTGCTATTATAAATACATATATATTATTATTATTATTATTATTATTATTATTAATAATAAATAATATTACCAAAAACTAAAAAATATAAATATTTTTTTAATTATCTTTTTAAGTCTAGAACCAAAAATAATTATAGTTTTATAGGTATTCTAATTTTAGTTTTATAGGTTTATTCTTATTAAAAAAAGACAGTGTAATGACCAAATATTTTAGTATGGCATCAAAGCATACATGCATTTTTAATTACAAGTTTTTGTGGCATAGTTTAGCAGTCACCCTTTTCCCTGAAGCTGAGCATATGCTGAATTTTAGAGCATGCTATCAGACATAAAGATGAAATGCATATCTGGGATCGTATGTGACAATCGTATTCGATGCATAATACCAAGAGAGGAAGAACATTTGTAATGCAGAAAGCATTTTAACAACAATCAAAAGAAAGTGAGGCCATTCGGAAATCGTATTACAAGGGTGGCCGTGCACTCAAAGCAAATGTGTCCGAAATGCGTGGCTCGGAACAGGCAGTTTTTTTGCGTCTTAATCCAGTTAAAATCACGGCAACATGAGCCCGACAGGAAACCGGGAGCAATTCAATCTTCAATTCTCCTGCTTATTAGGAAGCTGAGTGCTGGCTTGCGCAGAGCTTAGTGATGCAACAGAGAACAGGGCCGAACCCAGACACGGTGAGCAGAATGCTGGGTAAACATCAGCGATGAACAGCCTCCTTCAAGCAGCTCCAGATTGGAGGTGCGGAAAGAGAAAACGCCGAAGCTTATCCCAAAGTCTCATCTGTCCCTTTCCCAAAGCCCACGACAAAGAAAGCAGCCGTGTATACTGTGGAGGCCGATCTTCCTGCCAGACTTTAATCCGTGGAGAAAAAACCCAATGAGGATGCTTGGGGCAAAGAGGCGGCACGTCGACTTTGATCTGTGCAGAAGTTGACTTTATTGTGGGGTTTTTGAAAGCTTGCCGTCTCTCTGCGGTTTGTGCAGCCAGCTGTTTAAGACGGGAGGAAACCTCCCAGAATCTAAACTCAAAAGGATGCTGAAAAAGTGATGGTGCCGATCCAAACCATATATGATTTACATACTTCAAAAGCAGATTGTAAGAGGTTTAACACGCACTCTATTCGTCAAAATCCAGACACAGTCTGCATAAATGTGTGACAAGCATCAAATCCCCACGGCTTGCACACTCCTGACACTTTTGGACACTTTTTATCCACAGAACAGAAGAACGAGGACAGAAAATAATAGAAAGGATTTCCCACATGTGTCCTGAACTGTCAGGCCACGGTTCCAACACCATTCTGGCACTGCTAGTATGAGACACATACGGCGGTTTGGGAAAACAAAAACTACCGACAGATTGAACTGCAACATCCCGTTTGGTTAAAGGACGGATATTTCTAGCGAAATGCTTTGTCGCAGTGTATTTAAATTTATCAAGATTGTGTCATTCAGAATCGGACTGAGACTGTTTTAAATGCAGCTCTCGGAGTTTGAATTCAATTTGTATTGAGGTAGCAAACAAGATGCAGACTTGCAAATTGAATTTGAATTTAAGGAAAAGTTTACCTAAAAAAATAGCTTCTTTCTTTTTGTTGAAGACAAAAGATATTTAGGTACCCAGATAATTGGTAGCCATTAACTTCTATAGTATTTTTATTATTATTATTTTTTTTGCATACAATGGAAGTATTTTTGGAAGTGGAATAAGCGCTATGAATTAAAAAGGAACTAAATTTGTAAACAAAATAAAATGTACAAAATCATGATCAATCATGATTATTAAAGAGAGATTTTTTCGGGTGAACTCACCCTTTAAGTGTTATGCTACGTTCACACCAGACATGACTTGCGCGAATAAATCATGCTTTTCCTTTATCTAAACTTTGGTTAAATGAATCTAGTAATTATTTCCTTTTTATTCCTGTTTATATTAATGTACGAAGATGTGTCGTACAGTTCCTGAACATAAAGTGACAATGATTTTCACCTCCATAGTTTCAGAACTATGCCCCTGTTCGCTGGTAATCACGGCACTACTAGAGCAAGCTCGTGATTGGTTAATGCAGCGCAAATTTTTGTTAAAATTCAGATTTTTCAACTTGAGCGTTTCGCGTGAGTCACACGCGCAAAATTTGGCAAAACGCGCCACAGGATGTCTAATTGCGTCTTTGCATTGACTTAACATGTAAATCACTCGTGCTTAGTTCCCTAATTCGCGTCTGGTGTAAACTTGGGTTGGGCGACCAATTTGGCATCGTACGATGTCTAATGTGAAACATCGTGATGGACGCTTTTGTACATCTGTTTTCTCTCGCGGAAAGGATTTACCGCGCTCGCTTATTAATGGCATAGATTTGCCGCCATAGATTAAGGATGTTTTTCGCGAGCTGCTGCTGCGGCAGGGCGGAGGATCGCGATGCCGGCTCAGCACCGTGTTGTCTATCGCCATCGCCCCAACCCTAGTGTAAACGCACCATTAGGTTGCTTACACACATAAAACATACAAAAAAACTAATGCACAGTTTTCTGTGATCAGGCTTATAACAAAACAGCATAGCATAGAATAGAATAGTTTTCTGTGAACAACCATGATTAATAAATGTTAGATTGCTCATAGGGCAATGGATAACACATTAACGGCTCCTTTCTTTCTTCAAACTGTCTAAATTAAAATAACACAGCAATTTTCTCAGCCCTTAGTAAAAAAAATGTAACTCCAATTGTCTTAACATTCAGAAATAAACAGCCTAAAGTACAGGTGAGTTATCAGTGCTGCTGTAATAACAGAGACACTATGTTAAGAAATGCCACTAGAAAGCTTTTAGAGGACGCCATGACATAAACACTTATTTCAGATGATCCACCGTCACTTAAGAAATGAGCTCCCCTGTCGTTTATATGATTGTGGTCAATCAATGAAAAACCAAATTAGGTTTCCAAAGATCACATTTTGTTGGGGTTGGAAGTAAAAACCGTTTCCATTTTGAGCATTAGCAAGTTCATGTTACATATCTCAATCGACTATCATGAGGTAACCATGAGAATGGACACCAGGATGAATACAGGTTATATTAATGTGCTAATAATGAATGAAAAGGGGGACGCCGGGCTCACGTGACATATCTTCTGCTTGCTCTTGTGACGCACACCCACGAGCAACAACAGTTTTAGAAGCATCCCAGAGCTTGTTTCTAGATATGACAACCACACACTTGGCTCTTATCGCAGAAAGGAAACCAGCGCCAGAGTCCTTATGGGACATTAGTCTTGAGCAGATCGCATTAAACCCTTATATCTGCCTAAGGATCAATTAGCATGGCATTCAACACCACTCGCAGGGCCCTCGGAGTGCATTAGAACTCCCAGACAGCCCAAACGAACACAGTGACACGGTGTAATGAGGGAGAACAGACTCAGCCCGCATGTCCGTGTATGGTTTTATACTAACTCCATTAATGTGACCACCGACAGAGAAGTCATTATGCTGAAAATGAACTGATGCAAGGCAGGACGAGGCCGGGTCAAAGACCGCAGCTATGTAGGAAGCCATCTGAGGGCAAGAAGAGGAAGGTCAATTGTGAGAAAGTAAAAGACTTCATGTTCAAGAAATGTCATACCACCAAACCATACTACTTTTTCTGTGTAAGCATCAAGTTTTCAATATGCACTAGAAAAAACACCAACAACAGATGAATATCTCTGCATATAAAAATCATGTTGTTTTGGAATGACATAATAGTTTGTAAATGCAGATTTTTTAATTTTATATAATTTTATATATTTTTTATTTATTTTTATTATTTAAAAGAAATTAAACATACATATTAATTGATTTTATTTATAATTAAAAAAGTAAACTGAAAATTTTTCTAAATATTTATGAAAATCATATTGACTGAAACATGGCGGCCTGAAAATGACATATGTGACCCTGGACAACAAAACCAGTCATAAGTTGTAACTATTAGCTGGATGTGCCAGCACAGCTCTGGATGGCACTCCAGCTCTCCACAAACTTTTTCTGTCTGTTTTTCACTCATTGACTCTTATCAATTTACTCATGTATCCGCCCACCTTGTATGTTGTCTTGTTGTTTCATTGTTTGCTCCACCCTTTGACCTACTTTCACTTGTATAAAACCCGGTCCATTTGCATTGTCTTGCTATTAGTATCTCCTCCTGTGTTTCCTATGTTTACTTGGATTTATTGTTACTGACCCTTACCTGTACTTGTACTACTCTTTTGCTCTGCCTCTGCTATTGATGTTTACCGGTGATGACCCTGATTGCCTGTCTATGCTCTGTGTATAATAAAACAGCTTGCACTTAAATCCGAACGCCTCCTCCCTTGTGACATAAGTGTTAATTTTCCGAAATTAAGATTATATATACACGAACTGAAAGCTGAATAAATAAGCTTCCTATTGATGTATGAATTGGATGGATGGGGCAAGATTGACCGAGATACAACTATATGAAAATCTGAGGGTACCGAAAAATCTCAATATTCGGAAAATCACCTTTGAAGTTGCCCAAATGAAGATCTTATCAATGCATATTACTAATCCAAAATTAGGTTTTAATATATTTTGGATAAGAAATTGACTACATGGAAAACTTGATCTTTACTCACTATTCTAAGGATTTTTGGCAAAAAAGAAGAATCAATAATATTGACCCATACAATGTATTTTTGGCTATTGCTACAAATATACCCCAGCGACTTAAGACTTAAGGTTTTGTGGTCCAGGGTCACACACACACACACACACACACATATATATATATACAGTATATGTTACACAAAGTGGTAACACTTTAAAGTAAGGTTCATTGGTTAATGATAATTAATGCATTAATTAGCATTAACAATAAGCAAACATTTGTACCAAAATTTATTTATCTTTGCTAAGGCTAATTAATAAAACGTATTTTAAAACGTAAGTTAATGACCATTAATTAACAAATATAACTTTGGATCTGAATGCATTAGTAAATGCTGTAATTAATATCAACTGTGATTAATAAATGCTTTAAAAGTATTTCTCATCGCTTAGTCCATAACTATACTGTATATGTGAAAGTTAACATTAGTTATATTGCATGTGTGTATGAAAGTTCAACCAAAAAATGATGACAGGCCATACCATAAAATGATGGCAAAATGTAACATTTAAAAAAAAAAAAACGCAGAAAAAAACTAAATTATTTCTGAAATATAAGTGGACAGTCTGCTTGAAATCCTATCTGTTAAGAAACTTTCCTGTAGTTTAAACAGTTCAGCACGGCACTGGCAACCCCAAGATCACGTGTTCAATCCCCAGAGAAATCAAGTACTGATCAAATGTACACGTGTTCCCTGAATGCCATCTAAGTCACTTTAGATAAAAGCATCTGCCAAATGCATAAATGCAAAGAATCAGTAGGCAGTATACAGTACAGACTTCCCAAACAGCAGTGTGCTAGTGTGCCACTGAAAACACAGCCGGAGGGAGAAGCATCCCATCACACTCACTGAGAGAGGTGACATTTTGACCTTGTCTTAGAAAGTGACCTCTAAGAAGACGTGTTCTCGCTCCCCGAGGGAGGATGAGGGGAGGTGAGAGGGAAGAGATGAGGGCTTTACTCCCTCTTGCTGTGGCTTTTATTCTTAGCACAAAAGCCACCGTGCTGACTCTGGCACGTAGGATGGCACTGCACGTCTGCCTGAGCCTCTGATATCCTTCAAATCATGAAGGGATGAGAACAACTCCCCCGTGCAACTTTATTACATTGCTGGGAAAACAAAGCATGTGTGCAACACAGTCCAAACAAAATCAAGCAACATCTGTCGACGTGAAACTGCATTCACAGCCTATTTTATTAAGAGCGGTAAATATTTAGGAATTAAACTAGATATTTACTCAAAAAATGTATTGGAGGACTGAGAATTACACTACTGTACAAAGGTTTGGGGTCAGTAATATTTGTTTTGTTAAAAAAGTAATACTTTCATTTAGCAAGAATGAATTCACTTGATCAGAAGTGACTATATATATATTTATAATGCTGCAAAAATCTTTGTTATGCTTTTTACAATAAGGTGTCATTGCTTAACATTAATTAATAAATTAACTAATATGAATTACTTAGTTAACGAATAAACCTGAATGTAAAGTTTAACCAAAATTTCTATTTGAAAAAAAAAAAGTTAAAAAAGTCAATAAAAAAGTCTCAGTTTCCAAAAAAATATTAAATATTTTCAGCATTGATTTTAGCAAATTTTAAATTGTAATTGTTTTTTATTGTTTTGTTGTTTTACTGTATTACAGTATGTGTGTGTGTGCAACACTTAACAATAAGGTTCATCAGTTAACAACATTAGTAAATGTGATCTAAGAATAAACAATACTTTTATAACATTTATTACTCTTCCTTAATGTTAATTTCAGCATTTACTTATACATTATTAAAATCTCAAGTCGTGTTTAACATGAACAAATATTAATAGTGTAATACAGTAAATGCATTGTTTGTTCATGTTAATATATTAACTAATGTTTACAAATGACACCTTTTTGTAAAGTGTTACCTAAGGGCTTTTCACACTGTGCTTAACCCCGGGTTATCTGCGTTCTAAACACCGCTTTTAACCCCGGGAAAAGACGCGTTTCACACCTGTAATTTGAAAGTTGTGTTAGCACCGCATTTTACCCGGGGTTATGAAACCCTGCTTCAGAGCAGGGTTAGCACCGCAATTGCGGTGTTAACCCCGCTATGCGGTGCTAAGTTTGTTTAGTGTGAAACGGAGCGGTGTTTGCTTGTTGCTGCTGGACGCTTAGCCACAGACAGCCAATCAGAAATCAGTGAGCAT